>CM034004.1:4561537-4628712 GCA_019603395.1 Cyrtorhinus lividipennis | reverse complement strand
AGGAGACTGCAGTGACCATTTTGGCGCCGTTTTTAGCAATGCCTCCAGCTTCGGCGTCTCTGCCAACCATGAATCCAGTGATGTTTTGTAAAAACAGAAGTGGGATTTTCCTTTTGCAGCAGAGATCGACGAAATGAGCACCTTTAAGAGCGGCCTCTGAAAACAGGACTCCGTTGTTAGCCAGGATTCCAACAGGGTAGCCATACAGATGAGCCCACCCCGTGACCAGAGTCTCCCCGTATTTGGCTTTGAATTCAGAAAATCGCGATCCATCCACGATGCGGGCTATCACTTGTCGTATGTCGAAGGATTTCTTCAGATTGTCACCGACGATGCCGTACAACTCTTCAGCGTCGAACAGAGGAGGCGCGGTGGTGGCGGTATGTGGAGCCGGCGGTATTACAGGATGGTTTAGTCGTTGGATGATGTCTCTTGTGATTTGGAGAGAATGCTTTTCGTCGAACGCGAAATGATCGGCGACACCAGACGTGGAGCAATGCAGCTGAGCTCCTCCTAAATCTTCAGAGGACACAACTTCTCCGGTGGCTGCTCTGACAAGCGGCGGCCCTGCCAGGAAAATCGTACCTTGTCCTCGAACAATGACAGTCTCGTCCGACATGGCAGGCACGTAGGCCCCTCCCGCGGTGCACGACCCCATCACAACGGCTATTTGAGGTATACCCCTCGCTGACATATTGGCCTGGTTGAAGAAAATTCGACCAAAGTGCTCCTTGTCCGGAAATATTTCCGCCTGGTAAGGAAGATTGGCGCCTCCAGAATCCACCAAGTAGACGCAAGGTAGGCAGTTTTCCGACGCAATTTCTTGAGCTCGTAAATGCTTTTTGACTGTCACGGGGTAGTAAGTGCCTCCTTTGACAGTAGCGTCGTTGCCAACGATCATCACCTCTCGTCCAGAAATGCGTCCAACGCCGGCGACGATCCCTCCAGACGGCACCCAGTCATCCCCGTACATGTTCAGCCCCGCCAGCGGCGCAATCTCCAAAAATGACGTCCCTGGATCGATCAATCGGCTGATCCTATCCCGAACCATTAATTTTCCTTTCTTTACGTGTTTTTCCACCGCCGTCCGACTGCCTCCGAGCGACACCTGCTCGGTCAAGTTCTTAAGCTGCCGCACAAGCGCCGACATCGCCTCGTGATTCTTCATGTAGTCACCATCCCTTGTATCTACCTCGTGTCCTATCGCGGTGAAATGTCTCTGAGGACAAAATGCCGGCCTACGCGACAACGACCTCAACAGTTTATTCATTTAATATAAGCCTGATCACACTTAAACTTATATCACAAATCACTGATACTTATATCACAAATGCTTAACTCCACGGCCAACAAAGGTCTAATTAAAGCGGAAAGTCATTGTACAACTCGTCAAGGAATGGAGTGAGCACAACTGAATGGACGTCACAGTGAATAGGTAATGTTAAAAAATAATGGATTCCATTATCATATCATCGCTTCCTATTACGTAAAGATAAAACTATCTGATTCACAATTAGGTAACGATTCAAACAAAACAGTTAAAAAGTAGAGAGACAGCTTCCAAACCGGTCGTCTACACTCAATAAATTTGGACTTACCCCTCAACTTATTGAATTGACCATGCAGGAAATGACTGTCATTTTTATTTTTGCTGGGCGTCACCGAAGAGTTGACCGTTATCATATCACTATCATATATTTTTCAAATCTCGGGTCAGGGTCAATCTTGTTTGTTTGACCGATCTCTTATGCCGGACCCGCACGACCAGTTTGTCATGAAGGTTGACGAGCCCTCACGAAAAGGCTCCGCGGAGCTGATTACTCGTATTTTCATACAACAGTGAACCCGGTTTGTATACTCGTAGGCTGTGGGATATAATATAATGTGACGGATGAACTAATACGTACCGCGTTCAATAGGAGATAGTTTGCTAAGAAATCAACCGAGTTAGTTAACTCGATGCCTACGATCAAAAATGCAGTTCTGAGTACTACCCAAACTTGATCCTGTTGCCGAGCTTGCGTTGAAATTAATGGGCACTTTGAGCCTTGCTGAGAAAAAACCTAAAGATTCTACCTTTTCAATGGACAACACTGAGCTTAGAAAACATGCCAAAGTGCAGCATTTTGAAAGCAAGGGGGCGAAAACATCAAATGAACATGATTCTTAACGCAAATGCAGATTGGTCGACGTTGGCCAGGAACGAACCGCTAATTTCCTTTTCTGAAGAAGAGTTACCTTATTAGCGTCGGTGTGGAGACGAATATAGAGCACAATGACGCCGACAAATGCTCCATATTTAACTCTAGCAACGCTCTGCATGGTCGGCGCCGCCAATTCGGGTAAGCGAAGACGAGTTACCCCGTCACCGTCACTGCGGAGAAAAACTTGGTGCTTAATACGCCGACATAAGCAGTGCATTCAGTTTTAACGACGGTCTGCATAGAATACTACGCCCAGTTTTCTGCTAGGTCGGCGCCGGCAACGAGCCGCGCATTCCCTTTTTGAGGACGAGTTATTAGCCTATTAGCCACACTGCGGAGGCAAATTGGGTGCACAATGACGCCGATCTGCACTTGGGCCTACCTAGCACTTCGTTCAGAACTTCCCATTCCTTACGTGGACACCCCTCAGCTTGCTTAAATTTTTCGTCATAATATGGCCGTTTTGAATTTTGAATTAAATTCTTCAGGAGGTTTCTATATTGTTTGTAGTATTCTTTTAGGTGACGGTTGAAAGGCTGGGTGAAGACCTTCATCCTGAGGTCATCGCTTTTACCAACCCGGTGGTAATCCACGGGGTTAATTTCTTCTGCTTAGAATGGATACACTGTTTCTCCTCACTCGCTTTCTCTATAAAATCTTTCAACAGTTCAACAAATACAAGAGCAGATTCATTAATATCGTATTATTATCATGACGGGTTCCCAAGCAAAGTTCTGGAGTTTTTCTTTTAGCTTCAAATGATTTATTACTTTGTTCTTTGATATTTCCGGGCACTTCGTCGAAGGTCCACAGAGGCGGAGCCTGCTGTGCGCTATGCAAGTGTCCGGCAGCGGATCTTTGCCCAGCTGACGGGATCCTCCGCTACCTCAGGGAGGCGGGGATTTCGCAGGTGTTCTACTAGTAAGGGCGGGCGGGCACAATAGATCCAAAATGCTGCAAATTCTTACACACGGGTTGGTTATTCCTCGGACTATGGAGACTCATTACTTCATCATGGGGAAAATAAAAACAGTGAGTGTGGCGGTTCCCGGACCCATTTCAATCGATTGAGGGTCCACAATTTAGTGAAAAATGATACCCCACACGTCTAAGTACCAAAAATCTCGAAAAAACACATTCGATATGGGTTGATAGGTACCCATTTGACCCATAGCCTCACCCAGAGGGCACCAGACGTTCCGAGACCCGTCTCATTGGATTCAGCGTCAACAAATTAGTGGAAAATCATTCAGTGGAAGATCAGGTAGCAGAAATCTTGAAAATACATATTCAAACATGGGGGAAATTGGGAAAACGGTGGGTGCGGCGGGTCCCAGACCCATTCCAATCGATTCTGTGTCCATGATTTAGTTGAAAATGATACCCCCGAACAGACCCCTGACCCAAATTTCAGATTTTTAGAAAATTTTCTACTACCAAAAACGGCGTGGACGGCGGAATAATATAACCAACAAAAAAATCTAGTAGCGTCGACGTTGTACGTATGAAGGGTCAGGGGTCTGATACCGGCCTAGGACGGTCCTCCAAACTTTTCAGCCCGATCGGACCAAATTTGGGCGGGGGAGGGGTCAAAATGTGTTTTGAAAAATGGATTATCGAGATTTTGGGCGATCTAGGCGAGTGGAGTATCATTTTCCACTAAATTTTGATGCTGAACCATTAAGGTCCCAGGACGATTGGCACCAACTGAGAAGAGTTATGGGTCAATAGGGTATATATTACTATTTTAAATATGTGTTTATGAGATTTCTGGTACCTGGGCTGTGGGGTATCATTTTTCACTAATCAGGGACACTGAATCGATGTGGAATGGGTCTGGGACCCGCCGCACCCACCGTTTTCCCCATTTCCCCCATGTTTTTAAATTAGTTTCCATGCTAGACGTATGAAGGGTCACGGGCAGAAGGGATCAAAGTCCTCAACTGATCGAAATTGTGTTTTTGACGGCTTCGGGTAGGTGGAAGGGAGGAGATTTGAAATGTATTATGAAACTGGGAAAGAAGAGCAACAGAACCGAAGAGGACGATGATAAGTTGCAACACCTGATCGCTGGGGTAATCATACATTGAGCCTCTCGCAATAAAGGCTACCAGGCACGTAGACAGGATCCACCTCTGTTCTTGGTGAACCCAAACGCCCATGAATTTAACAGAAACCTTCACCCAGATCGTCCTATGAATGCAATTGAACAATACGAAGACGAAGAAGAGCCAGAATACGCTGATGATCCTCCCCTCAACATGGAATAATAATCATAGTCCGCCTCCTATAACACTATTTATCCTCTCCCCTTTAACTATTCCGTTCAACATTGATACAGTCAGTTCATAAAGTTATTTTAATTAAGTAAGTTTCTGAAGTTTATGCAATTTTTTAATGTACATTGAAGCCATGATATTAGTATGTAAACTTTTGAATTGTTGCGCCAAAGTCCCCAAATTTACCGTTCTCGTCGGCGGCTCCTACGGTGCTGGCAATTATGGAATGTGCGGACGCGCGTACAGCCCGAGATTCCTCTTTTCGTGGCCCAACTCTCGAATATCCGTCATGGGAGGGGAACAAGCGGCTGGGGTTTTGGCTCAGGTACAAACGGACAAGGCCGCCCGAGCAGGGAAGCCCATCTCCAAACAGGAACAGGACGCTATTAAGAAACCAATCGTCGACAAATTTGAAGAAGAAGGCAACCCATATTATTCCACTGCTCGGTTGTGGGATGATGGTATAATCGATCCCAAAGAAACGAGACAGGTTCTGGGTCTCAGTCTCGCGGCTTCCATGCGGGCTCCAATACCAGATACCCCATTCGGAGTTTTCAGAATGTGATAAAGTGTTTATCAAGAACTGAATTTCCCCACTCGAGATAATACGATCATTTTGTGACTCCTTTGTGACTGTGTGTTTGAACCCTCAAAATCATATCTCTTCTCCCAACTCTGCCTCCGCAACTGATTTATTTAGTAGTGAAACCATCTAAACGCTTTATTTGAGAGTGAAGTGTCATTGTAATATTATGGTGACACCACCAGGCGCCAACACAAAAGAAAAGCACAAAATGTATTCATACATTTCTGTAATAGGCCAGTAAAATTAGGATTTCACATGAAAATAATCTCTGGCAAGCGGGAAATAGTTGTATTCGTTTTGTTTGGCATCTAAATGATGTATTCTAGTTTTTCACAGTCCCTCGAGCCCAGATTTTGACAGGAGGTTTAAAAATCCGTGAAATTTTTAGACTTCTTTTCAATTTTTCACTTGTGACTTCTGAACGTACACCCTAGCGAAAACTGCACTAATATCTGAAAGAAAGAGCATACAATTCTACGTCAAATAAACTCCTCAAACATTGGTTTTGACAATATAGTAAGGCAGCAATCCATGGTCGAAAAACGACAATTTTTTCCAACCTCGCTGAAAACCCCGAAAATTTAACTTTTCTCGCCTGTAACTAGGGAAAGGCTACTTTTAGGCCCAACGTGCATTGAATGAATGTTGTAGAACATGAAATTGTGCGTTCAGCAAGTAGTGAATTGTCTAAATTCGGCTATACGGTACTTGGGCAAATCAAAATTTTCCATTTGCTGTAGTAGCAATATTATTGCTTTTCAGTGAAGTTGAGAAAAATTGTCGTTCTTCGACCATGCCACATGATCAAAACTAATGTTTAAGGAGCTCATTCGACGTAGAATTGTAGAAAATTGTAGTTGTAGAATTTAAATAAAAAAGCCAAAATGAAATTTGAATGTAACAAAAAAATCTATAAGACAAAACATCACAAATCTTGAAGTGCGCCGGTTTTTTTGGTCTCAGTGTTTTTCCAGCTTGCCGAAAATTATTTCCACGTGGAGCCCAAAATATTCCTAATTTTACTAGCCTAAATCGTTCACGAGACAAGACTTGTTATTCACCAAATAATTCGAAAAACGGTAATTGGCATTGTTTCTACACTTAATTGACCGTTTAATGGTTATCGGATTATCCTATTTTTCTTTTCTAACAAATGTTAACTATTCAACGTTATTTGGGGAGCCTCCACCAAACTCAGAACGGGGATTCAATAGGAACTAACCAAGTGCAATCACAAATTCAAATTTATTTCAAAGTATGAATCAATGTAATTTTGTAATGAATTCTTATAAGTGATTTATAGAAAAGTAATATGATTATCATCATGGTGATCGGAGTAGTTTTTAAAAAGTAGCTGTCCATAGCTTAACGATTATTTTGGCATTTTCTCCCAATATTGTAACTCGTACAAACGAACAAATAACAAAAAGTAACAACTGGGTTTTGTAGTTGGCCGATGGCCTCTCGTGTAATAACATTCCTTTTTGCCTTCTCCTACCGACTAGTTTGTGTAGAAGTACGAAATACGAGAAAATCATCACGATGATAAATAATATGGGATTTGTCCCAAATCGAAGATATTTCCAACTAACGATAACAAAATAACATCGTTTATAAACAATTCTCTTAATACAACAAGTCTATCTCACTACATATTCCAAATATTCTTCCATAAAATGCTATTCACTTCTTCAAAAACACCTATTGCACTTTTTTCCATTTATAATCTACTTTTTGACACAATTTCCTTTTTGTGTGTGTGTTTGTAATCAGCTAAGGAGCACACGCAAATCTATAAAGGACCACGTTACTTAATAGTATTTTGTCTAAATACTTGTTTTACAGTGTCGTCCCAAAAGATGAGTTTTGAAAAAACAAAAAAAATTCAATATCTTAAGTTAAATTGTGCATATTAGGCCATGGTGTAATATAAAAATAAAGTTTGAGCCAATCGAAAACAAATAGAAAATGAAAATGGGAAAAATGCAATACAACGCGACGGTTTAGGTTTGTTTTTTGTACGATGTGTCTCTGTGTACCCTCAATATAAAAGTTCCAACTACGACACAATACTAGACTTGGTACAGGGAAGGATGTTCAACTCGAAAACACTGGGGTTAGTTTTCATTTGTCTACATTACGATTTACACGTAGTTGCAACGTAAAGAAACATTTTGGGTTTTCCTTATTCACAAAGTGATAGGCCGATATTTTTTTAAATAGTAAAATTTGAATATTCCACTAAATGAACAATAAATTCTGGTTCAATGCTAAATTCGTACTACGAGCTCGTGTTGTTCTTTTCTTAAAAAATAGTTCTCCCATTTGAAAAGGAGGTCTAACCACAATGAGTATTCTATGGTTTTGTTTCATTTAAAACCAATCAGGTATACAAGGAAACAATTGGTAAAAGTGGGAAGTCGATCGTAACATGGTGATGGGAGTTGATCTGCTCAATTCTCCGCTGTTTATCAGACAAATGTTGAAATAAATAGCGTGAAGTTACTCAAATTTCAAAACTCAAGCGACTCACTAATTGACAAATGTTTAAAATAAACAACAAATCAATTTCCTTAAAATAAAATTTTTAAAAATAATAAAAAATGAAAATAAAATGAAAAAATTAAACAGAACACAGTAGAACAACAACAACAAATTTTATTGTGAACAAAATATCTAGTTTAAAACGTCCAGTGCTGAGGATGTCCTTTCCCTGAAGGATTTAGATAGGAATGCCCAACTTCAGTACCTTCAGATCTACAGTACCAACTTCAGATCTACAAGCTCGCCTCTTCATTTTCCTTTCGTCAAGTGAAATAAAGACGCAAATAAAGCCATCTGTCGCCTCGGCTGCGCTCTAGCGGACGGCTCGAGACATTCTCAGGACTGAACGGGTTATGAAAACTACATCGACGTCATTGTACCATGTGGTTTTTAAGTAATGGGGTATAACATTAATAATCAGCATCATCACACAAAAAAATTCACTTCTCAAATTACTCAAGCAGAAGTAACTTCCACCATCAGCATTGTTTCCCAACAATCTAACAAAACCTTCAACAACAAATAGTGAAGTCGTTAACGAAACATTAAACAATTGAAACATGACGATCGACAGTTATTTTGTTTCTGAAAATTCCTCCTAAGACTCTCCCGCAATAATATCCAAACCTACACATTTCAAAGACGCTTTGATGAACAGTTAAAAATTTACTATTAACACATCTTGCATTCAAAGATGTTTGTCTTACATTACGAACACAATTTCAATTATTGGGATAAAAAAACGAAAGACGTGGGGTCGCGTTGAACACAACAATTTTCTCACAAAATGTGACTTCATACAGAGATTTGTCAATATCAGGAAGTATGTGAATACGTTAATTATTTGTTTGAAGATCATTGCCCTTCATAAATATATAATTTTTGTATGATAGTGTCTAGCAAGAGGAATAGAGGATGGGAATCACTAAAGAGACTAGTGGTTCTATATATGGTTGTGAGTAAGTTGAATGCTGCACAAACTTGAATGTTTTTCAACACAACTCAGACCTTTGGGGTTCTACCGATAGTAGTAGATCTGCAAGGATCGCAGTATCGCGATAAAATGATGAGACAACGAATAATTTCAAATGGCACCTTAGATTAATTACACAGGGGTATAGGGGGTGTCCACTGCAGTCTTCACAGCATTGTCCACCCCCCCACACTTAGGCCTAGTGGCCCATTGTGCTAGCCCCTGGGTGGTCACAAAGCAAGCCAGACTACAAAGGCAAACACGCCTGTTGTGATATGCCCCCAGACAACCATTTTGGATACTTACTGCCGGTACTATATTGGCCGGCAACCTCGAAACTGTGACCACAGGAGTCTCGAGCCCTTAGAGACCGACGCCTTAACGACCTCGGCCACCTCGGCCCCAAATGGTGTTGGAGCTGAGTTGTTTGCAGAATTCGACCCCTTATGATGAAATGACAGTTGAAGACTGGACGCGTCTCATCAAGTAAACGGAATCGCACTAGATGAAATCGTCAATTAATATAAAACCATCAAACAGCTGTTAACATCCAGTATAATAAGGTACACTATGAATCAAGGTAATAATTCCAATAGAGTTTACCAGTTGCGCCTTGAGCGATAAAATCCCTTAATCCAATATACCATTTGCGCCCCCTTAAGACTCCCCGGATGTGCCAGTTGCGCCCGTATTCAAAATACCAATTGATATTATCACTGAGCCCTCTTTTACGTATACGTTGTATACGTTTGTATTCGTGGTAGATCGCGACTTATAATCCAACTCGCTCGAGATATTATCATGGCGTTGACCTTTTTTTGTTTTTGTTTGTTGATAGTGAAACTCAAAATATCGGTGGACACATCACGATATCATTCCACTCGATGTCAGTCCAATATTATTTCTGAAATGGATAACGTGTTGAGTAAAAAAGGGAGGGCGTTGAAAATTTGGACAAATGCAGGGCACCCTGCTTTTTGGGACATGAAATAAAAAATAGAAAACATCTCAAAACTTCAAATTTCTTTTGGTTGGTTATTCCTTGAATAATAAACCTGTTTTCATGAAAAAGTCAACTTCTCCGATTTCCCCCAGACATTTTTTCAGGGCGTTTAGATGAAAATGAGCAAATGTCCGTCCACTGTACGCTATCCGCGCCGTTTACGGTAGTAGAAAATTGTTTAAAAATCTGAATGTTTGGTCAGGGATTTATTTCCGGAACCAACTTCGTGTCAACATTTCTTTCTCAAAAATGGATTTTTTATGTTTTGGCGATTTTGTTTTGTTTTCGAGATTTTGGACCATCAAGGCGTGTGGGGTATCATCATCCACTAAATTTTGGACGCTGAATCCAATGAAATGGGTCCCAGAACGATTGGCACCCACTGGAAGAAGTTAAGGGTCAAATTGGGTATTTATTACCCTTTTTAAAGATGTGTTTTCGGGATTTGTGGTACCTAGGCGTGTGGGGTATAACTTTCCACTAAATCTTGGACGCTGAATCCAATTGGACGGGTCCCAGAACGATAGGTGCCTACTGGAAGTGGGTATGGGTCAAAATGGGTATCTATGTACCTATTTCGAAAGTGGGTTTTCGATATTTTTGGTACATAGGCGGGTGGGGTATCATTTTCCACTAAATTTTGAACCCTGAATCGATTGGAATGGGTCCGGGACCCTCCGCACCCACTGTTTCCTTTACTTTCCCCATGTTGAAGAATGAGTCTCCATGCGCCTGGTCCGAGGAATAACTAACCCTTTTGAAAGAATTTGAGGGGGTTTCTTTTCATTTCCATGTGAACACAATTTGTTTCATTTCAATCCCTGACTATTTTACTGTTCAAGTTTAATCACGTAATGACTGCTCTCTTCAATGTTTACTGACTTCTTACAGCTTAGTTACTTCGAAATATTGGCTTGTTCATTATCTTTCGAATAACTGTAAGCCCCCAGGCTTGCTGCCTCCAGAAGGCCAGAAGGGAGAGAGCATGCGCCAAGATGCGTGCGCAGCTCCTGCCCAGACGTCGCATTTGGAGAGAGGCCCAGCGCTCACTCGTTCCAAAGGCGTCCAACCAGGCGGTCGTCGTCGAGGCGCCCAACATGTAGGAGTTATATATTTTTGTAACCTGTCGTGCAAGTGCATCTCATTCAGTCCATCCTGGCTTCATCCTGTGCTCGCTCTGAAGTGAACTCTGCCACCGTGCTGAAGTCGACCGAAGCTGTAATATTGTGTTTCCCCATGAGATAAAGGACTCAAGTTAATAAGCCTTGCTGTGTACCTGCGGGACAGCGAGCCCCCTCCTGTTTTTCCTTCGACGTCAACGCCGTTTTCGTCAGCCGGTATCGTTGCACTTGTTCATTAAATTGTAATTCCTGTATATCATAATTTCATGTCACTTGCATTAATTGTATTTTATGCTCCACATGTGGTCTAATTTACTTTTGTCTTGTATCAATTCTAGCCCAGGTTGAGGCATATTTTCCTTTGCAACGAGTCCTTGTTTCAATTATAATTCAGTTTGTGTCAATGTATTTCATGTTCATCCTTGGTATCCCTAGTTACTCAGTCGTAAGTCTTGGACTTACATCCTGTATCCTCTCGCTAGGTCGCTTCCAAATTCTCCGAAGAAACCCGAATTAAATCATAGTAAAATTCATAACACATTTTAATTCGAGAGAGGCTTACATAACTTCCTCATCGTGACGTGACGCGACGACAGTTTTCATCGATGGACCGGCCAACGTACGTGGAATCTGGCAGCCGTAAAAATAGGGCGTTTTCTTTCATGGCTTTACGTACTTGTACCAAAAAACTCTCTGGGCTTGTAAAAGAATCATCCACTTGAACGAAACAAAAAGCTTGCTGAGTGGAAAACTTAATAAAAATACACCAACAGCATCAAATAACCACGTAGGAGTACATGAAGCAGGTGAGTAAGTTCGCCAGCTTTTTTGGCCAACACGATAAATAATATTGTTGCGAGCTGGCACCTGCGCCTGTCAAATGGGCTGCCAGCGTCGCAAGATCAACGACCTGTGGAGGGCTAAGGGAGTCATTTCGAGGAATTGTGCGTCATATCGAATTGGCTGGAACCTTCCAGAACCAGGGAAGGTTCCAGAACGTTCTCGGCCAGGCAGCAGGTATAAAACGGGCCCAGAAACGCCGCAAAGGGCAGTTCAATTCGGAGTCTGGATATAGACGCTTCAGGTTATAAATTGTGCCGCATTATAAATAGTGCGACAACCGCATTACAACCGTGTATTGTGATTCTGTCATTGTGTAAGTGCGCGAATGTGAACAGTATATGTACTCAAGTGAACGGTTGTTAATAAATTATTTACTAAGAACATAAATCGTTACAATATTACTATAATATTGATTATTATATCCTATGTTAGATGGTTATGGCCATTTTAGTTTCATCAGGTCGACAACACGAAGAAAATCTCACATCGTAAAACTGGGGAACGAAGCTTCTAAAAAAATTCCACAATTTTTGTAGTTCATCTTTTTGAGGTCTGTTTCCTCGCAAACGAATTTGGGAAAGATATCTCACGATGGCGACAAGGTATTGGGGAGGTGGTGCAACTTTCAATGAGGAGACAAGTGGGTCAACAAGTGATAATGCTTGATCCCCGTCCAACAATTTACGCAGTCTTATAACAAGCAAATTTCAGGCACTACATGTATATTGAAGGCTTCCACATGATTCGACATGCATCTGTAGGGCGCGAATGGTATATACACTCAGATTGGGGCGCAACTGGTATACAGCCAATTCCAACTCGTCGCAATTCCATTGTTTTGATAATCCGGAAGTTTTAATGATTTTAAAGTTTGCACACCACAACCCATTCACGCGAAGTAATTTGTCCGCTGAACCACTAGTGCAATATCACAGAGAGCACCAAAGGAAGGGTCCAGGAAAAGTTTGGGCTGTCTTACTAATTACCGAAAAAAGTTGCCTTATCATTTTTTTACAATGGTACATTAACTGCTCACAAGTAAACTAATTCAAAATCCAACAAATGGCACGCACGGTATAAATGGTATGACTGTTGTTTTGTTTCTATATCACAGCAAAGAAATAAATTAACAAAATAGCGTTAAACCCGTTTAGTGACACGAATAAAGTCTTCTTGAAAAACAACCAATACGCCACTTCTACGAATACTTTTACACAATTATGACAATTACACGTTTGTGTGTTGATTGTGGGTTCTTACATGATTTATTATTGAAAGGAAAGTTGGTAATGGTAATTTTGGAGTCATGTTGGGACTTTGGAGGCTATGATTAGCACCGGCTTATCATACTCGTAATTAAACCCAACTATCTTCTGTTAGGCCATCAGTAAGGGGAGATGAGAAGGAACATAACGGTAGCGTTCTTCAAGTTTTTTCCTATTCAATCCCCCTAAATCCACAGTTGAACCAATTTAAATAAATTTTAAACTTTTTTCTTAAATCTCCTTCTTTTCTTTTAGTTTTTGTCTGAAGGCCTATGCGCAAAGATTGTCAAATGTAACGGTTTTTCAGATGGGCTCTGATAGTAAAACGCGACAAAAACCAAAGTCTATTAATTTTTTCTATAAAAAACACCAATACCACAGAAACGTTAATCACTGCAGAGTTTGCCTCTGGAGCAAACAGGTGTAAACCAGTTGCCTACCCCCACTCTGCGAGTTCCCAGCTAAATAATTCTACGTAACAACCGTCATAATGAGGGTTAATTAAGTTTTAATGTTCTTCGTACTGACTGCATCAAGCCCCAGGATACTTGCGGAATGGGATACAAAAGCTCTAAAGAAGATAAGATGAGGACAGATGCATACAGGAAAATAATACAGAGTGGGATGGGGATGTATCCCTAGTTTTAAGATGGGACTATGATGGACTATAGTGGGGGCATGCTGGATGAATGGGGGTAGGCTCGAATGACGCTGTAGGTTAAAACGTTTCATTTGGTAGCCCTGTCGTAGACTTTCATATTTGTCTACATGGTTTCAGCAAGATGGTGCAACAGCCCATACGGTTAGCAATCCCAAGGCTGTTTAAAGGGGAATGTTCACCGGGCGATTGATTTCCTGGTAAGGTAAAAGCAAACGGTGCAGTCACGGCAAAAGCGCATTGTTCAATTGACCAAGCCATGTCTATGACCGACAGGGCTACCAGCTGAAAGTCGTTAAGCTACAGCACTCAAGTTTATCCCCACTCTTCCATCGTGCCTCACTACTCACAGTCCCATCTTGAAACTACGGATACTTCCCACCCTGTACATGTGTTATAATTGAATGGGAATAGATAAGAATATGTGAGCCAATTTGTTCGATCAATTCCTATAAATACGAGGAAGGGTAGGAAATTTATGAGATGACTTTTCGATTTAATCAATAGGGAGGAGTCCAAATATAGTGATAAAATTACGCAATTGATTTTTTTTAAATACCCCATGATAATGAGAAGAGGTAGTCACCTTAATAATTAATTTTCACCCAAAGAATTCAAAGGCCTCTCAAAATGGTTCTCCGTATTTCCTGGCATATGTCAGTTCAGTAACCCCATTTGTACGGGTTTAGCGTAACACCCTAATCATACTTGTAAGCAGTTGGAACATAATTATCATCTGTGGTAGACATTAGCATAGTGTGATACAGCTTAATGTAGATTTTTGTTCAATTAAGTCTTAACAGGGAAAATTCAACTACTAACATGACTGAAATGTACAGCAAACCTAAGACTCAGGATATTGAACATGTCTTACATTATAATATGGAAGAAGCTGGAAGATTCGTCTTTTACTGTAACAACATCAAGGAACTTTCTTCCTGCTCTTTCAGTAACGACCAGCAGAGGAGAAGAAAAACAAATTTGAATGTATCGATGAAGGTTTCCTATATTAAAGATCCACTTACTTGGAAAAGCTGTGATAAGCGCATTTCCCTAGGACCTAGCACAACACAGGCAGAGAAACAGAAATTCATTGTTGTAATGGTTGTTCAGGTTTTGGTGGATGTTGCCTCTTTTGTACCTTGCCTACAAAAACGGGCGGAGCAGGAGAGGTTAGAAACACTCGGCTCTTCCAGAAAGCGATACATAGATTCTATCCTGAATTACATCCCCCCTTATGAACATCACAGCTCCTCAAGCCTCAGCACACGAGCACCGCCACATGGGTACGTGGTTACAACCTGGTCCCTCGGTCCAAAAAGGACTTGTCAGCCAGGCCCGGGGGCCGACGTTACCGCCGAAAGCAGGGCTTCGACAAGAGGAGTGGTCCGGAATGGAATACATCAAACTCTGGGGATCAAGTCCCCAAAACTGTCCAAGTTTAGGAGTGGGCGCTCTCCCAGCCATCCACGCCGGTGCACAAGTCGGCACCAGCACATGTGGACGGCTGCCGGGTTGAAAGATACAGCATTTCTGGCGCAAGTGGAACCACACAGGATCGCCAGCAGCGGCTGCACAATCAGAGCCGGATGGCTGAGCCAGAGCAGCGGTAGGTGCATTCCAATAGCTGGGCCCGATGCCATGAAGACATCATCTCCAACTACGGCCACCACCGCATATCGTCCTTGCCTCTCCCAGTGAAGGGTTGATCTTGGCGGTGCTGTCAAAGCCTTCAGGGGCCGCTTCCTGGCCATACAGCCATATTTTAAGGAAACATGCTCCCTGGGTTCGCTCGTAAGCTCACCTGGTAACTATCTGACATCCCAACATTAAGGAAGAGAGTCAGGGGACAACTGCACCATTATTTTGCCAAGTCACGCTAAACCTTAGCGCAGCCCAGATATCCCCCGTTGAAGCCCCGTTACCACTGTGAGCCCTTGCTATAGTAATAAATCATCAGAGTTTAGAAACAGCAGAAGTCAAGTGGTATTGTTCCTGAGATACCTATACTCACTTTAGGAAAGTTTTCAGTGCAATAAATTTATTCTATTTGGAAAATGACAACCATTCTATGAGTTCAGCCTTGGATGCGGTGTTGTGGATCGATCCTATATTTTATCGTAAAAATAACGTGGTTTTTTTTTCGAGCGAATAGCACCATTTTTGTGCACTGGCAAGTGCCAGTATTAAAGGCTTATTGTCAAGTCAAAAAAGAATACGTCGGAATCGGTGCATCTTTATTACCGTTTCAAGTTTTGTCAATGGAGAAGCGAAACGGCTTGTTGAAGAAGGGAATTGACCTGATTGCGGAGCTGACATGCAGCGCTATAGTGTTTCCTCAGTCTCGAAGTTGGAACTCTACCAACCTCCTTGACAATATGGAATCCAACGCTCTTGAAATCATCGAGGAAAAACGGCGAGACTTAGATGTCGTAAAGGAACTCAATCAAGTCTTATCGACAATTTAGTAAAAAATCTGTGCATTAGAAAAGCGAGCAAGTTTGACGGAAGATGCTCACAGAAGAAATCGCGGTTTGTGGCAAGAGTAGGCAGACAAAATGTTGTGACCAATAGAATCAGACCCTTGAAGGTAAGATTTAACAGTCACGACGCTTAAGTGCGAGCTGTACTAGGTTTGCTGAAAAATACACCGTTCAATGCGAAAATCACGGAGGGAGTACGACTGCCCTGACGCCTAGCGGGACTTGGCAAACTAATGGTGCAGTTGTGTCCAGAAGTTCGTCATATTGTTTATCTGCAATGTGGTTAGGTACCAAAAAGATACCCGCAGTAGCAGTTTTAAACCATGTGCTGCTGCCTATCTCAGCAAGAATACTTACTTGAGTGACAGCGTACACCTCTTTGATCCTCTTAAGTTAGCAAACTAAAGCAGAAATTATTTTTATTTCAGGAGAGAATGGTGAAGAGAGTGGTGAAAATTTCCACAAACCCTACTCTAGAGGTTAGTTCATGAGCAGGGAATTGATAACCAGCAGGAAGGGTTCAAAGGCAACAACACCCACCTGTCTTCAACACACCATTATCAGAACTTCACTTCACATTCCTGCATGCAGAGCCTTGAGGAGAAAGGATTTATCAATCATTTGAAAGGTTCTTCTCACAATGAGTCTTGATTTTGGGTTAAATCTCTGAAAGTTAACAACTGCTGAGTCAGGATCCGCCTTGCCCAGCTTCTCCTCCAAAGTGGACCTTTTGAGATTCTACCATTCCATAACGTATTCAAGTTAACATCTTTGACAGCTGCCAGAAAACCTTTGTTAACACAAACCGTTTACAAAGCACTTGATGTCTGCTTTATACAGTCAAACATATGAGGCACTGAGTTTCAAAACTCATTCATCCCGATTTTGTCAAAATTGAGATGACAGTGGTTTCTGAAGATTTTTTTCCACTATTTCCATTGTCCATTGTAGCAAAATTTGTTCTTAAAATAGGTTTGAAAATCAGGAGTAGTAGCAAATGTCGTTGTTTAGTTGTTTACCTACTCCAACAGGTGAACAACAAAACATTTTTTGTGGGTGATTTTAGTAAATATTATTAATTATGAAATCGTAGATTCACTTGATGTCAAATGATGAGTACCAAAAGTAGTTCTTTATCGCAAGGATAGTTGCAAAATAATATATTCTTTCTAGTGAATATTGCAAAACTTTTTTTTAACTAAAGTATGTTTCTGCACTTCTCTGCAAGGAGAAATATTTTATTTTTCAAGTTGTACCACACATAATAAGAAAAGAAGCAATTGAAAAAGTCGTTCTAATGGGATGGCATCACTTATTTTATTTTATTTTATTTTTTTGAAAAACCGCTTGATGTGGGAAGAGCGAGTTTTGAAATTCCGTGCCTTTTCTGGACTCAAAAATTATATAAGTTGAGGTCGAGCAGAAAAGTATAAAAAATTTGGAAGTTGATAAGCAAAATAGATGTTAGAGCAAGCAGACATTTCATTCAACTGGGTTATCCATCAACGTAGTTAACCCCACAAAGTTGAACTATAAGAACAAAATCTTACATTTTCAATAAGTGAAATCTACTTCGCCGACGAAATGATTTTTTGGTTGGTTTTTAAATATGGCAGTTAATGCCGTACACATGACAGTAAAAGCGACCCTGTTTCAGATCAAAAATAGGTTGCGGGATAATGAAAAAGTCCCCCTCTTTTATTATTGTCAAGCTCCTTTCCAAAAATATCCTCTCGCGTTTGGTTCAAGGAAACTTTACTCGCGTTCATTCATTCGCGATAAGAAAATACAAATTGTTGAATGAAATGCAATGTTTGGACAATAAAACGTTGCCGACAACCCTGAAAAATTGGAACAAATCGCAAAAATTTGCGGAGAACGATGACGCCAGTACGGGGATCGGTTAGTATCGCGGTTGGCTCAGCCAAAAAAGCGATAAAACGGACAAAAGGCCACGCAATAACTTAACATAAAACAGTAAACCGCGTGAGCGCCCCAATTCCGAAAGAAATTTAATTTTAAAAAAAGAACTAGGTACGATTTGTCATCGTCAATGCTACGACCTCGTAATAACCTAATACCGACTAACTAGGAATCCGACAACTTTCCCCATTAGTTAAACGCCTCTTCTAGAACAGGTCAGATCTCAAAATGCAAAAACGTTGTAAAAACATTTCTTTAAAAAAATTGTCTACCCGATTTCACGTTCAAAACCGAATTTAGGGAATTACGATTCAACATAAAGGTTGTTAATATTTTTTTTCTTTTTCTTTTTTTTTTTGCATCAGTGTCATTATCAATCGCAAGTTATATCCACAGCCTCTGCAATTTATTTACCTAGAAAAACTGATTGTCAATTTTATTCATGATATTCAAATAACAGAATGACACAAGAAAAGGCTATCTTCGCTAGAAAGAGAATTTTTCTTGTAAGAGCCCAGCTCTTCAAAAACGATTTATTCTTGTAAATTAAACATTTTTTAATAAAACCCACTTTGTTCAAATTCAACAATCTATTCGCTACAAATTCAACAAACTATCAAGATCTTCACCGGACTAGATTCATTTTATAAATATTTAGAATGAGGCGTACTATTATAACTCTATGTATATCACATAATATGAAGGAAAAAAGGATCACGTCATCTAGCAGATGAAATAAATTACATTAATTTTCTAGTACCTATTAATAGGTTTCTTTTTTTTTTTTGTAAATAACATAATTTTTGGGTGTGTTGTCCTTAGGAGGTTAGTCGAACACGGCACCTGAGAGTGCGAATAACTTGAATAGCATCGCTTCTGCGACAAAACACATTCAAAAGAATGTCATTGGGCCGGTGGCGATTGTTCAACAATTCAATCGACCCGAATTCAATCGACTCATCTACGTTCAAATCATATTTTACCGTTGACTGGAGGCACGAAACGAAGAACCTACCTTGAGGTCACCTAGATGGAGAGGGGTGGAAAAGTTTTGAAATGAAAGGTCACAAAACGCCATCTGCCGGTCAAAGGCGCCTTTGGCCGGTAGCAGTTGGTCGTCGCACCGGAGCTTAGGTGGAATACCTCTAATGTATATGACTGCTACCTGTCCTGCTACCGAGGGGTTCTCTCAACTCGAGGAAAAACCTGAACCGAAAGAAAATAAGGGCGGGTAAATTGCAGAGGAAAACCACAGAAGTGGGAGTCAATTAAATGAAGAACGTCGTTACTACCTTTTAGGGGTAAATGACTAGAATCGTCACTTCTCACATCGACTTCAACGCTCGCTGGATCTTGGCTCGAGCTCGATCTCTTCTTCCAATCGGGCACATTTCATCTCCAATTCCTTCTCGAGATTTGCTTTCGCCTAAAAAAATTAAACGTCATGTAATTCTGGTATTGAATGTATAGGGTTAGGTCCGATAGGTAGTATGAATATTAGGAAGAGAGTCCGTCTAGCTTACCTAGCTTGTTTGGTATGGTGGGCGAGCGCTTTCGACTGTGAAGAATTGTCAAGCCAACCATAGTTGGCCAACAAGCTAGGTAAAACAGACTCTCTTCCTAATATATTCATGTAATTCTGATTGAACAAAAATCCAAAGTTCGTAAGTAGGGAGGGACGCGTTTTTTTTTTTTTTTTTTTTTCCAAAACTTCAGTTACGTATATAAGCAGAATCATCTTTCTGAAAAGATGAGATATAGACAAAATTCTTCATAGGATCTCCACAGTACTATTCAGCCATAGCCGTGCTAGCTTATGGACGGAAGAATCATTCATCAACAGGGTTCTCTTCAACGAGGTAGGTCCTAGGACAGGACCTGGACGGTCGCCTGGATCAAACATTGTGGACGTCAGCAAGACCAGCTGGAATAAGCCTATGCAGGAACAGGGCTCTCTCCATACAGGTAGGTCCTAAAACAGGACCTGCACGGTCCATCAATCACCATCACGGCCCGTCAACAAGACCACCAGGAGTAGGCCTCTGCAGCAACAGGGCTCTCTCCAGCAAGGTAGGTCCTAGGATAGGATTTGGACGGTCGCCTGGATCCAACACTGTAGACGTCAGCAAGACCAGCTGGAATAAGCCTATGCAGGAACAGGGCTCTCTCCATACAGGTAGGTCCTAAAACAGGACCTGCACGGTCCATCAATCACCATCACGGCCCGTCAACAAGACCACCAGGAGTAGGCCTCTGCAGCAACAGGGCTCTCTCCAGCAAGGTAGGTCCTAGGATAGGATTTGGACGGTCGCCTGGATCCAACACTGTAGACGTCAGCAATACCAGCTGGACTTAGGCCTTGCAGTGAACAGCAACCAATTTGAACGAAAGCTTCAAGTGGCCCAGAACCTTCCTGGTGGGCGACCATTGGCCAGACACCCCACGGACTGAACGAATCAGACAGGGTCGTACACAGATACAAACTTCTCTAAATAACCAATGCACGTTTAATAGCCACAATCCCGAAGGTCACAAATAATAATACATTTCACTCAATAAAAAGGAAATCTTGCCTTGAGACACTAACCTCTGCTTTCTTTCCTGACAATTGATTCCTCACTTCGTTGTGCTGTTTCTCAAGCTCTTCCCGTTTCCTCTCGTACAGCTCAGTGAGTCGAACTCTTTCGTGGACTCCTTTCTCAACGATGGCACTCGCGACTTCCCTCTTCATCCTGGAGAAAAGATCCCACAAAGATATATAAATTTTCAACTTTGTCAACAATTTTCAACAGCGCAGGTTATACCAACAAATTTGAGTCACATGTGTTGTCGAAATGGAGAGAAAATATAGGATATCCTTGTTTTACGAAGAGGAGATGAACTGAGGAACAGAAGGCGCCATCTCAATCGATCAGTCAGTTTCATTCAAGCACGCCTCCGTTCTCAAACTGGGAAAAATTTGGGCGGATCTGGCTCAATAGTTTCAAGAACCGACTAGCGAAAAGTTCACATTTTTTGAAAATTGCACCGATTACAACCAAAAACGATGTTGAAGACGTACGTACATTTCCATTTTTGGTTTAATTATTTCTTGAATAACTGAGAAGATTGCCTTGGCATAAAAACATAGCTTGAGTATTCAAGAAATAATAAACCGAAATCCCGAAAATCCATGTTTAAAAGACCAGGGGTCTTACCTGTACCTATTCTCTCAGAACCGAGGCCCCAATCGACTATGTGTGTGTTTTGCTGTGAGGGTTTTTTTATGGCTTGATGCGAGCCAATACGGGGAATGGACAATTCGGATTTTGAATCCGCATAAGCGTAAAAAATAAAAGTTCTGGCGTTAATTTTCCAAAAATTTATAATTACAATTTTTTTTGCATATAAGAATGTAACTGGGTAAAAGCCAAGAATATGGACCATTGTCGCGTTATCAGCTGATATCGATAGTACGCTCAGTCGATATGCACTATCGATATATTATACACGAAATATTTATCCCTGTCGGCCATATTTGTCTTTATTAAAAGGAGGGAAAATACTAAATTGAAATAAACTAAAACTAACTAAAATAAATAAACTAAAAAAAATAAAATAAACTAAATTAAACTAAACTAAACTAAACTAAACTAAATAAATAAACTAAAGTAAATAACAGTGGACATGCACAAGGAAGGATGGAGGGATAATGTACACCGACTGAAGTGAAGTGACTGAAGATAGCCGGAGGAGACAAAATGGCTAAACTAAACTAAATTAAACTGAACTAAACTAAACTAAACTAAATAAATAAACTAAAATAAATAACAGTGGACACGCACAAGGAAGGATGGAGGGAAAATGTACACCGACTGAAGTGAAGTGACTGAAGACAGAAAGGAAGCAACAACAAAAACTTTCGATTATCGATTATCGACCATATGCGCGATATCATTGCTATCAGTTGATAACGCGACAATGGTCCATATACTTGACTTTAGCCTATAACTGCGTATGATTCACCGGGATTATAAGGAACACGGCTGCGAGGCGAATTTTCAGAACTAGAACTTGTGTTTAATTATAATGCTAGAACAACTAGAGCTAGAGCAAGTAGAGCTCATACAGCTGGAAGCCAGACGCGAGTTGAAGCTGAAGGCACAATGGTACCAACGTAACAACCTGATTATTACTGCAAGTGGCCATGGACTAGACCATGAGGTTGAACAATTTACAGAGCTTGAGCACAGTCGAATATTGAGGCCGCAAAATTGAATCGCCCACTGGTATTGATGGACGATCAATTGTTGTGATGGACAGATCAATTGTTTTACCGGTAGACTGGGGTGAGAGCGGTATTGACACCAGGAAGATATGAAAAAGAGGCAAGTACATGCAAGCGATGACGTCATCGACGTAGAGCCGGAGCAAGTGAGTGTTTCTTCAGTTAGGCTGAACAGCGTATTATTCCAATAAAAATAATAAACGAAAAAGTGGCCAACTCTGCGTAGTAGGAGACTCTCGCAGAGGCCAAAAAGAATGGAAAGGTAAACCACCAATTCCCTTGTTCTTCAAAAAACAATATCATTGCGGTTCATTACCTCACAAGCTCGTCCCGATCCCGGTGCTGTTTGGCAAGAGCCTTGACTTCCTGCCTCCGGTTGGCCTGCAACCTTCTCATGACGTCACTTGTTTCTCGCTCCAGGAGAACGTGAAGCATCTTCAGTTGTTGGGATTGGGCTGCTAGCATTACTTTCTGAGCGCAACCGAATACCTGCGGACGCAATGAACGACGGTTGAGCTCAGCGAAATATTGAACTCATTAGGAAATTTATTACATTAGTTGATGATAAAACCCAACTTTCAGCAGTTATTTTGGCCAAACATTTTTGCATAACATTATTTTTTAAAAATGAAACTTTCAATTCTCCTCACCAATTCGTGGTACTTTTCCCCGAGTTCTCGCTCTTGGTTTATATGATCTTTAAAAACTGCGAGCATTCTCTCCGATTGGCTCCGAGGGATGCTCCGGCCTACAACTTCGTTGTCGCCTTCACTTTCGTCTTGCGAACTGTTGAAGTCCCTGCAGGCGAAACAACTGGACGTGAATCTAAAAAACTCGGAAAAAGGGAAAACTGTTCCGTAATGAAGACTCAATGTAGAAGCAAGCTTACCATATTAGTCCACAGCGGCATTTGAGATGAAACGATTGTTATATTACATAGATCATGAATAAATTACTGGAACAATGAGAATCGATAAAAGAGACACTTACATGTTTTTACTCGATAGACGCTTCACTAATTTATTGCTCATGTAAAATTTGGTCCTTGGTTTGTCAGGGTCTTGGGAGGCTTGTAACCTGAGCCGCTCCTGGAAAATAACAACTAATTTAAAGCAAAAGAGTGATAGAGTTTGTAGTACCTTATAGATGAGCAGGGTCAGACTTCGGGCGCGAGGCACCACGTTCACCAGCACCAGAACATTCTATGGGATCACATGTTGAGTCCAACGTGAAACAATACTCAGCAGTGATAACGAGAAATCCTCTGAATCACAACAGTGGTTCTGGGACCTCCTGGCTTTTCGAGGCTACATAACTGTAGCACTCGATCAATAGACAACAGAAGGAGTGGACAAGAGTTGGGGGTAGCGGAAGCATGTATCAACTAAATGGAAGACTCACTTTATCTTGCTTCTTACGAAGAGTTTCTAATTTCTTGTCCAACTCAATTTTCTTCTCCTTGACGGGTTTACTTTCCAGAAACGTTTCCACAGGGTCCGCAACAACTTCGTCGATCACTGAAATCAGATTGTGTGAAGATACAAACATGAAGAAACTGCTGCATAAGCGCATAAGTATTACGCGTTCGAAAAGGCATTAATTAGCGGTTATAATCCCTTTTGATTCATGTTTGGTATTCAATGTCCTTCGATTCAGGCCACGTTCAAAATGAGACCATGCGTGGTAACCAAAGCAACAAAACAAAGGGATACAGCCTCTAAATTACTTCAGAATCTGCAATGGCAAATTTTTTTACAGGGGTTGGTTCTTCCTCGGACCAGGAGCATTCCAATCGATTTAGCTTCCAAAATTTACGGGAAAATGATACCTCACACGCCTAGGTACCAGAAATCTCGAAAACCCACATTCAAAATAGGTAGATGGATACCCATTTTGGCCCATAACCTCTTCCAGTGTGCACTAATCGTCCTGGGGCCCGTCTCATTGAATTCAGCATCCAAAATTCGGCGGAAAATGATACCCCACACGCCTAGATTGCCGAAATCCATCTCGAAAATCCATTTTTCGAAAAACACATTTTGACCCCTACCCCAACCTACTTATATCCGGATGGAGAACGGACATTTGCTTATTTTGATCTAGACACCTTGAAACGTCCAGACAATTTTTTTTAGGCCGAATCGGATTGAGGTTGGGAATCGGAGGTTGATTATTCAAGGAATAATCAACCAAAATCCAATAAATGTGATCCAATAAAAAAAAATTTTTCCTGCAGTGGGCTTAAAGAGTCGTGAGAATTCGGTTCAGTCTGAAACTTTTTTTATTTTATTTTTAATTTTACTTTATTTTTAAATTTAATTTAGTTTTGAATACTGTGCTGGTTTAGCCCCTATATCTGCACCTGTTCTGCGCAAACGTAAGCTCCTTATTACAGCAATAACACAAATTTTTTGCAAAATTGAGATATGTGGGGAACCGGAAGGAAACCCGAGCTGGAGTTCAAGTGCTCCCTTTCCTGATCAGTCCTGGCATAGAAGGGGGAGTGAGGTTCCTGCAAGAGACTCGTCGTGACCTGTGGTTTGTGTCTCTGATCAGCCTGCCAACCTCCTCAGCATTTCTAAAGAAGCATGTAGTTATTTTAAATTATCTAATTTGAGGCATTTATCATTTTTGCCAAATTGTAAAATTTAGTTAGCTGGAAGAATGGTTGATCATCGACCAAACCTTGCCAGACTGATATTTATTTTATTTCTTCAAAATGGCAGAATAACTACTACCCCCAAGGAGATTATAATCAGGTTCCTCGAGGGCGTGTTAAAGCGGAATGCAGAATGCGGCAGGGTACATCCAAAATATCCTAGAAGGCAAGCTCGTTGAGGAAAGGGCCCGGCAACGGGAACTGTACTGGAAAGTGGGCCAGCTAGCAGGCAGAGATAGGAATCCAGCCATGCGCCTAACAGTTCTGGGCTGGGCCCCAACATAGGAAAAGGAGATGAGGTGTTCAATGGGTCAAAACTCCCACATGCCCGGGTCTTACTACCCTTACCAATATCTCATACAAATTTTCCTTATTTTCAAAAAAAAAAGTATATTTATATATACTAGGGCCATCCAGAAAGTAGATTACGTTTTCGTCTGTGTCCGTTAGGGGCGGGGCTAGCGCGGCCATCTTGGGGTCAGAGTGTTGTGCAGCTCAGTCAGCATCTAGCTGTGCTAATGAGAGTTTTGTGCTGTGCTCCGTTCAGATACTGTGATGGTTTGAAATGTCTGCGTAAATTGAAAATCCTGCGAACTGCGAGGTGCGTGCAGTAATAATGTTTCTGACTGGAAAAAAACTGTAAACCGATAGAAAAGGAAAGAGGCCCTACAATAAACTCTCAAAGGTATTGCCAAACTGTCCAAAAACTCCGAAGAGCAGAAAAAACAAGCGCAGAGTAATGTTGAGCTCTAAGATCTTGCTGATTCACAATAACGCCCAGCCCCACACGGCAAATGTCACTCGTAAAGTTCTTGAATCTTTTAAGTGGGAGTTGTTTCCTCATCTGCCTTACAGTCCCGACCTGGCACCGAGCGACTTCCACCTATTCCCAGCAATGAAGAAGTGGCTGGCCATGCAGCGTTTTGATGATGAAGCACAGCTGCAAGAAGAGGTAACAAAGTGGTTGAAGGCGCTGGCAGCCGATTTTTCGACGAAGGAATTTCCAAGCTCGTACACCGCTACGATAAATGCCTTAATTCGAATGGTGATTATGTAGAAAAGTAGTATTTTTGAGTGTGGCTTTCATCTCTGTATAATAAAATTTGTTTCCAAAACTTTGTTCATTTTTTTAATTCCAAAACGTAATCTACTTTCTGGATAGCCCTCGAATATATATCTCATTATTACTTAACCCATGCAGTTGGGATAAATATTCTGTTGGGTATGTGACCTACAACACTTATGAGGCGCACTTACAGCTAGGCGTCACGCTAGGAGTCGGAGCTTGTGTCTTGGGCGGGCTGACGTGTGCAGCTTCCGGCAAGGTGACGGAAGATGCTGCCGTTGGCGGTTCTTCTGTCGTGGGAGGCAGAGGATTCGTGACGTGGATTGATGCCCGGTGACCGCGAGCCTCCGTTACAGAGGCAGCAGCTGTACACAATGAGAACTCGTAAGGTTGTTTTCAAAACAAAGGACATTCCAATGGTTGAGAGTTCAAAATGCAAGCATATGTCGCCCTCACCCCCTGGAACGTCCGACGCCGATCCGATCCTCTTCGTCCTCACGGAACCAGACGATAAGGATACGCTCGCCGAGTTGATTGACGCTGTGCCGTCGTCCATCGACGAGCCTGCGATGTTGTCCGACGTTCTTTTTGCACTTCCACTTTCACCTTCTGCGCCCTGCAACGTAGGTAATCAAAAGCATTCAAACAGTGACATGGTTCACAGAATAAACGTGACGTGACGAGATTCGCCGTCAGACGACGTCAGACCCCGGTTCACAAGCTTTCAATGCGTGCTTCTGGCCCATAATGCCTTCCATCCTGAGAATGCTACTAAAGAGGGGTACTAACTGGCTCCTGCTTGAACAAATAAACACCCTCCCAACCATATTTTCCTGGTTCGTCAAGTAATACCGTCAATTTTTTGTCAATGTTTTCAGAACAAATTCAAGGTTTTCTCATTCAAATTCAACACATTCCTCTTCAAATTCAAGGTTTTCCAATTTAAGTTCAATATTTGTTCAGATTAGAGTGGGCCACATTATAGACTGACAAGACATTTACTCGTACTTTCCTGAAGGGGAGCGCTCATTACAAAACTTCAAGTTATCACACAACCGAAGTGAAAACCATAAATAGATACGAAAACATAAATAACCACATATTGTTGCGAGCTGGCACCTGTGCCCATCAAATGGGCTGCCGGCGTTGCAAGGTCAACGACCTGTGGAAGGCTAAGGGACCGTTCTTGAACATTCGGGAACCTCCCCGTTCGTCCCAGAACGTTCTCGGCGAGGCAGCAGGTATAAAACAGACCCACGAGCGCCGCCCAGTTCAGTTCCATTCAGAGTCCGGATATAGACGCTTCGTGTTATAAATTGTGCCGTGTGATTATTGGAGTGAATATGTGATTATTATAAATTGTGCGTATTGTGATTCTGTCATTGTGTAAGTGCGCGAATGTGAACAGTGTATGTACTCAAGGAACGATTGTTAATAAATTAGTTCCGAAGAATCATAAATCGTTACAATATCAATGAGACGATTCTGGGACAACATCAGGGAAGTAAATCTATAAGGGAAGAAAAAAATGTTATAGCAAATGCGTGAATAGAAAATTTTCAGTTTCACGCATAAATACCGATCAACGTGCATATGGGAAAGCTATATTACACTCAGTTACCTTAATAAGTCAAACCATTATTTGCTCGTTTGCAATATATAGAAGTTTTCTACCGATGTCCCTAGATATTAGAAACCCACCTCTTCAAGTTCGTCAGTGTCTTCCGTGAGAACCGCCAACTGGTGTGTCCTCTTGTCCAGCTCACTCTGATATTTGATGGGGTTGGCTAAGGCTTCGGCGAAGTCCGAAAATCCTTCTGGCACGTAATCTTTGACAACGACGTGCAGAAAAAGGGTGGCCAAGGGTAGAGGTTGGCCACATTCGGTTCTTAGGGTCACGTGACGGTAGCTGCAGAAATTGGGCAAATTCGGCAAGATATGAACAACAGTTAGATGTATGAAAAGTTTAAATTTCGGGGATAAGTTGAAAAACTTACCCAGGGCAAAGGCCAATGACAGGAACGACTCTGTGTCCGATGCATTTTCCGCTTTCCTCATAAGCGGAGATCCGGATGCATGCTAACTCTGGGAGTACAACCTACGTTAGAAGAAAAAAAGAGGATACCAATTGAATTGAATTTTTCAACGTTATTGCTGTTGAGTGTCTGACGTTGCAAGGAATTTCTTTCCTTCAGGCAGCTTAATATCCAAAGGGACTATTAAAACGGCCCATAGTAAATCAACTTGATTGATAACCTGGGTCGATAACGCGACGCATGACTAGACAGTATACCAGGTTGTCAACCAGGGTTGTCAACATCAGTCACATCCAAGGCTTCCTAGGCAAAGCTAGCAATTTCGTTGCGGCAGAAGAACCCAAGGATAGAAAACAGTGCATTAGGGCTACATGAGGCAGGGAGGTTGTACAAAGGACAATGGACTGTATTTGCTCGGCCTGTAATGCATCAATGCCTCGCAGAGGCATACAATCAGGCAAAGCTCCTACTTACTGATGGACGGACAGTATTGCGGCGCAAAGGACAAATTGCTTCTAGCTGAGGAGGCGCGCACAAAGAACTAGAAGTGCAGAGAGACTAAAACAGAGTCTGGAGGAAATCAAAGAGGCAAGGAGACAACTACGGCAGGCAATAAATGCCAGCAAAGCCCGCTGCTTGAGAGGTAAACTAGAGGAGATATACGAGTATCCATGGGAGCAAGGGTGCATAATGGTGTGCAGAAAGCTCAAGAGCACAGCAGGGCAATGTTCCAATGAACGACAGAGTGATGACTAATTGTGGACGGCCTGTTTCCATCGCACCCTGTACCCCCCTTGAAAACGAATGCTGGTTGTCAAACGATGAGGGACGCTGAGAATGATGAGTGCCTACAGAACATTGACAGATCCAGCTGTCGTTGTACTGGCAGGAGTAATTCCCATCACATACTAGCAGCAGGGAGAAAACGGCTATCCGAGAAAAGAGCGGAAATACCAAGAAGCAGAATTGTACGAGAGGAACAAGAAAAACCATTTAGGGTATGGCAAGAGGCTTGCACAGCAGAGACCCGGAGAAGATGGACTGAACGCCTTTTCTATACGACACGGCCTTGCAATTCATTCACAGAATAGTGATCTTGCGGGAGGAGGGCTAATAGTATCCGTTATCGATACTGTACGTACGATTTCGAAGCAATTTTGTAGCTTGTTCAAGAACAAGCTTTTGCACAAGGATCAGAAATGAATGTTTCAAAATGTATAATGAGGGAAGTGAGTTACATTTCGTTGCTCAACCCTGAAATTATCTACCTTCTTGAAGACAAATGGCTCCTCGTCGTAGACCGGGTTGATTCCATTGTTTGGGACGATTTTTGTTCGAAATCTTTTCCTCACGGTGTCCGCTGGAAGGCCGTACATGTCCACCTCGACGTATGTGCCTACTCGTTTGTCCGTGAGAAACTGTCCGGAAATGACGTGAATAGATACAGTACCCGCAATGATGCCGTCGACTGTTGATTCCGCAAACGGGTCAAATCTGAAAACAGAATAACATTGTTTCAATCTCTAACGGCCCTCTTCATTAGCAATGAACTGACATTGAAACGGCCTCGGCCGTGCAGTGACTTTTAAAAGAGACGATTTCTCATTCCAAACCATCAGAACACAAGTCAATAGAGGGCTTATTTAGATTTTTACATATAATGGAGTTAATGGATTAATCGAGTTAATTATAGTGAGTTATAGTATCCACGCATTGATTAATAATACATAGAAAATAAATAAATAAAAAATGGCGGCTGCTTTGGACGGCATCTTGATTATTGAAGCGAAACATACTAATACGAGGGGCATCCAGAAAAAAAGGTTCTCAAATTGTTCGTCTCATCCCTAGTTAAAAAAGAAATTTCAAACATTCAGGGATTTCCAGGGAGAGTGTTGTGGTAACTCTGAATTTTTGCTTTAACCTGCTATTGCACCTGGAAACTCATCGCATGAGAGCAGCAATTAAGCACTAAGGCCTCATCATTATTCATGCATTTTATAACGTGTGCTGCTGATGCATGATATTGCGCGTTCCCACTCTGCCCGTAAAATCCAGGAAACGCTTGGAAAATAAAAGTGGGAAGTTTTTCATTGTCCCATATTATTTTCCAGATCTCGCCCCGTACGGTTACCACCTCTTCACGGAATTGAAAGGGTTTTTGGGGGTCGAATATGAGGCCAACTGAGGCACAGGCTGTTGGCATTTACCTGCGAGATGTAGACACTCAGCACTTCGAAGAGGGGTTAATGAAGCGTTTACCGCGGTTTAAAAGGTGCATCGATCGTCAAAGACCTTGTAGAAAAATAGTTAGTTTGTCGAGAATTCCGAACAAATTATACATTTTTCAAAAAAAAAAAAATCAACATTTCTATTTTTTTATATTTTTATTAATTTATTTCTTCCAGCCAGGGGATCTTTTCTGGATGTCCCTGTAAATGTCCTTAATATACAAGTCATAACCTCGTAAACCATCTCATGTTAAGTCATGTCAATGTCAGTCGTGTTTGAGGAAAAGAGGTGGTTCTCCTCTACCATGTTCATACTGTTGCGAGCTGGCACCTGCGCCGGTCAAATGGGCTGCCGGCGTCGTATCGAATTGGCTGGAACCTTCCAGAACCAGGGAAGGTTCCAGAACGTTCTCGGCCAGGCAGCAGGTATAAAACAGGCCCAGAAACGCCGCGAAGTTCAGTTCAATTCGGAGTCCGGATATAGACGCTTCGGGTTATAAATTGTGCCGTGCCGCGTTATAAATAGTGCGACAACCGCGTTACAACCGTGTATTGTGATTCTGTCATTGTGTAAGTGCGCGAATGTGAACAGTGTATGTACTCAAGTGAACGATTGTTAATAAATTATTTACTAAGAACATAAATCGTTACAATACCTTCGATCCTGCCTTCTCATGAACTCCGGCTTCAAGAGATATCCACACCGTTGATTGTACTCGAATATCCCGAGATTCAACTGCATCGCCAGATCTGAGGAATGGAACTGCAGGGTAATTTGCCGTTCGAAGCGAAAGGAGAAACATATTTCAGTCAAGATGAATGTCAAAATGGCGATGCTACGAACCCAGTGTTTGGAAATTGAGGGCGACCAGTTGACAGCCGGCGTTCCAGAAAACCTGAGGCATGAAATTAGAAGAGTCGAACCTAGTGCCGGCGGGGTAGACTCGGCTCAGTTGGTTCTTATTATACTTGACGAACTCGATCGGCGACTCTTTGAGCAGCATTGTCGCTTGTTTCTCGTCGAACGATGACATTTCGTACAGCCGGTTCTTTTCTAGGTCGACGAAAAGTGGTTTGAGAGGAGGAACAAAAAGTTAATCAAGATGCTTCAGAATGACGCGAAAAATAAACTGGTACTAGTTCAGAATATCTTCTTAACGTTTATCAGAACTCGTGAAAAACGAAAAACGCTTCACAATCCTGTTTTGTTTATTATTCCTTGAATAATAAATCTGAGATTTCATGCCAGAAGTCATTCAGTTCTCTCCAATTTACACAAAAAATGTTAGGCTGGCCGTCCACTGGACGCGAATTCGCGCGAAGAGGCGAAGAGAATCAAACATGTTTGATTCCAAACGCGCGAACTGGCGAACCTGGCGATGGAAATCGGTAAATCGATCATAGCGCTTGCAGTGGACGGGGATACAAATAATAGTGTTTGTTAAGAGGCGAACTCTTCGTTTGAAATCGCGTACTTCGCCTCTTCGCGCGAATTCGCGTCCAGTGAACGGCCAGCCTTACTTCTGCGATTCAAGATGTTTAGAGCAAAACGCTGCAAATTCTTTCAAAATAGCTAATTATTCCTAATAGAAAGAGTAGGTATGGTGAAAACGGTGAGTGTCCAAGACTCATTCCAATGGATTCAGCTTTTGAAATTCAGCGGAAAACGATACTCCACACTCCTAGGTTCCAAACAAGAAACACAGCGAATTCTTTCACAGGGGTTGGTTATACCTTGTACCAGAAGCATGAAGACTCACTCCAATCGATTCAGCCAATATTTGTGAGATAATTGTACCCCACAGGCCAAGGTACCAGAATTACAGAACCGTCCAGCGTCCAAAGTGGGAAACGATACCCCACACGCCCAAATCGTCAAAAATATCGAACATGGGGAATAAGGAGAAAACAGTGAATATGGCATGTCCCGGACCCATTCCAATCGATTCAGGGTCCAAAATTTAGTGGGAATTGATACCCCACACACCTGGGTAATAAGTAGATAGGAACACATTTTGACCCAAAACCCCTTTAGTTGGGCGCGAATTGTTCCGGAGCCCGTCTCATTGGATTCAGCGTCCTTAATTTAGTCGAAAACAATACTTCACACGCCTAGATCACCAGAAATCTCGAAAATCCATTTCTGAAAACAGATTTTGACCCCTAGGCCTCCCACAAATTTAGTCCAAATGGGCTGAAAAGTTTTGAGGACCAAGTAGAGCCGGAAACGAGTCACTGACCCGAATTTCATATTTTTAGGAAATTTTTGACTACCAAAATCGACGTGGATGGCTATGGCGGACGGACATTTGCTCATTTTTGACACCATGAAACGCCCAAAAAAAAAATGTTGATATTTGGCCGATTTGGAGAGATTAACTTTTTGCAGGAAAACAGGTTCAAATTCATGGAACCAAACCACCTTTAAAATATGTAAGTATGTACGCACTTTGACCTAATCCAATGGGCACGAACCGGTCCGAGGCCCATCTCAATGGATTTAACGTTCAAAATTTATATGAAAATGTGAGCTTAATGCCTAGTTCCCATAAATCTCGAAAATAAATTTTTCAAAAAGCACATTTTGATTTTCGGTTAGGGATTTATTTTGGGCATTAGTTGGTCCTCAAAACTATACAGCTCGATTGGACCGAATTCGGGGAGGGTAGGAACGGGTGACATCAAAAACTCAATTTTCGTTATTTTCCCAATAAATTTTGGAATCTGAATCGATTGGAATAAGTCTTGGACGCTTGGATCCTAACTGTTTCACTCATAATCTTGCTCTAAGGAATAAAAAACCATTGAGGACAAATTAGCAAAAACATTTAATTGCTGGTCTGATTTTTCCCTGTTTATAACAACTATTATTTAAGGTAATGGATTGAGAATTTTCCACAATTAATAATAATAATAATAAAAGAGGGATTAAAATTTCGGTTTTTTGACGCGGTAACTTACTCTCAGTTAGTTCGAACGATACGAAATGAACGGGCTGCACGTAGTTGACGAGTGCCGATATTTCGGCACCAGCTTCGCTCTCTTTGGCGGATTTGTCGTCCTTCTCTCCAGCTGAGGGTTTTTCATCGTCGTCACTCGAACTTTCCAGGTCATCGTCAACTAAAAGAAAGAATAAACAGAGTTGAAATGTTTTTAAAGAGTAAATTGAAATCAGGGAAGGGTGGGTATAATTTCCTCATCTGCAGCAGCATATTGAAGAATCAATTTTTATAATGGTAAAACCTAGAAGTTTCGGGGATGTAACATTTGAAAAGGGGTATTTTCCTCTTTTCTGCTGTGGGTAATGCAAAATACTTTACACCTTTGAAACTTATTTAGGTCAGCGCTATCACTGCATGGAGGGAGATTCACTTACTCTCGTACGTCCTAAAAAAAACACATGGGTTGGTTATTCCTCGAATGGGGGAATCAGTGGGTGTGGCGGTCCCAGACCCATTCCAATCGATTCAGGGGTTCAAAATTTAGTGTAATATGATACCTCACACGCCTAGGCACCAGAAATCCTGACACACACCAAAATGGGTGGGATACATACCATTTGACCCATACTTAACTTCTTCCGGTGGTTGCCGATCGTTTCTGGGACCCGTTTCATTGGATTCAGCGTCCAAACTTTAGTGGAAAATGACACCCTACTCGCCTAGGTAGCAGAAATTCCGAAAACACATATTCAAAATGGGTAATAAATACCAATTTGACCCATTACTCTTCAAGTGGGTGCCAATGTTCTGGGACCCATTTTATTGGATTCAGCGTCCAAAATTTAGTGAAAATGACACTCTACTCGCCTAGATCACCCAAATCTCGAAATCCATTTTTCAAAAAACACATTTTGACCCCTACCCCCGCCAAATTTGGTCCGATCGGGCTGAAAAGTTTTGAGGACCCGTCTCGGCAGGGAACAGACCCCTGACCAAAATTTCAGATTTTCAGAAAATTTTCTACTACCAAAAAGGGCGCGGACGATGGACGGCGTACGGCGTACGGGGTACGGCGTACGGCGGACGGACATCGACCTTCTTTGATCAGGACATCATGAAACGCCCAGAAAAAAATTTTGAGCCGAATCGGAGAGGTTGACCATTATCGTGAAAACATAGGTTGATTATTCGAGGAATAACCAACCAAAAGTCCAAGAACTTCGGAGCTCAAAACATTAAAAAGGAAATTAGTCTGGGACCAGCAAATGCGGAGTTAACACAACCCTCCATACCCCCAGCAGGTGGACAACTCCCACTAGGAACTTCACCGTGAATATCATTCTGAAACCGAAATTCAGTTAACTGCACTTGGTTAGGGATTCACATTCCGAGTGGCTCATTTACAACGAGATGACTCTTTACGGGCAAGCCCCGAGATTTTAATGGAGCATTTATGTAAGAGCAACGACCGAAGCACACAGTACATGATACAGGGACGTTGTTGGCACTTGCGGTACATTCGAAAAGACTGGCTATACCGTGACCTACAATACATACTTCATGCTCTTTCTATTCTCAAAAGGCTCTTGGTCATGCTGGTGAAGAGTCTGGGACAACTTCTTGGCTTCAATAGTCTCCTCCTCCGAATCTGACCAATAATAACTTCGTTCGCCGATGCGAAAATAATAAAGAGATCTGAAGGTTATAACTTATTTTTGAGTTAACTTTGGATGAGTTGAGTAAAACGCTGCAAATTCTTACACACGGGTTGGTTATTCCTCGGACCAGGCGCATGGAGATTAATTTCTTCAACAAGGAGAAAATGGGGGAAACAGTGGGTGTGGCGGGTCCCGGACCCATTCCAATTGATTCAGGGTCCAAAATTTAGTGGAATATGATACCCCACACGGGTAGGTACCAAAGATCTCCCATGACCTCATCCAGAGGGCACCAATCGTTTCGGGATTCGTTTGATTGGATTCAGGCTCCAAAATTTACTGGAATATGACACCCCACACGTCTAGGTACCAGAAATCTCGAAAACAGACATTCGAAATGGGTAAATAGGCACCCATTTTGACCGATTTTGATGATGTCAGATTTTTAGAAAATTGTCTACTACCAAAGTCGGCGTGGACGGCGGACGGACACTTGCTAATTTTGATCTAGACATCTCGAAACGTCCAGAAAAATTTTTTGGGCCGAATCGGGGAGGTTTACATTTTGCATGAAAACAATGGTTGATTATTCAAGGAATAACTCCATACAATCAAGTCAAATCAGTCATTGGCAAAATCTCACCACTGTCTTCGGGCAGAGGAGGCGGCGGTTTGTCCGGATTTTCACTTTTCTCCCCTTCTTTAGGTTCTTCCTCTTTCTCGTCTCCACTCTCTTTGCTGCTCTGACGAACTGGTCCGGTACCCGTCGATACTTCGCCGTTGCCCGTCACGGACTCCGATCCTTCACCCGTCACGCCACGCTCCAAAGGTTTGTGGTGGTGTTTCTTCTTGTTCTTAATGATGATCTTCCTTTTCAACGCAGACGGAGGCGGCAGAGGACTCCCAGGTTCCAACTGGGAAAAATGTCATCCAACCACAATGACTAACTATAATTGGAATAATGTTTGATGTTCTGACAATGTACACATAAGGATATGATCTATACAGAGTATTATAAGGTTAGCAGCCTTCACGAATTGAATCTACAACTCATTTGGAACAAAAACTGTTTCAAGCACACTTCTTTTAGGGGCATCGTTTTGCTAGGGGCATTTCGGTAAACATTTCACATTTTTTGGGTCTGTTATTCCTTGAATAATCAACCTATGTTTTCAAGCAAATAGTCAATCTCTCCTATTCGGCCCAAAAAAATGTTCTGGGCGTTTCAAAATGTCAACGATTTTATTTTGGTAGTAGACAATTTTTTTAAATATGAAATTTTGGTCAGGGACCCGTTTTTGGCTCTAGTTTGTCTTCGAAAATTTTCAACCCAATCGGACCAAATTAGAAGGGGGGGGGGGGGGGACGGGTTCAAAATGTGTGTTTCCATGAATGGATTTTCGGTGGCCTAGGAGTGTGGGGAATTATTTTCGACTAAATTTTGGACGCTGAATTCAATGAGACGGGACCCGAAACGATTAGCACCCACCGGAAGAGGTTAATGATGAAAATGGGTAGCTATCTACCTATTTCGAAAGTGGGTTTTCAAGATTTCTGGTACCTAGGCGTGTGGGGTATAATTTTCCCGCAAATTTGGCTGAATCGATTGCAGTGAGTCTTCATGCTTCTGGTCCAAGGACTAGGTCACTTTCTCCCTTAAATTAGATCACAAACCATTAGAATACACCGTTGGAAAGCTGATATTTTGGGAATTTTTTTCCACGAATGAACGCGGGAATTTTTTTGGGTATAATGTTTTCTTTAGCCGACTGAATGTTAACAAGGTTTTGCGTTTTCATTTAATGCCTAACTTTAGGCTAAATGAGTGAATACCAGGTCTCGATTAGTGGAGACGTTGTGGGACCTATTAGAATTAAAATTTGTCGCTTTCCAACGGTGTACTAAGATTTGAGATTCAATCTAATTACCTCGTGAACTAAGAGAACTATGGCCGTTTTAATGACGTTAAGTCTAAAACACGAAAAAAAAAAAAAAAAAAAAAAAACTCAAGTGAATAACTTGAAAACGATGCCTCTAAATAGAGTAAGTCCTCAAGACACTTTTGTTGCAAATGAGTTATAGAATCGACTCTTTGAAGGCTGCTAACCTTATAGGGTAACACTCTGTATTAGTGGGAGCATCGTCTTACCCAACATATTTGGGGCAGTATACGAGCGATTTCCACATGAAGACATCATTGTCATGCCTACTACAACGAAGACAAAAGCACTGGGTAAAATCAATGCCTCCTCTAATACAGTTGCATGGCCTGACGGAATCAAACAAATTAAAATTTTTTAAATTTATTCCCATGTAATGATCTATCACATGTGGTCTGAAAATCGCAATTCCCTCTCCATAAAGGAAGGGGTGTTAAATTAAAATTGCTTCTTACATTCATTAAGACGTCGACAAACTGCAAGAGTTGACTGCAATAAGTTTATCGTCGTTGCAAACATACAACGAATTTTGAAAGAAGCGAGTTTTGAAAGAAATAAAATCCCGATATGTTCAGAATCAAACAGCTCTGAAGAAAGGGGTGTAGTGTTGATAAACAACAGCTCGCGAAAGAATGACTTACTGCCGTTAGGACAGGCGTTGTCAACAAATAAAAGCGAACGGAATATTTTGAGACGGTGTCTTCAAGAAGAAACTGGGAACGTTAACAGAAATGCTCGAGTGTTTACATGTGATGCAAGCAGTTCCCATGAGGTCTTTTGTCTCAGTCAAGTATTTTACAGTTATTTTAAGAACGGCCAGGGAATTTAGACCTGAGAGTAATATAGTTTTAAATCGACTAACTCATTTCATTGCAAGTGTATCATGGTTAAGTATGAACGGTTGGTAGATGTGTATGTTCTTCTGAACTAGAACCGAATTACTTCCAACTGAGCACAACACGACGAACCTTGTAACTTTCGAGAGGCTGATCCAGCAGCATCTCACCGAAAATGTCGCGGCAGTACTGGGCGATTTTCGCTTGCTGACGAGGGTTGCAGTGATTTTCGAATGACAAAATGACAGGGTATTCCGACGTTTTGAAAGCGGATTCCGCGATGGCGGCAATGACGTCTTTGGCGGGAATTTCAGGGACGAATGTGTAGCCGTGGACGATGACGGGCTCTTCGGCTTTGCTGCCGTTCCAAAAGTCGAGCTCTACGCAGCGACAGCCCGCCAACAGGCACTGGCGGTAGATTTCAACCGATGATTTGCCGGTAAGCTGGTGACCTGAGAAGAAGAAAGTGTTGATAAGACTGCATGTGATTTGTTGTTCCGATGATAGGTATCGAATACGTACTTTATATTTGAGTGAGAATGAGACTGAATCTAAAATATAGCTGATTATATTTCACTGTATCTTAGAAATTATTTCCTGTGCTAGTAAAATTTTTGTGTAGGACGTAAGGTCCTCCATGACAGCTTGGACAGCTACACTTCAGTCACAAGAAAGCAGTTACAAAGGGAGTATTACCTCGTGATGGTCGTAAGCCATGAGAACATTCCTCCAGAGCCAATATCTTTGACAAAAAGTGTGCGGTAACAACGTTTTGTTTAATGCTCATTTCACGTGTTCTTTAAGTTTACAGTTTTCACTGCATTACAGCCAAACACCCACAATACCCTCAATTTTCTTGGAGAGTCCAATCTGAGTACACTATTGGGGAGAACGTGAAAATTGCCACTTCCTGACGAAAGTCTGACTTTAATTTAAGCTTGAAAACATGCATTTTAATAAGAATAATTAATAAGGAAAACTAGGACAAATTTACTTTTCCAATGCTACAAATATCCACTTCTTCAAACGCTTTCAAATCCCAGCTATCTGTCTCGTTAATTCTTGCTTTCCAACGGTATACTAGAGAAAGAAAGTAGATACGATAATTTTTCATCGGGGGAATTACGTTTAAAATCAGGTTTCCACTACTCACGATTGCAAAGTAACAGAAAAATTGTTTTCCTTGATAACATCTCACCAACAATTTCGAAAACAACCTCATATACAATTTATTGGAGGCATTTTCGATCAGGAATTGGCTTTCTGAAACGTGATTTTCACCTGTGAACGTGGACTTCTTTTTGATATTCGTGAAAAAATCAACAATTAGCTTACGGGAAAGGTTGTTTATGCACCCCTCGCTTAGGTAATGGGCCCACAAAATACGTGCCTCAAATCTCTCTAACCTGTCAAGTATGTGTTATGGGAAGAGTTGATGAAATAATGCGCCATAGGTTGGTCCATGTCGTCGCTGAGATCCACTTTTGAATGGGCGACAATTGGGTCGTCATCGCTCATAAGGTACCGGAGAAACCCTTCCGCGCTCAGGAGTCCTTTGTTGACGTTGTTCTTGTTCGGCTCGTACTGGGCGATCAAGTCCTTGGCTTTGGCCACGTTGGCGTACGGATGGAGGATCTCATTCAGGCGAGGATCTCTTTGGGTTTGATTGAGGAAATCCACAAGAGTCGCAGCCGACATCAGTTTCTTCTTTCCTGAGCCACATCTGTAATGAATAAAAGTCATGTTGAAATGAACGTAACATCTGAACAACAGGAAAACGATGGTTCTCATTCAACTTCCACTGATTAATCTGTCTTTAACCTCAGTCGGGAGAAAACACTTCCTGGCAGCCATTCGTTGACCCCACTTGCTCCACGACAGGATAAACCAAACGTAAATGTATGTCACATACTAATTTTATTCCCAACGAGGTTTAAGATTCATCTTGTCTACGTTCATGCATCACTCGCATACGCCCACAGATAAGACGAAAGTTAACCCTGTAACTGAGTTTCCAGGACCCCCTTTAACGTATGGGGTGGGAAAAAAGGAGACCCCCCACTTCACTTAATACGATACTCGTATAATCGGTTTAGAGCTTCTTGGCTCACAAGATGGTCGCTTGAAGGCACTTATACGTACGTGGGTTCCTAGCAGTTCTTAAGGCGAAAAAAGTGACGCTATAATACTGAGCAACAAATTTGGAGAGAACACGTCTTAGTCGAAGACTCAGTTGAAAAGATTTCGACTGTGACGTTGCCGAAAATTTGGATGGGATGTTGCAAACCTTCGACATTCGAAGGGTTTACAGAGACAGTGTTGTTGAAGAGATGCAACCCCATGTTGAAACCCTTTGAAGAATCAGTCTAGGCAGATGTCAAAGGGTTTTAAAAGAGTTGCCAAGCGTTCGACTTATGTTAAACTGAAAAAAAACTGGCAATATTTTTAGTGAAACTTTGGGGTTTTCCTCACCAGTCTTCGATAATTGCAAGCAAGAACACACGGCTGGAGAAAAGAAGACATTTAAAAATGAAATACGGCTCCTAGCAGCCATTCATTTCCACATAATAAATAGTAAAAAACGCTGCAAATTCTTACACAGGGGTTGGTTATTCCTTGGACCAGGCGCATGGAGACTCATTTCTTCAACATGGGGGAAATGGGGAAACAGTGGGTGCGGCGGGTCCAAGACCCATTCCAATCGATTCAGGATCCAAAATTTAGTGGAAAATGATACCCCACACGCCCAGGTTCCAGAAATCTCGAAAACATATTCAAAATGGGTAATATATACCCAATTGGACCCATGTCTTCTTCCAGTGAGTGCTGATCGTTCTGGGACCCATTTCATTGGATTCAGCGTCCAAAATTTAGTGGAAAATGATACCCCACTCGCCAAGATCGCCCAAAATCTCGAAAATCCATTTTTCAAAAAACACATTTTGACCCCTACCCCGCCCAAATTTGGTCCGATCGGGCTGAAAAGCTTGGAGGACCGTCCTAGACCGGGAACAGACCCCTGACCCAAATTTCAGATTTTTAGAAAATTTTCTACTACCAAAAACGGCGTGGACGGCGGACGGCGTACGGCGGACGGACATTGACCTTTTGGTTGGTTATTCCTTGAATAATCAACCTATGTTTTCATGATAATGGTCAACCTCTCCGATTCGGCTCAAAATTTTTTTCTGGACGTTTCATGATGTCCTGATCAAAAAAGGTCAATGTCCGTCCGCCGTACGCCGTACGCCGTCCGCCGTCCATTGTCCACGCCGTTTTTGGTAGTAGAAAATTTTCTAAAAATCTGAAATTTGGGTCAGGGATCTGTTCCCAGCCGAGATGGGTCCTCGAAACTTTTCAGCCCGATCGGACCAAATTTGGAGGGGGTAGGGGTTTTTTGAAAAATGGATTTTCGAGATTTTGGGTGATTTAGGCGAGTGGGGTGTCATTTTCCACTAAATTTTGGACGCTGAATCCAATAAAATTGGTCCCAGAACAATCGGCACCCACTTGAAGAAGTAATGGGTCAAATTGGGTATTTATTACCCATTTTGAATATGTGTTTTCGGGATTTCTGCTACCTAGGCGTGTGGGGTATCATTTTCCACTAAATTTTGGACGCTGAATTCAATGATGTGTGTCCCAGAACGATTGGCACCCACCGGAAGAAGTTATGGGTCAAAATGGGTATGTATCCACCCATTTTGTATGTGTCAGGATTTCTGGTGCCTAGGCGTGTGGGGTATCATATTCCACTAAATTTTGGACCCTGAATCGATTGGAATGGGTCTGGGACCCGCGACACCCACTGTTTCCCCCATTCGAGGAATAACCAACCCGTGTGTAAGAATTTGCAGATTTTTTCGATCTAGACACCATGAAACGTCCAGAAAAAAATTTTGAGCCGAATCGGAGAGGTTGACCATTTGCATGAAAACATAGGTTGATTATTCAAGGAATAACCAACCAAAAGGAGAGCTACTTAGTTAGCTTGAACAATAATTTTATATTGAACTAACAATGCAGTATCACAATCATCAAGCGTCAATCTCCAGCCTTTCCATAGGATTTTTTTTTTTTTTGAATTGTTCATTCTAAAAATCACTGAATGCCTCAAGATCGCAGCTGAGACTAGGTACATGGCCAGGATTAAATGCATGGGGTTTGTTCCGTTAGGCCTTGCAACTATACTATTGGAAAACTATACCCGTCTTACCTAAAATATTTGGTGCATGGATAGCACATTTACGCGTCAATTCTCAACGGGTACGCCCCGACCCTCTGTTGTTGGCTCCGTTTAATCGGCCAGATTGTAACTCCCCCCCATTTTACCTCAACAGCCGTGAACTCTTCTGATTCAGGTTTTCGACATGCAGTAAAATCAAATCAGTGTTTTACATAGATTTATCATTCTACGAGCCAGTTCTTGTGATAAAGCAATTGAAAAATTTATGTAAATCCTTGTAAGTCCGAATTTTAGCAAGTCATTCAATATTGAGCTAATATGCAACAGAATTTTATGTATGTATAAATGTATACAACTAACTAGATAGACCGTTTAACGTCATCTATAATTGATGGAGGAAATGATGAAAAGCTTTAAAGCAAAAGCAAAAGCACATAGGTACTGTTAATATTCTTCGTTAATAACGATACCGAATGCAATTAAAAAACTTACAGCTCTTCGAATATCTTCTCAACTTCATTCCTCTGGGTAAGGTGTTTGTAGAAATTGTAGAAGTCGTCAAAACTGAATTTCTGCGGATTTAACGCTTCGTCCTAAATAGAAAACGGGAGCAAATAGAAGGGGGTGAACAACAAAAATGAGATTACGGAACGGACACCTCAACCATCACTCCAAGGCTTCGATGCTCCATAAGGCGCCCACGCGGTGGAATGGATAGTTTCGGGATTATTCTATCCTAGCCGCAGCTCAAGAGTTTTAGAGGAAAGACCGAGTAAATTCTAGGAGCAATAACGTTGAACATACAAGAAAAGTCTTAAGAAAGACACCAAACTTGTCAACAGTTCCAACGCTGATGCAAAAACTAAAGTAAATGCTCTGACTGAAACAACTTAATGGGTGCTATTTGTGATAAGTGGGAGGATGGTTGAAGATCTGGAAAAAAATAAAATGCGTACATAGCGACATTGAGGCAATGAAGAAGCATGGGTTGACCCCGAAAGCCAACTTGGGTAGAATGCGAGAAATGTAGAAAGTGAGAACATTTGTTTAGCTGAGCATTGCTTTACTTCGCGTAGGCGGTGCTGTTCTTAGTAGGTAGTAGGTGCTTTCATTTTGTCTTAGGCCAAAAGTGTGTGGTTGAGGTGGCGAACGTAGATGAAACATTTGAGATAGGAGGGGTTTCTTACGTAAAGAGCATAAAATCATCTACGCATGCGCCATACCTTGGGGGAAGTGATGCCAGCTGCGTCCAACGCGCTCTTCACTCTCTTTTTGTCGTCTTTGTGCTGAGAGAACAACTTGACAACGCTTAAAAAAGAAAAAAGAATGTATTAACAACCTGAGTCCGTTCGACCAATCAACTCTGTTACAACCTCAGATAAATGGCAAATTTCTCTTTTTGCCAGTGCTTTCAGATTCTCGATGTTATTTCACTCATTCTTACTACAGACATATAAGTTCCTCTTAAGCTGTACGAAAAATTGCAACATGACTTGTATATCAAAACTGTATGTAGGACTTAGTAGGTAATAAAAACTTCTGAATGGTGAGCATCTATCTCACGCTTTTGTTTCTCCCTTAAAACTGAGACAAATAGAATGAAACAATCCTCAACTCCTTTAAACAATTCTTTAGTTAAGGTCTTGAATGACAATAAGGGAAAGAACGATGATAATTGGCAGAATGGGAGCACTCAAATCACAATGGCGACTCAAACGAGGGGAATTCGCCTTCTGAGAGTTGTAGCTAACTTACTTCTTTGCAGGGATTTTATTGGTCTTGTCAGCACTGAGCATCAATTTGGTGTGCGCTTTTAGAAGGAACTTCATAACACACGCGTTTAGTTGCGAGAGGTTGAATGCCAGTTTCAGCAACTCGTCAGTCCAAAGCTGAAAAGTTGATGTATTAGGTTAATCTGAATTGAGTTTATCTAAACTTCTATGCATTTTTATTTTTTTATTTTTACACCTAAATACGTTTAATTAAAAAAAAGTGTCAACCTAATTGTTGAGAACTCGATTAACAAGATTGGTAAATGTTACCTGTGCGATTTCCTTTTTTGTGCAGCAGAAATTGATAAATGTTAGGTTGACGAAGTCCGATCCATGACACAACGTGACCGTTTTTTCCTCGAGGGTGTCTTGTGAGCCCATGGTGACAATTTGTCTCAACTTAGGATCCTGAAACAAAGAGAACAATCATGTAAATCATTGGCTAGAAAAAAAAAATTAAACATGAAATTACAAGCATTTTATGGGGATGCAAAACGACTTCTGATAGTGTAGAGGCCACCACACCCACACATTTATCATCAGCAGGCTTAGAACTGTATAGGTACGTCAATAATTTCGAACCTTCTCAGACTCTGCATACCAACACGCTTGGTTTCCTTGAATAATCAACCTATGTAAGTAATCATGCCACAAGTAACCTCACCGATCGGCCTCAAAATTTGACAGTACCTATACGTTTAGATGACAGTATGCATCAATGAAGTTATAAAGTTATAAATACAACCTTGGACCAGGAGCATGGGAATTCACTCCGATCGATTCAGCGTCCGAAATTTACGGGAAAATAATACCCCACACGCCAAGGTAAATCATGAAAGCCCACGTTCAAAAATCTGCAAATTCTTACACACGGGTTGGTTATTCCTCGAATGGGGGAAACAGTGGGTGTGGCGGGTCCCAGACCCATTCCAATCGATTCAAGGTCCAAAATTTAGTGGAATATGATACCCCACACGCCTAGGCACCAGAAATCCTGACACATACAAAATGGGTGGATACATACCCATTTTGACCCATACCTTCTTCCGGTGGGTGCCAATCGTTCTGGGACACACATCATTGAATTCAGCGTCCAAAATTTAGTGGAAAATTATACCCCACACGCCTAGGTAGCAGAAATCCCGAAAACACATAATCAAATTGGGTAAAAAATACCCAATTTGACCCATAACTTCTTCCAGTGGGTGCCAATTGTTCTGGGACCAATTTTATTGGATTCAGCGTCCAAAATTTAGTGGAAAATGACACCCCACTCGCCGAAATCACCCAAAATCTCGAAAATCCATTTTTCAAAAAACCCCTACCCCCTCCAAATTTGGTCCGATCGGGCTGAAAAGTTTCGAGGACCCATCTCGGCTGGGAACAGACCCCTGACCCAAATTTCAGATTTTTAGAAAATTTTCTACTACCAAAAACGGCGTGGACAATGGACGGCGGACGGCGTACGGCGTACGGCCAGAAAAAAATTTTGAGCCGAATCGGAGAGGTTGACCATTATCATGAAAACATAGGTTGATTATTCAAGGAATAACCAACCAAAATGGGTATACATATACCCATTTTGACCCATCACCTCTTCCGGGGCACATTTTATTGGATTCAGCGACCAAAATTTAGTGGAAAATAGAACCCCACACTCTAGGCGTGTGCCGAAAATCTCGAGAATCCATTTTTCAAAATAAACATTTTGACACAATTTTCTACTACCAAAGTCGGCGTTGACGGCGTACGGCGGATGGACACTTGACTTTATGATCTAGACACCTTGAAACGCCCAGAAAAATTTTTAGGGATGAATCGGAGAAATTGAAGTTATTCAAAGGATAATCAAGCAAAATGAGAGGAACGCAGGATTTTGGAAATGAAGGAAATGAAGAGAAAAGGAAGCACTGCGAGAATATATGAGTTAACAAGATGTAAAACTAACTATCACAGACGAGGTCGGCCGCGGAGGAGGACAGTATTGTCTATTCGGATCTGGGGAATGAGATGGAAGCGGCGGAATGCTGTCAACCAGATAACATTCATAACTCGCCGCTTTTCATTGTACCCATCCAACGAACAGTTCGCTTCGCTCCGGCCCGAAGATTAGACTGCCCCATGTGTAGGGCAGAACAAATACCAACTACAAACTCAGAAGAACTGAAATTGAAATTTGATTCGTTGAATTACCGAGGTCCCAAAAATGTTGGAAACAAATTTTTTGCCAAACTCTTCATTAGTATTATTTGTATGAGGAATGATTATGATGGCATCAATACCAGTGTCACGCAATCACACAAAAACACACAACTGCACAAAATATCAGTAGAACTTTCGTATTGTAAGCCCCCAGGCTTGCTGCCTCCAGAAGGCCAGAAGGGAGGGAGCATGCGCCAGGATGCGCGCGCAGCTCCTGCCCAGACGTCGCATTTTGAAGAGGGACTCTGACTGGGGGGCCCAAAATGTTGGAGTCATATATTTTTGTAACCCTGTCGTGCAAGAGATTTCTCACTCAGTCCATCCTGGCTTTGTCCTGTGCTCGCTCTGAAGTGAACTCTGCAACCGTGCTGAAGTCGACTGAAGCTGTAATATTGTGTTCCCCATGCCATGAGATGATTAAGGACTCAAGTTAATAAGCCTCGCTGTGTACCTGCGGGACAGCATGCCCCCTCCTGTTTTTCCTTCAACGTCGACGCCATTTTCGTCAGCTGGTATTGTTGCACTTGCTCATTAATTGTATTTCATGTATCATGTATTAATATTGTATTTTATGCTCCACATGTTGTCCAATTTACTTTGTCGAATTACTTTGTATTGTATCAATTCTAGCCCAGGTTGAGGCATATTCTCCTTTGCAATGAGTCCTTGTTTTCAATTATAATTCAGTTTGTATCAATGTATTTTATGTTCATTCTTGGTATCCCTAGTTGCTCAGTCGTAAGTCTTGGACTTACATCCTGTATCCTCTCGCTAGGTCCCTTCCAAATTCTCCGAAGAAATCCGAATTAAATTATAGTAAATTCAAACACATTTTAATTCGAGAGAGGCTTACAGTATGACCCTGGAAAAATCAGCAGGTTGTTGAAGGTAGTTGGAGAGAGTCTTAATAAATACCAGAAATCTCGAAAACTCGATTTTGAAATGGGTAGACAGATACCCATTTTTGACTCATAACCTCTTCCAGTGGGTGCCAATCGTTCCAAGACCCGTCTCATTGGATTCAACATCCAAAATTTAGTCAAAAATGATACCCCACACGCCTAGGTCGCCAAAAATCTCAAAAATTAATTTTTTCGAATGCAAATTTTGACCTTTATCCTCCTCCTCTATCCTAGTTTCGAGGTCCAACTGGAAGACCCGGAAATGGGTCCCCGACCAAAATTTCAGATTGTTTTTTCTGTGTTTATTAGAATTGCACCTAGTCAAAAACTTATTAGCAATATTTTTGTAAGTTAACTAGGTTACACGTTCAGCTAAGGTATATTGCCTAGCTTATAATTATTCTAATAACTGACTTTATTGTCTGCATTAGCGAACTAATTCATGTGGTTTCGTGCGTTTAAGCCCTCTGAGGAGATCATTAACGTCAAGAAGTCGAACAGCCTCTTCATTGACATGATCTTGTAGCCTTTGGAAATGGGCAGCTGCTTGAAGTCTGGTGGTTTCGTTTACTGTCTCGACTTGTAGGTCAGAGTGTAACCGGTCGTTTCTGGAGTACCACTGAGCGTTCGTGATGCACCTAAGTACCGTATTCTGGTATTCCGGAATCTCGTATCATGTCTCGATTGGTTTAAGCGGTGCAGCCCCACAAGCTCCATAAGTCCAGACTACTTTAGGACTTGCTTGTAAAGGATCATCTTGTTGTGGACCTACAAATTTGATTGTCATCCCATTATCCAGTACATTTTTCTGAATTTGAGTGTCAGTTCTTCCTTTTTCTTTTCACGTGGGTTCTCCATCTGAGCCTAATGTGGAGCATCATACTGAGGTAGTTATTGGCGTATGAAACCACCTTGTTGTTGAGATGAGTTGGAATGTGGCTAACCTTTTTGTTGGTAAAGTCTACGTGCACCGACTTGGCCTCATTCATTTTAATTCTCCACTTGGCTGTCCATTCTTCAATTTGGGAGATTGAGAGATTGAGTTTTGACATTGACTGCTCATTGTTGTTTCCCACAGTCTGAATTGCCGTGTCATCGGCGAAGGTCGCTATTGTGTTTTCGAATTTTCAGGTAGATTGTCAGTGGGAGGAGATACAAGAGTGGGCCAAGTACGCTCCCTTGTGGCACTCCAGCATTGATCATTTTGGGTTCCGAATAGACATCTTCATGTTTTACGCGAAAATATCGATCTGATAAATATGATCTTAAGAGTGCATAATTTTGCGGCAGCATCTTTTGGAGTTCGTGATTGAGCCCTTCGTGTAAACTTTGTCAAACGCTTGCATAAGGTCGAGGAAGATGGCATAGCATACTTTCTGCTCATCAACAGCTTTTTCAATTTTGTGGTTAATGAATCAATGATGATGATCAAACTGAATCAATGGTCGAATGTTTGCTTCTTAAACCGAACTGGTGTTTTGGAATCAGGTTGCGTTGGGAGACAAACCTGAACCAATCTCTTACAAAGGACCTTTTTGAATAATTTTGATAACACAGACAAGAGGGGGATGGGCCTCTAGGACGCAGGTTTTTCCTGGGACTTCCTGGTTTTTTCGTAAGCCTGGCAATGACCTTCCTCGGCATCAGATTTTTAGAACATTTTCGACTACTAAAGTCGATGAGGACGGCGGACGGGGATCGGAAATTTTTTCCACCTTGAAACCCCCAGAAAAAATTTTTGGGCCGAATCGGAGAGATTGACGTTTTGCATGGAAAACATAGGTTGATTATTCAATGAATAACCAACCTACAGCAAAGAAAACTTTTTCAGAAATTATTCATTCATTATACATTACATACATTCATTCATTATACATCTTAAATTCATTCACCATGCATCACAATGAAAATTTTTAATTACTTTCCAACAACTAAATTTATTAATGGTACTTTTGCCGTGGAATTTCTGATTGGCCTATAGATCATGGACCTGTCCAGGCCGTTAGCTTCCATCTTTTCAAATTATTAGAGTCGGTACTGGCAGAATGAAAAACGATTAACAAAAGAAATAAGCAGAAGCCAGATTACTAGGTATTGCTAATTTTAAAATGTGAACCTATTCATAATCTGATTCGGAATTTCTAGGTCTACTTCAGAAAGTCAAATTTTTTCCTTTTAAATATATTTCTAGACGTATAAACGATGCATAACAAGTATTTGTTATGCGTGAGAAAATATGCCGAGTATATTAAAAGTTAGCAATAAATGCAAAAGTTAGGTTTGAATTGTAGTATTTTCATAACGGCTCAAATATTCCAGAAAAGTAAGTAAGTACCTAGGTCGATACCAAGTTTATTCAAAAATCTATTAAACATGTTAGAATCAGTAGAAAATAGAATTTTTTGAATGAGATGAGGGACTTTATTATTGAGGTAAGAGAAAAAGGGGCCTTTGGGCTTATTAAAAATAGGTCAGAAGAGATGAAGATAGATTTCACTACTCCCATTAAAAGATTTGTAATGGTTGACAGAATCACGTGTTCGTGTCCGTTTCAAACGAAAGCACTGACAAAAGAGCCGCAAGATGAAAAATATCGTCTCACAGATTTAAAGGACTGTATAATACGTACGTCAGAAAAAATGGACGTGACCTTGGCGTAAAGCCAGAACTAAACAGATTAAGAAAAAAAAAAACACGAGGCACAAGGAGGACTTACAATTTGCAATGCAAAAAACGACTTTTCCTCAGAGTAAGAGGGGTTTCCTATACAAAGGCGATCTGATTGCCTAAACTAAACCACAGAAACTTTGTCCCTTTGTCTCATCAGACAATTTATTTGTGGTTAGAAGAGTTTGTGAGAAAGAACTCAAGACTGCTAACAAAATAATAAACGCAAACCGCTGCAAATTCTCAAACACGGGTTGGTTATTCCTCAAACCAGGCGCATGGAGACTAATTTAAACCTCGGAGCAGGCGCATGGAGATTCATTTTTTCAACATGGGGAAAATGGAGGAAACAGTGGGTGTGGTGATTACGGGACCCATTCCAATCGATTCAGGGTTAAAGTTAGTGGAAAATGATACCCCACACGGGTGGGTACCAGAGATCTCCCATTACCTCATCCAGAGGGCGCCAATCGTTTCGGGATTCGTTTGATTGGATTCAGCGTCCAAAACTTACTGGAAAATGATAACCCACTCGCTTAGGTACCAGAAATCTCGAAAACACATTCGAAATGGGTAAATAGGCACCCATTTTGACCCATAGCCTCATCCAGAGAACACCAATCGTTCCGGGACCCGTCTCATTGGATTCAGCGTTCGAAAGTTAGTGGAAAATCATAACCCACACGCCTAGGTACCAGAAATCTCGAAAACACACATTCAAAATAGGTAATAGATACCCATTTTGACCCATAACCTCTTCCAGTGGGTGCCAATCGTTCTGGGACCCTTTTAATTGGGTTCAGCATCCAAAATTTAGTGGAAAATGATACCCCACACACCTAGATTGCAAAAAATCTAAAAATCCATTTTTCGAAGTACAAATTTTGACCCCTACCCTTGAAAAGTTTCGAGGACCAACTAGAGCCATGAACAGACCCCTGACCAAAACTTCGGATTTTTAGAATAATTTTTACTACCAAAGTCGGCGTGGACGGAGGAAGGACATTGGCTAATATTGATCTAGACACCTTGAAACGTCCAGAAAATTTTTGGGGCGAATCGGAGAGATTGACTTTTTGCATGATGACATAGGTTGATTATTCAATGAATAACCAACTAAAAACGACTTCTCTTCAGAGAGCGCATAACAGGGCTCTACAAAAGCGATCTGATTGCCTAAACTAAACCACAGAAACTTGGTCCCTTTGTCCCATCAGACAATTGATTTGTGGTTAGAAGAGCTTGTGAGTAAGAGCTCAACACTGTTAACAAAATAATAAAAGAATCCATAGAAACTTTGTCCCTTTTACATAAATAACACACCAAGTACGAACCAAAAGTAAACCTATTTGTAAAGCCACAACAGCCTTGCGCTAAGACGTGCATACTGTGCTCATAATGAAATAGAGCATTATGAGCAATGTAGTTGTTGCAAGTAACAGCCATACGCGATACTGAAACAGTAACTGTTTAGGTACTGTTGATGTCAGTTTTTAATTCTTTCAAGTACTCAATACTGCCGAAGTTACTGTCCAAAGGACTGTATATTTATGTAATGAGACTGATGATCGAGGGGTGCTACAGTAAAGGTAAGAATCAACCATTCTTTGTTCAGATCAGAAGTGTAACTTATAGATATCAATTGAAGTCACAACTGTAATATGATCTTCATCAATATGATTGGACAAATTTCAGCGATAATGTGCTATCACCTATTATACCGAAATTTCTCAGATCCGACAAATTAGCCCCAAAACTTGATACCTACATTTCAGTACCTCAACATTGAAAATGTGATGCGTTCGTTCAAAAATACAAAAGCGATTCCTGCAGTATTTTTAATACATAACAAGACTATTCCCAATTCAATTCAGGACTCAGGTTAAAGGTTAAGAACTAATTACTAGGTGATTATGGTCGGGTCTACGCACGGGTCTAGTTTTCAGAAAAACAAACCACATAACACCAGTCATGTGAGATTCTTAATGAAAAAATTTGAGGAACAAGACATTTTTGTAGAAGAGTTTTGATATACAGTGCAAACCATGTCGTGGAAAATGGCGAAAAGCAAGATGTCAGAGGTTCCAAAAGGACGGGAAATTCGTAAACCCTTGTTGCGTCTAAAATCTAGTCAGTACTCATTGTAACTACTTAGTTTTCACGTACTTATAATATACTACCATAATTTAAAAAAAAAAAAAAAAAAAAATCTTCACATATAATTTTTACGTCCGCAAATGTGAGAAACTAAAATCCAAAGTCTGTGGAAAATCTGAAATTTACCGCATAGACTCGAATAAGAAAGTAAATTGTTCCAGAGGTAGGATTTCGGTATAGATAGTTTTTCAAGATTGTTGGGGAATGTGATTTTGATTATTCTGGATGCTGGCCCGATTCGGATGGGTCCCAAACCAATTGCCGCCTATCTGGACACCTTGATGAGGCGCTCTCTCTTAAGTATAGAATATTAAACCACAGAGGAATGATTTTTACCGTTTAAATAAGTTATTTATTGCGTCTGTGTAACCAAGGATCAGTGTCAGCCACATTGTATTTGCCTGTTACACAAATGAAAATAAATATATATTTATTTTATATATTATTTTATACAATAAAAAATTAAATGTTTTCATCAATTTTCCGCCTCAATTGTTATTCCATTTCAAGTTAAATTCAATTTATCGTTTGAGGCCAAACCAGTACCCTGGTAGACACAGATAAAATAAGTAAGATGTCTCTGGATTACTGGTTTCAACCCATAACTCGGTTAGGAGTTCAGACATTAAATCCATGAAACCCTAAACCCTCAGCCCTATTCAACTACCCACTTCCATTAGTTCCATTGTTCCATAGGATGGCAGTTTGGAAGACATTTGAATAACTTCTCTCTGGGTGAGTCGTGTGACGCAATCACGTCGACTGTGAGTAGGTGGGCGTGGGTCTTTCACGTTGACGTCACCACCTGACCAGAGTCAGTCCCTTCGGTTTCCGAAATGCATATATGTATTAGCAAATTCACTTCTCCCAGAATTTCTCCAGAAGAAGTATTTCAGAACTGGATGCTCTCTAAATTGTGTACGGAAAGAATTGATTAAATTCGAGTCCAGAATCATGTTTACGAAATGCGTTTTATGCGTTTTAATGCGTTTTTATGCGTTTTATGCGTTTTTTAAGTTAGGAAATATTAAACTGAATGGTAATATTTACTTATTTGCTGATGACACGTGTATCCTGTGTGAGGGAAACACGTGGGATGAAGTGCATACCAAAGCTAACGAAGACCTTAAATTAGTTTTCCAGTGGATGTGTACTCGTTCGCTGAGTTTAAATGCAAACAAAACGAAATACCTAGTCCTTTCCAGATCTCCTTCTAGAAAAAACCTAAGCAGCTATGAACTCAGACTTCACTCATGCCCAAATGTTGATATTAAGAATCCCTCTTGTCCATGTAATAGTATTTTCAGAGAAAAACAACTAAAATACCTTGGAGTTATTATCCATAAAGATTTGAACTGGCAACCACACATACAATCAATTGTTTCTAAACTCAAAAAATTCCTGTACGTTTTTTACAAACTCCGTAGATGCTTAAGCCTTAAAACTCTAGTCACTATTTACAAAACACTGGTACAGAGCGTTTTGAGTTTTGGAGTCCTGGTGTGGGGTGGGGCTCCGACAGGATCCCTAAACCCTCTATCCATACTCCAGAAGTCAATCCTGAAAATCATGGCCAAAAAACCTAGACGATTCCCTACACATGAACTTTTTACTCTGATTCCTGTTTTCACTCTCCAGCAATTATTCATAAAATCAGCTCTATTATATTTTCACAAACACCCAGATGAATTTTCTACCAATATCAATAAGCAATATCAATTCCGAATATCCACCCAAGCAGTTATCCCTGCCCCGCCCTCCAGACTGTTCACAACTGACCGCCATACCTTCTATAAATTACCAATTATTCTACGATATGCAAACGAATACATTAAATCTCCCACCTCTTTCACAAGAAGTCAATATAAGAAAAGAATATTTACATGGTTAATTAAGGCTGGCCCAAGGGCCTGCGAATCATGGCTGACTAGTGTATACAGGATATGATACGATGTGTACATATAAGTGTTGTATATAACATAGAATAATAATCAAATAGAAATATAATAACCTCCCTCTCGATGTACCCACATGAATGAATATTTGTATGCTCCCCCCATCCAGCACGGATTTATCTATAGGTTGGGGGAAAATTTCCAACAGTGTATTGTTTGTTAATTGTTTGTGATTTACGGAAATAAATCTATTTTCATTTCATTTCATTCTCGGGAACCGCTGTGAACCCCAAGACTCTGAACCGATCGACTTGGTTCCTCTCCAGGTCGAAGATGACCCCGGAAAATTAAGTGCTGCAGTGCTTAGGACCTTGAGAGAAAGATGGCTCTCGGCCAATACTTTACGAAAGGAACCAAAAAAAAACTGCGGCAAACAGAGGACAAGTTATTTCTATGCTAACGCCGTTTCAACTGTAACAGCGAATCGTGTAAAGGCCAATTGAGTAGGTGCGTATGTAAGGCCCATTTCACACTTGAAAGAAGAACCAGCGGTTTGAAACGATTATGTGGGAGAAGCTGGCGTGTTTCCATTTTATGCTCTTCAAAATCTTTTTAAAGTTGCTTGAAAAATGATCTTGCCTCAGCTCTGAACTCAGCAGTAGAGTCGAATTGAAGAGTTAGAGAGGATTTGTACAAAGAATCACCATGGAAAATGGTGCTCTTCCACGTTTATGGAAAACTTGGGAGTTCTAATTTTGATTCGGAAGGCTGTAGACAGCCAGGTTCCCACCGTCTTGTAATTGCCTCTGCATATTTACTTAGGAAACGGCGAAGCTCATTACTTTGGAACGCGCCTCGGACGAGAAGGTTTTCGAAAACAAAAGGAAAACTCATTGTAGAGAGCTACCTTGTGCTCGGGCGAAGCCGGAAAATCCCATTAAACCTGAACAAACTGAAAACTCACAAGGAGCTTCTACTCCCAAAAGGAGCAACAATAGGTCGCGAAATGGAAATCCTACAGTCTCACCGGTATAAGTGTAAGTATTATCATGTGTGGGAACTTTTACTGCGAGTGGAGTTCAACCATGTCTGTATGGTTGCGTACTTGCTCAACGAGGTTTTGACGAGATCCGCTACAGAAACCCCATTTTCATTATCCCTCCTCGATGCGCCATATTTTATTAATGGCGGTAGAAAGTTAAAGGCTAAGTATTAAGAAGAAACGCCGCCGAACGCTACATCTCACACGCGTTGAATTTTAATATTTACGAGATGGGCTTGTAGGGAGGCATGTAGGCTTTCGAAGGCTCATAAACAACATTCCGCACAGTACCTTCGAGCAGGTAATTTGAATTTATGCTCTTACACTCATATCGCTCGCACGCGCAGAGTCTCAGTAACTGGATTCGTACGTCATAAGAAAATTACAACAGAACAGATTATGCTCATTCAGCGGGTGGTGGCGTTTTTATTGGAATTCTTTGGCGTCGGACTCATAAAATCACCGTAGTTTTTTTTTCATTTTTTTTTTAAATTCCCGTTCAAATTCAAAAACCGTAAACCCTTTCTTGAGGGGAATTTGGGTTGATGAACGTGGTGTTGCACGTTTCGTTGTACGGTTTTCGTTTTGTAACATGAACAGGAGCAATCGCAGGTAACAATGAATTATGAAGAGGCAGATGAAAACGCAGCAAATTCTTTCACACGGGTTGGTTATTCCTCGGACCAGGCGCATGGAGACTCATTTCTTCAACATTTAGACCCTTACCTCATTCAAATTTGGTCCGATCCGGCTGGAAAGTTTCGTGGACCGACCTAGGCCGGGAACAGACCCCTGACCCAAATTTCAGATTTTTAGAAAATTTTCGACTACCTAAAACGGCGCGGACGGTGGATGGCGTACGGCGGACGGACATTGGACTTTTTGATCTAGACACCATGAAACGTCCAGAAAAAAATTTTGATCCGAATCGGAGAGGTTGACCTTTTGCATGAAAACATAGGTTGATTATTTAAGGAATAACCGACCAAAAACGCTGCGAGTTCTTACACACGGGTTGGTTACATCCGGACCAGGCGCATGGAGACTCATTTCTTCAAAATGGGAAAAATGGAAACAGTGGGTGTCGCGGGTCACGGACCCATTCCAATCGATTGAGGGTCCACAATTTAGTGGAAATTGATACCCCACACGCTTTGGTTACAGAAATCTCGAAAACACACACTCGAAATGGGTAGATAGGCACCCATTTTGAACCAAAACCTCATCCAGAGTGCACCAATCGTTCCGGGACCCATTACATTGGATTCAGCGTCCAGAATTTAGTGAAAAATGATACCCCACACACCCAGATTGCAAAAAATCTCAAAAATCCATTTTTCGAAATTCACATTTTGACCCCTACCCTACCCAAATCAGGTCCGATCCGGTTGAAAAGTTTCGAGGACCAACTAGAGCCATGAACAGACCCCAGACCAAAATTTCTGATTTTTTGAATAATTTCCACTACCAAAGTCGGCGTGGACAACGGACGGACATTTGCTTATTTTGATCTAGACACCTTGAAACGCCCAGAAAAAAATTTTGGGCCGAATCGGAGAGATTGGTCTTCTTATGAAAACATAGGTTGATTATTCAAGGAATAACCAACCAAAACGCAATACATAAATTCTTTCACAGGGGTTGGTTATTCCTCGGACTAGGAGCAAGGAGACTCATTCCAATCTTGCTTCCAACATTAATATATATACCCCACACGCCTAGGTACTTGAAATCTCGACAACCCACTATCGAAATAGGTAGATAGGTACCCATTATTACCTATAACCTCTTCCCGTGAGCACCAATCGTTCCAGGACCCGTCTCATTGAATTCAGCGTCCAAAATTTACTCGAAAATGATACCCCCACACGCCTAGACTGCCAAATGTCTGGAAAATCGAAAATTTTTTTTGGAAAATACACTTTGACTCCTACACCCCCCCCCCCCCTTTAACCTTTTGGTCCGATCGAAATGATAAATTTTGAGGACCAACTAGAGTTAGAAACGGACCCCTCATCAAAATTCTAGATTTTCAGAAAACTTTCTACTATGAAAAATGGCGTAGATAGTAGACGGTAGATGGCTGACAGACATTTTTTGCATATTTTAATCTAGACACCTTGAAACGTCCAAAAACAACTTTTTGGGGGAATGTCGGAGACGATGGGTTTCTGCATGAAAACAGGTTGATTATGCAAGGGATAACCAAGAAAAAATCTGCAAATTCTTACACACGGGTTGGTTATTCCTCGAATGGGGGAAACAGTGGATGTGGCGGATCCCGGACCCATTCCAATCGATTCAGGGTCCAAAATGTAGTGGCAATGATATCCCACACGCCATCCAACCTGGTCTACATTACACCGTGGCGCAAGTTATTAAAATCCCGTGCCCTCAGCACCCAACTGAAACTCCTCATTTATACCACCATCATCAGGCCTACCATGAACTATGCTGCCCCTGTATGGCACACTGCTGCTCAGACCCACCTACAAAAACTGCAGGTGACCCAAAATAAGTGCCTTCGGATAGCCACAGAGAGCCCCCTCCGAACAAACACTGCTGCCCTACATGACTCAGTAGCTATAGAATACTTTGATTCTCACCTCACCCGACTTACGCAAAATTTCATTTCAAAACTGTCATCCCATCCCAACCCGCTGGTCCAAAACCTCAACATCCTCCGTAAACCCCGTTGGGCGACCACAAGGCGAAGGCGGCAGGTTTAAGCCACTCATTTGTAAATAGTGTAAATTTTGTATCTTGTGTATATAATGTAAATAGTTAGTTTTTAAGTTATTTATTTTTTGTTCCCTGCTCAAAGGTTTTTTAAAGTGGAATTTTGCCTTTTACATTTTGCTCAACAAAGACCCTCATGAATTGTCACCCTCCTCAACCCTCATGCGTAAAAATCACCTAAGGCAGCTACTATGCCGGTACTGATGGACTAACCTTAAGCAATAAATGAATATTATTGTCATTTAACTGATTTATGTCAATAAAGTATTTCGTATTTCGTACCGTGGCGCAAGTGGCTAGCGCGTTCGGCAGTAACACAAAGGTCCCCAGTTCGAACCCTCCTGGGGGAGTTTTGATTTAGTTTGTTTTTTGACCCATGAATTGACCAATTACTTCTTCCAGTGGGTGCCAATCGTTCTGGGACCAATTTATTTGGATTCAGCATCCAAAATTTAGTAAAAAATGACACCCTACTCGCCTAAATCGCCTAAAATCTCGAAAATCCATTTTTCAAAAAACACATTTTGACCCCTACCCCGCCCAAATTTGGTCCGATCGGGCTGAAAAGTTTCGAGGACCCATCTCGGCTGGGAACAGACCCTTGACCCAAATTTCAGATTTTTAGAAAATTTTCTACTACCAAAAACGGCGCGGAACATGGACGGACATCGACCTTTTTTGATCAGGACATCATGAAACGTCCAGAAAAAAATTTTGAGCCGAATCGGAGAGGTTGACCATTATCATGAAAACATAGGTTGATTATTCAAGGAATAACCAACCAAAAGGACACTTGACCTCGAGCGGTATAGATACATTGGCAGTGAACCCCTGTCATGCGCCAGCCACATGGCCTCTCATTGTACAAAAAGTGGGATTATGATTATTTGGTGATACAATGCGTTTCGGGCGACTCAAAAATCATCAACTGTTCCCACCTGAAGATCCTGGTGTACAGTGTCATTTCTGTAGTAACACAGCTCTTGACCTGAGATGCACAAAGGTTTGAACTTGCTTTTCTGAGATGCAATGTAAAGTATGCCACCAGTACAGTGAAGTTATTTTGATAAGTGTTACTTTGTAGGATGCAACGAGAGATGCCACATCTCAGTTACACTTAGAAAATTAACAAGTAAGTTTGCCTTGCTTGACAAGTGAGGATTGGGCGAGAGAAAGACGATGGTTTAGGAACATATAGGAAGCTTTAAAAGCAGACGAGCAATGCCACAAGGTGGCATACGCAGACCTTTTTATAGGCTGGAGAGTGGCAAAAATGTCACCATGCTCCTTGTTACCCCTGGAACGGGTTGCGGGTCCTTTCCCTGATCGGGGTTTTCCTTTTCTGCTTCTCTCTCTCTCTCTATCATATGTTTTTGAAAATAAATGTTGGATGGTACATTAACAAGCTCAGATTTTTGGTTGGTTATTCCTTGAATAATCAACCTATGTTTTCATGATAATGGTCAACCTCTCCGATTCGGCTCAAAATTTTTTTCTGGACGTTTCATGATGTCCTGATCAAAAAAGGTCAATGTCCGTCCGCCGTCCGCCGTCCGCCGTCCATTGTCCACGCCGTTTTTGGTAGTAGAAAATGTTCTAAAAATCTGAAATTTGGGTCAGGGGTCTGTTCCCAGCCGAGATGGGTCCTCGAAACTTTTCAGCCCGATCGGACCAAATTTGGAGGGGGTAGGGGTCAAAATGTGTTTTTTGAAAAATGGATTTTCGAGATTTTGGGTGATTTAGGCGAGTGGGGTGTCATTTTCCACTAAATTTTGGACGCTGAATCCAATAAAATGGGTCCCAGAACAATTGGCACCCACTGGAAGAAGTAATGGGTCAAATTGGGTATTTATTACCCATGTGGGTGACTTCAGCCGAATAGACAAACAAAACACATCGTCATATCCTGTTGTTTATAACCAGCTGTTAAACTTAGCAACCAATTTTGAGCAGTTGCCTACAATTCTTTTTACTGTCCGAGCTTTTTATTCGTACCATTCAATTCAATTTAATACAATTATTATAGCCTTCTAAATTACCTACGTTTTCTCAATATTATATTAGTAAATTAGTGTCGTAGTGCCCCATAGATACACCCATCTTGAATATGTGTTTTCGGGATTTCTGCTACCTAGGCGAGTAGGGTGTCATTTTCCACTAAATTTTGAACGCTGAATCCAATAAAATGGGTCCCAGAACAATTGGCACCCACTGGAAGAAGTAATGGGTCAAATTGGGTATTTATTACCCAATTTGATTATGTGTTTTCGGGATTTCTGCTACCTAGGCGTGTGGGGTATCATTTTCCACTAAATTTTGGACGCTGAATTCAATGATGTGTGTCCCAGAACGATTGGCACCCACCGGAAGAAGTTATGGGTCAAAATGGGTATGTATCCACCCATTTGGTATGTGTCAGGATTTCTGGTACCTGGGCGTGTGGGGTATCATATTCCACTAAATTTTGGACCCTGAATCGATTGGAATGGGTCTGGGACCCGCCACACCCACTGTTTCCCCCATTCGAGGAATAACCAACCCGTGTGTAAGAATTTGCAGATTTTTCTTCCTAACAAGCTCTTTTCATTTTAGTTTGGCGTCTAGCGTCATGCCTAAATGCTTGGCTTAATTTGCATAAAGGATTGCCGAATCATTGAAAAAAAAAAATGCGTGAAAAACTTTGCGTTTAAAAGTACTGACACTGTATCATTCATCCTGATTCTCCATTTAGCCGTCCGTTTATCAAGTGATTTTATTTGGATATTGATGTGTCGGTGCTACCGCCCACTGGAAATATATCTGTATCATCAGTAAAAGTATCAGTTATCATCGGTTTTAGGGAGATCGCTAGTCATAGGAAATACAGGAGCGGACCAAGTACACTACTTTGTGGTACACCCGCATAGATTTGTTTTGGCACTGAGAATGCATCAACTAGCTCGATTTTAAAGTACCAACACAACTAATAATTACCAGTTCTCAAACAACTTGCCAAAAATACTTAATACAAACCGAATAGGAATAACTGACCTGTTTTGAACCGTCGTTCAGAGGCACTCACAATAGAAACAGGAGCTGTCTGGGTTTTAGCGAGATCGTTAGACAAATAGACAGAAAACCATCATCTCACCTTAGGGATTTTCGCTTGTTTTCCAGTTCTACAATCACGGATGGTAGCAATGTCCAGCACGTCCATTTCCTGTAAACAAAATGAGCCGTTGGATAGAAGTATGACTTTAGGTTACAAACTAAATACGCAACACTACTTAGCATTAGTAGGTAGGAAATATGGGAATTTTCTACGAAATATTGACTCGTTTCATAACTTCACTGATTTCGAGAGACAAGTATGTTCCTCTAGAATCCAATCAGCTTGGAGGAGTGTTTATGAAAGTAGCCCCTCCTCGTCTTTTTTATTTGGATGTGACTGCTCCTTCGTGGGTGCTTTTGCTGAGGTAAGTCGATAAGACGCGTCAACGCAATCTACATATTATCTCGTTCTCGCATATCGTTACACACGCTGAGAGATGAACGTAGACGTCTAAACTCCCCAATTCCAGTTCAGGAGATGAAACTGTGACTGTAGAGGTTGGGTAAATACTCAGCCCTCATCTTGGTGGAGTTGGCTGATAGCAAATGAGCACCTGAGGCAACTCCCAGTGTAATCTCCCATTGTTGCCTCTACGAATGCTCTGTTCCGAGCTCTCGCTTCAAGACGAAAAGAAAAGAAACGCGTCTAAGCCTCTCCTCAAGAGAAAAGATAAGGAAACGTCGGGCCAAATGGAAGCGGAGGAATTCCAATTGCGAATTAAACTAAGAGCGCCAGTTTGAGTGGCAGGAGTTCAGCTGGCCTGGTTGACTATTGGAATGACTGGTTCGAACCGACTCCACTCCTGATTACTCCGACAATGCGGAATGCACCTTCGTCAAACGGGCTGCTATTACTGCATTTAAGTTAAGAACTTTCAAAGTAACCGCAGGCTTCAATTTCAGCTCACTATTACTACTTATTTGTAGAAGACAAGCGCATCGCGGCTTTTAGTTTTATTCCAGAGAGCCAGTAATTTATTCGTTCTTTTGGTCTTTTGTTGAGGCAGGAGGAGGCCTCAACGGAACATAGTACCAAAACTGAACTGATATTTCGGTAAAAGTAGAGGTGGTTACGATGATGACCCGTCATCCATAACAACAATAAACGATTTTGTGTATCGTGCGAATCAGAGAACTTTCCGTTACCTCCGAGAAGATTGACAACTCACTGATGATCTGCCATACATATAATTTGAGAGGACCCCCCCCCCCCCCTCCCTAAGAGAACGCCACTGTACTCAATACGAGGGTCAATTATTTAAACAAGAATAATACAATGAAAGTAGTCATTTGAGTGTTAATAAATATGGATTCGATACAAGTGGGTACTCGTAGAGAGTGTTTGATCCTAGTACAAACATCGTGCCGGCTATAATCTATTATCAACTAGGATTATCGTTTATCATTAATTCTGAGGGAGATAATGCACATGTACGGTCTCAATATCTCAATTCGAGTAGTCCAGTTATCCAAAATCCTGCGTTGATGTGACTTCTATTGAACATTATTCGCTGACTAAGCTTAGACACCTACTAATATGTACCTGAAGACGTCTTGTGTTTGTCATTGCTTTTATTTGACAGGTGTTAAGAAAACGAAAAAACTGACCTTGTTTTGATCGATCCAATGCAGATAGAAGCCATTTTCGTCCACTCTCAGAGTTACCGGAGTCCCAGCGCCAGAATCCTGGAAAACCGAATTAAATAAACATTTCAACTGAACCAGCGGTGTTTTTTTTTTTTTTTTTTTTTTTTTTTTTTTTTTTTTTTAACTAAGGAAAAAAAAGTATTGAGAACCAATACACAAATAAACTATATTTAAGATGTTGCCTTTTTGGCCTCGTTAGTCAGTCGAAGAGGAATTTGACTTCAGGCTTCTTAGCTGACCACGTTGGACCGCCATCGCGTCACTTCTTGTAATCAGCAGCACCTCAGTGGTCTCATAGTGATCTTTATAAATATATCTTGCAATATATAAAATGAATACGAATAGAAAACCAAGAAGATTCGTCTCAGCGTAGCCTATTTAACTATTTTCCCGGCCACCTATTAAGATTCTGAGTTCAAATTTCTTGCAGAACAATTGTTTTGTTCGCAGAAACGAATCATATGGGCAAGTATTGTGTGGTTTTGTCATCAAATCCGGGCGAATCACCGGAAGCACAAATTCAAATACGGTTCGGAGCGTCATTTTCCATTTGAATGAATCCAAAAGATAAGCGCCTGTTTTCGAATACGAAATGAGGAAAACCAAAAGTTCAAATTCGGTGAGGTTGTGAAATGTTTGAATAGACGTGCGTTCACGTTAAATTTAGTTAGCAGGTTGGCAACGGAAAACGGGTAAAATTAAATTTACGCTTACGAAAATGCGAATGAATAGTTTGGCGTTAATTCAACGGCCTACGAGTCTACGGCCTTTTTCCCCCAATTTCGAGTTTTTGTTACCTAATGAACCGTGTACATCTCGCCATCTGGCGCCAAAAATTAAGAGACAAAATTCTACCGCTATAGAGATTTATCTTGAGGGGATCAAAATCTGTTCTCTCAGAATCAGCTGCAAGAGTATGCAAAACCTTCACAGTAAATTGAAGTGGGGAGGAAGAAACAAAGTACCATTTGAATAGGCTATGTGCAAAACATCATGCCACATTTTTGCCACGATTTATCGCTGAAGTTGATGGTTTTTTCAGATGAATTCGATCTCCTAAAATGCAGTGAAAGTGAACCGTAGGCTCGAATTCGTTCTAGCTCTCGCACTACAGGTACGAGTATTCAAATGCGAATAACTGAAAATCAAAGGTGATTGAAACTGCCTAATTTATTGAGAAGTATAACACCCAAAATTCAATAGTTTGTTGTGCCTACTTTTCGAACGCCTAAACATATTTTGACAAAAAGGAGGAAAAAAAGAAGGAAGAGGAGCTTGGACTTGAAATTTATTTTGCTGCGTATGAACGTAAAAGTGAAACAAGAAATGTATCAGGGTTGATGTAAAATTACTCCAGTAAAATGTGGGGGAGATAGGGTCTGAATTGAAATAACTGTTTATTTGTAGCGTACAAGGAAATATAGCGGATAAAACTCAGAATAACTGGAAAATTGTATATTGTCGCAACCAGGAGTGTGCAAATACTCGAGGCTGCACAGCTGGGTCCTTCAGGTCAAAAATCTGCAAATTCTTACACACGGGTTGGTTATTCCTCGAATGGGGGAAACAGTGGGTGTGGCGGGTCCCAGACCCATTCCAATCGATTCAGGGTCCAAAATTTAGTGGAATATGATACCCCACACGCCTAGGCACCAGAAATCCTGACACATACAAAATGGGTGGATAAATACACATTTTGACCCATAACCTCTTCCAGTGGGTGCCGATCGTTCTGGGACACACATCATTGAATTCAGCGTCCAAAATTTAGTGGAAAATGATACCCCACACGCCTAGGTAGCAGAAATCCCGAAAACACATGATCAAATTGGGTAATAAATACCCAATTTGACCCATAACTTCTTCCAGTGGGTGCCAATTGTTCTGGGACCCATTTTATTGGATTCAGCGTCCAAAATTTAGTGGAAAATGACACCCCACTCGCCTAAATCACCCAAAATCTCGAAAATCCATTTTTCAAAAAACCCCTACCCCCTCCAAATTTGGTCCGATCGGGCTGAAAAGTTTCGAGGACCCATCTCGGCTGGGAACAGACCCCTGACCCAAATTTCAGATTTTTAGAACATTTTCTACTACCAAAAACGGCGTGGACAATGGACGGCGGACGGCGGACGGCGTACGGCGGACGGACATTGACCTTTTTTGATCAGGACATCATGAAACGTCCAGAAAAAAATTTTGAGCCGAATTGGAGAGGTTGACCATTATCATGAAAACATAGGTTGATTATTCAAGGAATAACCAACCAATAGGCGCGTTTGCACAAAATGCCAATAGTTGAAAATATTTATACCGGTTGAAAATTGGCGGAGATCATGCCAGCACGCTGTATTTATTACAAACATTTACAACTGGCTTAAAAGGTGGTTAGTTAAACTGGACTGATATCTCAAATGATGTCTTCGGAACAAACCTAATCTTTTAAAACATTGGAGGACGTTTACATGATATTCACAGGGAAGGAAACCCTGGAAACAGGGAGTTCAATTGTTTCCACATATTTATATAACCGAATGTGATGTTAAATTGTTGACTCATTTGAACATCCTACTTCAGATGCAACATGAAGTGAAGACAACTTTGAACGCTCCCACACATGAATTTTGGAGCAAAGAAGAAGCGTAAACAGTCAAAAAGGCGGCCATCGATCCCCTGAGTAAAGAGAAAGAGAGAAAAATGATGAAGTTGAAAGTGGATGGTTTTGGCGGAAAAGTCCTGTTTGGCGAGAGGGAATGTCACCGTGAGCGGAGGGTTGGAAGGAAGGTGAAATAAAAACAGCGGCTTTTGCTCAGAAGGAGTCGCCGGTTGGTTGAATGGGGGGAGGGGGATCGATTTGGGGTGGGAGTGGCAAGTTTCCCAGACCAGGGGGTTGCTGAAGAGAACGGAAATACCGGGGCATTTCTCTATTCATGTGACACCCCCCACCCTTAACACCTCACCGCAGGGGAAGCCGTGTGTCACATTGGCCATCTTCGGTGGCAACTATTTTCTACCCGATTTCCCTCCTTCTCGGGCCTCAGTTTCCCGTTCGCACGAACGTGCCCTCATTGTTCCATTATTCTCTGCAGATTAGAAAACAGCCAACACGACGAACTTAAAATAGTCTCACTCTACCCGATCCAATGAATATGACCTGGCATGTGAGCTTCATAATAATGTAACGATTTATGTTCTTAGTAAATAATTTATTAACAATCGTTCACTAGAATACACTGTTCACATTCGCGCACTTACACAATGACAGAATCACAATACACGGTTGTAACGCGATTGTCGAACTATTTATAACGCAGCCTGGCACAATTTATAACCCGAAGTGTCTATATCCGGTCTCCGAATTGAACTGCCCTTTGCAGCGTTTCTGGGCCCATTTTATACCTGCTGCCTGGCCGAGAACGTTCTGGAACCTTCCCTGGTTCTGGAAGGTTCCAGCCAATTCGATACGATGCACAATTCCTCGAAATGACTCCCTTAGCCCTCCACAGGTCGTTGATCTTGTGATGCCAGCAGCCCATTTGACGGGCGAAGGTGCCAGCATCGCAACAATAAATCTACTGCACCATGACTCTGCAGACACTCATTAAATTTGTAAATACTCGTAAATTAAATCATTGCGTACACGCGAAGTAACTGTAAAGTAAAACTGTAAACTGCTTAAAAATAACTGCCTTGACATAATCTCCTGAAGAAAAATAATTATTATTTATCCAACTAGATTAAAAAAAAATTGAACGGAATAATTCTATAATCAATTACTTCCTGATTAATTCAGCGCAATTATTTTTTTGACGGATTAATCATATACCTAGGCAGTAATTCATTTTAAAATCAATTGGGCATCATTTATTTAAACTGATTACTGGTCAATAAAAATGGGTATCAATCGATGTTTTGAGGGAAATTGGGAGGGAGGAGGGAGGAATTTATGGTTTGCAACATCGATTGTTTTATAGAAGGGAATAAATACCTACGTTTTAGCAGGCATTTCAAAAAGAACTTGTGTTGAAATTAAGACCTAGCACATTGATTGTTTTGTAGGAAGGAGGAAAACAAATTATTAACACTAGACAAATTTGTCTACCCCCTCAGAATAGAGGCCAATGTTCTTCGATACATATCCCTATAGTTGTGTTACGAGATCTCCCACATAAAAGCAGGCATCCATTTATCAATCCATTTATACGAACAGAAAAGACATTTGGAGAAAACATCAATGCCCTGAAAAAAAGCTTGGAGACTCATTCCAATCGATTCAGATTCAAAAATTAATAGAAAACGAGACCCCACACGCCTAAATCGAAAGAAAAGTATCACAAGATTATCAAAAATTCATTTTTTGAAAAACTCATTTTGACAATTTGACAAGCTATGTTGCAATTCTATAATGTAACCCCCCCCCCTCCTCCCAAATATCCGGTTTTCTCAACCAAAAATTCAGGTTTTTCCCTTTTTCTGGACAACTGACAAACGTCTGGCAACTCTAGCTCGTCTTAGGCCTGGGGTTTTGAGGCTCTGCCGCAAACTGAAACAATTGTCAGCGAAAGAGAAATTACGCTAGTTCATATCTTATCACCTTCGCTATTTCTCCAGCGATTCTACTGTTAACCACGGCATTTGTAAGGAGAGACATATTTATCCAGAGACAAGTTTATAGTGCAGGAAAGAGGAACCTTCAGGCGCAACCATCGTGCTCAACATTGCAACCTCACCATCGGCGTCAAAGTCCTTTTTCCTCTCAGTCAACCCGCCGATGGTTCGATTAATGACAACGTCGGTTCGCATCATGTCATATTGATGGATGTGACATGCGAAAAGTGAGGAAAGGATGACGGCAAAATAAGCACCCACGGAACTTCCCTCACCCTTCAAGGGCCGCGTTCTTGTTTTCTAATGTCACACTTGTTGATCTGATGAGTTGGGGGGGGGGGGGGGGCTCCCAAGGAGAAGGGCTTCGTGTTGGAAAAGGTGACTAGAAGATGGAAGAGAGAATAGAGGGGGGGGGGGGGCAGCAGTTTAAATTGGTTTGGAGAGCTCTTGTAAAGACAAGGATCGCCAAGTCGCAAAGGGCACCATCATTTTTAATTATCATCCACCGTTTCACTGGCAGGAAGAGGCACAGCCACTGTAAGAAAGCCAGGAAAACTATGGAGAAGAAGGAAAAACAAAATGAAGCACCGTGTTCCTGCGTATATTTTAGTACGTCATTGCTCACGTCATCTCCACTCCAATATCATACCTACTTTCAATACTGGGTGGCGTATACACTTTACGAGCTAAATGAAGAATAAAAAACGCTGCAAATTCTTACACAGGGGTTGGTTATTCCTCGGACCAGGCG
>CM034004.1:4510664-4561437 GCA_019603395.1 Cyrtorhinus lividipennis | reverse complement strand
TTCAAATAAGCACTTGGGAATAGAGGGGCGTTGCAGCACGCACCGCTGTTCATGGCCCTGACCCTTTGAGCTTGTTAGTTGTGATAAGTTTAATACTTGTGTGGCTTCCACGCAAAATATCACTGACTTATTCTAATAACTATTATTTGTCTTGGCATTAGCAAACTAATTCATGTGGTTTCGTGCGTTTAAGTCTTCTGAGGAGATCATTGACATCAAGAAATCGATCAGCCTCTTCGTTGACATGATCTTGTAACCTGTGGAGATTGGCAGCTGCTTGAAGCCTGTCTCGACTTGTAGGTCTTGGTGTAACCGGTCATTTCTGAAGTACTACGGACTTTTGTGATGCACCGAAGTACAGTTTCTGGAATCTCTGTAGCATTTCTCGGTTGGTTTGAGCGGTGCAGCCCCACAACTGCGCTCCATAAGTCCAGACGGCTTTGAAGCGGATTTGTAGAGGATTATCATGTTGTGGACGGACATATTTGAATGTCGCTCCATAATCCAGTACATTGGCATAAGGAATCACCTTGTTGTTGAGAGAGTTGGAAAGTAGCTAACTTTGGCAAAGTCTACGTGCACCGACTTTGGACCTCATTCATTTTAATTCTCCATTTTGCTGTCCATTCTTCAATTGGGAGAGTGAGAGGTTGAGATTTGACACATACCTCATCATTGTTGTTTCCCACAGCCAGAATGCCGTGTCCTCGGCGAAGGTTGCTGTCGTTTCGTCATTTTCAGGTAGATCACTGGTGTAGAGGTGATGAGTGGGCCAAGTACACACCCCTGTGGCACGCCAGCATTGATCATTTTGGGTCCCCTATGCCTACTCTTCATGTTTTACGCGGAAATATCGGTCTGATAAATAAGATCATAAGAGCTGTGCCTACAGGAGCATCTTTTTTAATTTATGATTGAGCATTTCGTGCCAAACATTGTCAAATGCTTGTGTGCGTTGAGGAAGATGGCAGAGCATACTTTCTACTCTTCTAGAGCTTATTCAATAATAGTGGTTATTCGGTGAACTTGATAAATGGTCGAATGTTTGCTTCTGATGGGTGTTTTGGTATCAGGTTCCGTTTGGAGACAACCTTAACCAGTCTTTTGCGTGGCGCAGGTTCTTTCTGGAGCTTCCCTGGTTTGGAAATCATAATTACCCCTGCTAATTTTCACACTCGTGGCACATAAGATAGCCTGATAGATGCATTTATGATTGTTGTAAGCCTGGCAATGATTCTTGTATCCGATTCAAGAGGTTGTGGCTCCTCAAGAGCTGGCACACCTGGTGTTCCTGGATTAGATTTGAATTTTTTTTCAAGACAGTCTGCAAAAGTGTATGCCACTCTGATTGTTCTTCGCCCAACTACCATTATGCTGTTGGATGGGTGGGGTTTGAAATGTTGGTCTTTTCAAATGCTTTGTGGTCTTCTCAGCGAGTAGTTTCAATCGCTGATCTCTTTAAGCGTTAAAAATCTATTCAAATTGTTCAAAAAGTGATACACGACATGCCATGGTAGTCCCCCAAAACCCATTTTTACCCACGTCCCGCCTTCGTTGCGGCGATCGAACTGAAAGTGAGTTAGACAATACCTAATTGTCCAAATATTATTGTAACTCTAAAAGATTCCATATACAAAATAGGATGAGAAGTGTAAGTCCAAAATGGTCATTTCAAAAACGTGGTGGTCTTGTGCGTAGTCTGGCTGAAGTGGTGACGTCATAGAAAACGCATGATCCTCTCTAAGGTCGCTTGAATCGCCAGCTTTCGGAATGTACGAGTATAATTACTTGGTACTAGGTACATTGTAAATTTACATTATATAAACTTTCGAAAATTCTCAATACCCATGGATCAGTTAATCTTTTGGTTGGTTATTCCTTGAATGATCAACCTATGTTTCAAGGTGCCTAGATCATAATTCGCAAATGTCCGTCCGCCGTCCACGCCGTTTTGGCAGTAGACAATTTTCTAAAATTCTGAAATTTTGGACAGGGGTTCGTTTTTGGCTCTAGTTAGCCCTCGAAACTTTTCATCCCGATCGGACCAAATTTAGGGGTGGTAGGGGTCAAAATGTGTTTTTCGAAAAAGTGGATTTCGAGATTTTACGCGATCTAGGCGTATGGGGTATTATTTTCCACTAATTTTTGGACGCTGAATCGATTGGAATGAGTCTTCATGCTCCTGATCCGAGGAATAACCAACCCCCGTGTAAGAATTTGCAGCGTTTTATATTGTTTATCGCCGTTCAAGATAGAAAATTCATGTGGTAACACTTGAGTCTAGATGCATTGAAGTCGTAGATACGGCCTAAATCACATGAAATAATATCAATCAGCCTAGTAATTACTACTTGTTCTTAATGATTATAATAATATTATGAAATAATAATAATGTTTTCAACGTAATTTTATCTCTAAGAAAGCGAGAATGGGGGAGAAATGAGATGGAAATATCAAACGAGACGGCCTTTTGTTTGAAGGCGGGAAACCCTCCTTGGCAGATTAAAATCCCCGAGATGAATTTCTATGTGACAGGGGTTGCTAAACCCAGGAGCCTCATTTATTCTTGGCAGAGATGAATTTCAACCCGGCTGGGGTTTAGGCTCGTGGATAAGACTGCGTGAAAGCGTAAAGAAATGCGCACGCCCTTGCCCTCTCCAACAAGTTTCTCTGTGAGGTTTCTTTGACTGATGTGATTCGTCTAAATTTACTTATTTAATTTTTTTCTCTTTTTCAGGAAAATTGACAAAAGAATTCCGAAATGAGGGGAGAGTTGTGCCACCGCGATAACCTCAAAATCGTATAGCTTGGCCGAGAATGAACTCCATTTTGAATTGAAAATGAACCTCCACGAAAGAGAAGACGCTAGATGACCTCCCTTGCCTTCCAAAATACTGCAAATCCTTAATTAAATTTGACGTTGTAGTTTCAACAGGTCGACGGAAGTTTTTTCTTCCATTTTTTCATTCCTGAACCCTTTTTTATTCGGATAATTAACTGACAACAGTATGTATTTTTACAATTTTATATTAAATTTTAACACACTCTGTGAAAATCTCAACCTTGCGATTTTCCAAATGTAAATGATAATTACAACGATAATCAATTTTAAATCAGCGAGAGACCTGAATAAATCAAGTTGATATTTTATTTGGCTGTTGTTTTATCAAAGAGAAAAATGTTGTCAATTGTAAAGTTCTCCTTGATTGCTGTGGTTGTAACTTTGACGTCAGCAGTGCCATCTCTGGATGGTCCTCATGTGTGCACGCGGCAGGAACCGTAAGTTGAATTAATTATTATTATTTTGTTATGAGCAAATAAGAAGGAATCTCGTTAGATTTTTAAGGATAACTGAGCTGTTGTGAATACTGAAGGGTTTTGATCTTTTGGCGTCTAACTTGCTTTAGACGTCACCTTATTCTTCACAAGCTTGACAGACAATACTCTGCAGACCCAAAGATTGTTAATTAGTGGGGTTATGATCAGCCAATTATAGACCAGACTGGCTTTCTGACTGGAAGGGTCTGACATACCGGGTACCATGGCTCTACCCTCCAGAAACTGAAAAAATTCCTTGGAGGACATCCTCTGGATTCTGTCTCCTTATAAGAAGCACATCTGTGCAATTGTAAGAGAGGGCCATGAGCCCTATATAGTACATATACGCAAATGAATGATCCAAATATGCTGTCTCCTTACCACTGGCTTCTTGGTTCATTGTGGAAGTGGTCCTCTGAGAAACATTAGAGGGTTGGCTGGATGATACCTGCAGCCTTTGCTTCTACTCAAGCACCCTGCAGGCCTATACTGGGTTGGTGAGGGGACGTTTGGTTGGTTGGAGGGGGGCATTGTCTGTAGTCCCCACCACCTGCAGGCTTCTCTCCTATATTTGACCTCATCAGTGTTCCTCCAATAAATAATCCAAATGTGCTGTCTCCTTCTCACTGGCTTCTTGGTTTGTTGTGGAAGGGGTCCTCTGAGAAACATTAGAGGGTGGCTGGATGCTACTTGCAGCCTTTGCATTCTACTCAAGCACCCTGCAGGCCTATACTGGGTTGGTGAGGGGACGTTTGGTTGGAGGGGGGCATTGTCTGTAGTCCCCACCACCTGCAGGTCTCTCCTATATTTGACCTCATCAGTGTTCCTCCAATAAATAATCCAAATGTGCTGTCTCCTTCTCACTGGCTTCTTGGTTGGTGGTGGAAGGGGCCCTCTGAGAAACACTAGAGGGATTGCTGGATGATACCTGCAGCCTTTGCTTCTACTCAAGCACCCTGCAGGCCAATGCTGGGTTGATGTGATGGGGGGGGGGTTGTAGGGGGCGTTGTCTGTAGTACCCACCACCTGCAGGCTCCTCTCTTATATCTGTCCTCATCAGTGTTCCTCCAATAAATAAACCAAATATGCAGTCTTGCTTCTACTCAGGCACCCTGTTGGCCAATGGTGGGTTTGTGTGTGTGTGGGGGGGGGGGGGGGGGGTTGTCTGTAGTCCCTAGTATCTGATATCATCAGTGTTCCTCCAATGCCCGACAGAGGATTTTTTTTCAGTATGGTTTCTCATGTTTAATTATTTTATATTGAGGTCTTTACCTTCCTGTGTTGTTTGTCAAGTCTTTGGTTTCTCTGTCATTTGTAACTTGCTCTCCAATGATGTTGTCTATTGCTGTTGAAAGGGTATCAGACACATCAGAGTGTGGATGATGGATTTGTTATGCTAAGCTAATTGCTGACGCAGCTAAATACATCACAACCTGTGTGAAATAAATTACAGCTAAATTTGGAGCAAAAAACGCAGGATCCATGTGACAAAAGCAGTTCCTTTTTGCATTGGCGTGCTGCGCTCAGCAGACAACTGAAAGTTTCCTCCCCTTGATGTGTTATTAGTTGTAAACAAACGTTTTCAAAGATGAGAGGGTAACTCTATAATAGAATAGTACCAAAGTTGAAGTTACAAACAGGCGCATTTAGAACCAGTGATAGTGATAACTCAGGAATCAAGGTGGGCTTCCCTTGGGTTGTCTCAACAGGGTGAAAGGAGAAGGACCAAACGCTGAATGCTGACGTCACAGAACATTTCTTTAATTTTTTGTATTTGGATTTCAAACAAAAGTGATGGTGTATACTCTCCAGAGCACTTCTTCTCACATGGAGTCTCATGCTTTAATCCCTTGAATGAGTGGGTACACCTCATTCTCTCGTTTGTTGGTTCTTGCTATCAAATAAAATTCTGATTATGCTAATGATCCACTCACGAACAATCCATTTGTAACAGGTACAACGTCACAGTCCGGGTCTCAGAAAAGAAACCAGTTCAAAAAAAAGAATATGTTTGGTGCGTCAAAATCCCACCCAGATGTTCCAAATACACCATCGATTTTGTGGACGTCTTCAAGGATGAGGTTCGTAATCAGTACTTAACAACACTAATTGAATCATTATGTCACTCGACGAGTTTACCTGGTTATTACGAAATGCATATTGAGTCGACTTTATTAATATTTTCCAGGTTATCACTAGAACGAGTCCTGTTGAAGAATGTTGCGCAGGTTATGCGGAAACTCGTGACAGGACGTGCACTCCCGTCTGTTCGGACGAGTGCTTGCATGGTATTTGCGCTGAGCCAGACGTGTGCAAGTGCGAACCCGGTTATGGAGGTCCACGTTGTGAGCTATGTGAGTCGATACGAATTATTTACCTCACAAGCCACATGATACTAGAGTCAATAGACGTTGCGGTAAAAAAATTGGCTTCGAAATCCTTCTAATTGAGCTCTTTTACTACACGATTTTGGTTGGTTATGTCTTGAATAATCAGCCTGTTTTTATGCAAAAAATCAACCTCTCCGATTCGGCTCAAAATTTTTTTCTGGACGTTTCAAGGTGTCTAGATCAAAATGAGCAAATGTCCGACAGCCATCCACGCCAATTTTGGTAGTAGGAAATTTTGTAAAAATCTGAAGTACGGGTCCTCGAAGCTTTTCAGCCCGATCGGACCAAATTTGGGGTAAGGAGGGGTGTAGATAAGGGTCAAAATGTGTTTTTTGAAAAATGGATTTTCGAGATTTTTAGCGTATCATTTTCCATTAATTTTTACCCACGCTGAATCCAATAAGACGGGTCCCGGGACGATTGGCATTCAGTGGAAGTGCTTATGGGCCGAAATGGGTATTTATCTCCCATTTTGAATATGTATTTTCGAGATTTCTGGTACCTAGGCGTATGTGGTATCATTTTCCTGTAAATTTTGGACCCTGAATCGATTGGAATGGGTCCGGGACCCGCTACACCCACTGTTCCCCACATTTTCTCCATGTTGAAGAAATGAGTCTCCATGGTCCGAGGAATAACCAACCCCTATGTAAGAATTTGCAACGTTTTTGTTTATTATTCTTATTAGAGTAATACAAGCTTGTATTTGAATCAACCCTAACTTCATATGACTATTTTTTAGGCCGTCTGGCCCGTAAAAGCCATAAAAATGCTCCATAAAATCGTTTAGGGTAGTCTAGTCAATTTATTGAGGCTTTGAGCGAAATTGGAATTTTGTATATGGGTTTTGGATGGTTATTCCTTGAATAATCAACTTATGTAATCATGCCCAACATGATGGAGGGTTCAACTTCCCCGATTGGTCCCATAATTGGACAGTATACGTTTCATAATGTTTAGATTAAAGCTAATGAGTCAAAACGTCTGTTCTTCATAGTAGAAAAACTTCTGAAATGTTGGTTGGGGACCTTTGTCCGGCTCTAGTTGGTCCATACAACTTTTCAGCCGATCGAACCAAATTTGGGGAGACTGTGGGTGAAAAGGTCGTTTTTTAAATTTTTGGGTACCTAGGCGTGTAGGGTATTATTTTCCACCAAAATTTGAACTCTGAATCAATTATAATGATGCCGGGAAACTCCACACACACTGCTCTCCCCATACTCCAGTTCCTAGGAATTCCAATAATTTTGGAAGAATTTGCAGCGTTTTTTAGATTGATTGAGACCCAAAGCTGTAATATCCCGTTTTGAACTTGGAATCAATCAGATTTTGGACCGATTGCCCCAAATGGCCAGGTTTATGTAAAAAATACTTTTTTCCCACACGAGGAGTAATTTGAATAGGTTTTTTTTGTCTTAATAATTATCCTAATAACTGCCAGGAATTCCTGAGTCATTTGGACCCCCATAAAACATCAACAAGAAAAATTAGCCCTTTGAACCATTTGATCCCCACCCCTTTTGGCCGAACCAACGTGACAACGATGGAGTTAAATAGGGAAACATTCCGACTGCGGCAAAAGTTTAGTCCCTGGAGGGCGAGCTCGGCCATGCTGAGCTTGAAATCCTACTCGCTCTGGTTTTCGATGAGCCTTTTTGGAGTTCCGTAGGTGGGACACAGATTCGTTGACCTCGCTGAATGGAAATAACTTCACTTTCTCTTTTCCTTCCAATATGATGTACGAGGGTGCTAAAATGGACTAGGAAAAAAGGGTTTGCGCGCAAAAGCCAAACTAGATCAGGTTTTGCAATCACATTATATGACAGTAACATGAAATCAAAAACTCTACGAGTATTTTGCAACCCTGTTACTACTTCAATTGTTTCTATTGCATCCAAAATTTATTGAAAAATGATACCCCACTTGCCCGGGTTCCCAAAAACCTCGAAAACCAACTCAATGGACTCCCAAATTTAGTAGAAAATGATACCCCACATGCCTAGTCCCATTAAGTCCCGATATTTAGCTTTCATATCAAGACTAGTTCTAATATTATTTATAGAATTATAATAAATAAACTTTTTTTTTAATTAAAGGGGGGTAGACTAAGGACCATCAAATTATTATGTTGTTATCAATTTTAATGGAAAACAGCCTGAAAACTGCCCAAAACTATTAGAAGATGTGCAATTTGCATCATTATTACACCAAAAATGCTGCAAATTCTCTTACAGAGTTATGTAATTCCTCGGACCAGTCAATTCAGCGTCCAAAATTTAGTTTGGTCAATTTAGTATTCAAAACACATTTTGACCCCCCCCCCTCCCCCCCTCAAATATGGTCCGATTGGGCTGTAAAATTTCAAGGACCTCTAAAGCCGGAAACGTGTCCCTGATCAAAATTTCAAATTTTTAGAAAATTGTCTACTACTATAAACAGAGTGAATGGCGTACGGACATTATCTGATTTTAATATAGACACCTTGAAACGCCCAGAATTTTTTTTTGGGGGCAAACCGGAGAGGACGGCTATCTGCATGTAAACATAAGTTGATTATTCAAGTAATAACCAACCAAAAGTAAACAACAAGCCCAATTTTGGTTTTCCATCCTAATTATCACCGAAAATATCGTACTCACATAATTATAATAATGTTTGATTATAAATATAGTAAAATAATGATTCATCTCAGTGATAACTAATTTTAATTTCTGTTGAAAACTGCTTACTTGAAGCTATCCAAGGTTTGTCGGTCTTCTAAATTATTATTAATTAATTTAGTTTTTGCAAGGGCTTGTTTTGTATACTTCATTACACTTATTCATTTCCATGCGTTGTTTGCACTTCAAAGAAATAGACTTTCAAAAGCAAAAAGTGGTAATCACAACCAATTGAACAGAAAAGCTTATCACATAACTCACTAATCTTCATTGGTTTATCCGTCAAACGCGATATCAAATGGAATAAGCGTGATAAACACATAAGACGCTGACAGGACTGTGGGAAACGATGAAGCATTTGATTCGAATCATTGGCTATGAGGAGTTGTGAGCTAATTTTATATTATCGCACATTTGTTGACTATGTCAGAATGCCAAGGGTCGTTTGTAACGTAACAAAGACAAATGCGCAAATGATTTCCATATTTTTATGTGCAATTTGGAATAGGCAATGTACATTTGTAGCGGCACAATTATTCACCTGTTGTAATTAATGAGGGATGGGAAGAAGGTAAGGAACAATGAGTTTGAAAATTCCAAAAATCTGTGATTGGCTGATTTATTAATTTTATTTATTTGGGGGTAATTTTGAATGTGAAGCCGTTATCATGGAAACATAAATCTGCCTCAAATAAGTAGGAGAAGGACACAGAAGGACATTTAGGCTAGGTACACACGAACGACAAATGTCGTGTGTCGTGCGAGGGGGTTTCCCGTCACCGGGGAAGCCTTAAGCTAGGTACACACGAACGACAAATGTCGTGTGTCGTGTGAGGAGGTTTCCCGTGACGGGAACTTACGGGAACTTAGATTTAAGTGACGGGAACTTACCGTACGTGTGTACTCTTCCATAAGCAAACATGGACTGCTAGGCCGATGGACGGGAAACGACCAATGCCGGGCTAGCGGGTAGCCCTCGTCCCGGCACCCGTTAAACCCCCGGACTGTCGGGAGCCGTCGTTCGTGTGAACTGCTCCATACACTTTAACGTAAGGCTTCCCCGGTGACGGGAAACCCCCTCACACGACACACGACATTTGTCGTTCGTGTGTACCTAGCCTAAATGCATTTTGCTTCCTACCTGGTCCTCTTGCTTGTTACCTAGTCTCCCTCACAGGCTCCCTCATCCCCCTTACTTGCTCCCTAGTCCCCACATTTGTTACTTGGTCCTCTGGCTTATTATCTGGTCCCCTCAGTTGCTCTGTGGCCCCCTCTCTTGCTACCTGGTCCTCTTTATTGTTACCTGATCTCCCTTACTTACTCCCTGGTCCCCCTCATATATGCTACGTGGTCCCCATCACTTCCTCCCTGGTCCCCTCACTTCCTCTCTAGTTCTCCTTCTTGTTATCTGGTCCCCCTCCTTGGCAACCTGGTCCCCTTGCATGTTACCTGATCCTTGTGCTTGTTATCTGGGTCCCTCACTTGTTACCTAGTCTTCTTGCTCATTACCTGGTACCCCTCACTTGCTCACTGGTCCTCTTGCTTGTTATCAGGGCCCCCTTACCTGTTACCTGGTCCTTTTCACTTCCTCTGTGGCCTTCTCGGTTGTTATCTGGCCCCCCTCACTTCCTCCCTTGTCCTCTTTCTTGTTATGTGGTCCTCCTTTCTTACTTCCTGGGGCCCCTCACTTGCTCCCTGGTTCTCCTTTCTTGCTCCCTAGGCCCCCTTACTTGCTCCTTGGTCCTCTTGCTTGTTACCTGGTCCTTCTCACATCCTCTGTGGCCCTCTTGGTTGTTATCTGGACCCCCTAACTTCCTCCCTTGTCTTCTCTCATGTTACCTGATGTTATCTGATCCTCCTCACTGGCTACCCATTCCTCTTGCTAGTTACCTTCACTCTATTGCTGGCTGTCATTAATTGGCTCATTTATTACCTGCTTTGCTAATTTCTCACCTCACTACTATACATTTTATGTGTGTCACCCTAAAAACATCTTGTAATCCAACCTTCAAATTCAACTCCAGTTTACCCCAATTGTTCCTCTTGCCCTGTTTTATAGCCTGTCCCAACAATAGATGGGGTCCGGAGTGCTCTCGAACCTGCGAATGTCAAAATAATTCCACCTGCGATCCGTTCAGCGGTGCTTGTTCGTGTGGTCGTGGATGGATAGGTGACAGGTGTGACGAGGCTTGCTCACCCGGAAAATATGGAGCTGGTTGTGGGGAAACCTGCAGATGCAGGAACGGAGCCTCATGCGACCACGTGTCAGGCGAATGCCTTTGCCAACCTGGATTTACCGGACCGCTGTGAGTGAATCTGAAGCAGACAATCATTTGTAACTGTATTTGACCTGGGTGGATCATCTGAACATATTTTTACGGGTTTTTTCTTATTTTTAAGTTGCGAAGAACTATGTCCAGAGGGTAAACATGGCAAAGGCTGCCAAAGTGAATGCCGGTGTCAGAACGGTGGAACCTGCGACCCAACTGATGGCTCGTGTTCCTGCACGCCTGGATGGATGGTGAGTTCTTCTTCTTCCAGTTTGGAATATTACACTCCATTTTCACGTATAATTTTATAGATTTCAAGAGTGTACGCATTTTGTTTTCAGGGACCAGTCTGTGGCAACAGGTGCCCACCAGGGTTCTTTGGCGAAGAATGTAAGAAGAAGTGCGTGTGCTTCAACAAAGCATACTGCGACCACATCACAGGTGTTTGCGAGTGCGCACCAGGCTTCAGAGGCACTGCAGTAAGTCTCCTGCTCGTTGTGCCCTTCCATGTGTGCAATGGCTGTTCTTGTTAACGAGTTACATGTGTCTTTCAGTGTTTGGAACGCTGCCCAGAAGGAACTTTTGGACACAACTGTTCGGGGACATGTTCTTGCGCGAACGGCGGCGAATGCTCTTCTGCCACTGGTCAATGCTCGTGTTCAGCAGGTATTGTGAATCCAAATATAGCCCAGTGAAATGTTAATTTTTACAACAAAAAAATTGGGGTAGAAGGTTTCTCGACGGGTTCTTATGTTTTTTGGTGTGCTAAATCCGAATCTGAAGTTTCCCAACTAGAAAAAATATGGCTTCAAAATTAAATTCGCAAGAAGAAACCAAAAAATTTTGGACTTTTTTCAGAAAATTGCTTATAAGTTGAAAAATATGCAGCCTACTGAATTTTCCATAATATACAAAATTAAAGTGGACAAAATTTCCTTCGAAATGCACCGGTCACTTTTAATTTTTGAGTGCAAGATACCGCCGCTAGAGCGCGCTGAAAAAGATCAACTTTTTGGCACTTGTGCAAAAACGAGAGAAACTCAGCATCGGACGCTTTCTTAACGCTTCTTGAACCTTCTACCCTAATTTTTCTTTCAAACAACCCTTTCTGAGCACTGGGCTAATACGTAAAAATGATTCCTTATGTCACTTGTAGTTCTAACGGAGCTTTGTGAACGTTTTAGGATGGAAAGGTGTATCGTGCGAAGAACGAGCATGTCCCCCTGGAATGTATGGACGGAACTGTAATTCAACTTGTGAATGTATCGAAGAGAACACTGAATCGTAAGTACATTTCAATCTTAAACACGTCATTAATTCTAGCAGCTCTAAAGACGTATTTTGCAGAGAAATTAGTGTTTTAGAATTAACGTTTCATTAATGTTTCACAAAAATTCAAGTTATTCTACAGGAATTACTTTTGTTACAATTTGGCAAAAGCGATTTTGAATACTTAAACAATTTATGAATAAAAGAGTTTTTATTTGCTTGTGGTTGGTTATTCTTTGAATAATCAACCTTTGTTTTCATGCAAAAAGTCAATCTCTCCGATTGATTTTTTTCTGGGCTTTTCAAAGCGTCTATATAAAAAAATCTCGAAAACACATATTCAAAATGGGTAGATAGATACCCATTTTGACCCGTAACTGTTTCCAGTGAGTGCAAATCGTTCTGGGACCCATTTCATTGGATTCGGTGTCCAAAATTTAATGGAAAATGATACCCCACACGCCTGAATCGCATCAAATCTGGAAAATCCATTTTTCAAAAAACACATTTTCACCCCTACCCCGCCCAATATTGGTCTGATCGGGCTGAATAGTCAAATGTCCGTACGCCGTCCGCTGTCCACGCCGAATTTTGGTTGTATAAAATTTTCTAAAAATCTGAAATTTGGGTCAGGGGTCCGTTCCCGGCTCTAGTTGGTCTTCGAAACTTTTCAGCCAGATTGGACCAAATTTGGGCGGGGTAGGGGTCAATATGTGTATTTTGAAAAATGGATTTTCGAGGTTTTTGGCGATCTAGGCGTGTAGGGTATCATTTTCCACTAAATGTTGGACGCTGAATCCAATGACATGGGTCCCAGAACGATTAGCACCCTCCCGAAGAAGTTGTGAGTCAAAATGGGTATCCATCTATCCATTTTAAATAAGTTTTCGAGATTTCTGGTACCTAGGCAAGTTGGGTATCATTTTCCACTAAATGTTGTACCCTGAATCGATTGGAATGGGTGAAAGAATTTGTTGTGTTTTTTGAATGTGAATGACTCCTAAAGAATTGATTTTTTTCAGTTGTCACCCTGGTACGGGGCATTGCGAGTGTCGCGAGGGCTGGGACGGAATCACTTGCAGCAGACCTTGCCCAATCTACACGTATGGCAAAGAGTGCAAGAAACAATGCACCTGTCAAAATTCCGCTCAATGTCTTCCCAACAACGGAACCTGCCTGTGCGCCCCGGGTAAGCTTGCAATTACTATAACCCCCCTCCCACATCCCCTCCAATAAAAAAATTCAACAAAACTGTTATTCAACATTTACTTATCATTACTCGCAGGTTACAAGGGGAAAAATTGTTCGAATACGTGCGATCGAGGATTTTACGGAGAAGATTGCTCGCACAGGTGTCAATGTAAAAACAGCGCCAGCTGTGACCATGAGACCGGGTCCTGCCTATGTCGTCCAGGTGAGTTGTCCAGTCGTGTGTTGATTCTGAAAATTAGCAAAATTAGTCAACGACAACAAAAGCTACTATAATGAGTCCGTCGAGTTCATGCCCTGCTCGTCATTTGACGGTCAATACTCTTTTCAAGACAATTTTAGTAAGTTTCTTCGTCAACTACATTAATTATAGTAGCTTCTCAAGAGGGAAGTGTGTTACGAAAAAAAATTGAAATCACTAAAACCATAAACGTTATTGTTACGACTGAGTGGAGATAACAAGATTATGGAGAAGACAGCGTTCAAACGCTCAAAACTTAGGAGGAAATGATACCACACACGCCCAGGTACTCAAAATCTCAAAAACCCACTTTCGAAATGGGTAGATAGATACCCGTCTTGACCCATAATCTTCCAGTGGGCACCAAACGTTCTGGGACTCAATTTTATGGATTCAGCGTCCACAATTTAGCGAAAATGATGCCCCACAAGCAGGTACCAAAAAAATCTCAAAAACCCACTTTCAAAATGGGTTCGTTCGGTTCCCATTTGGGCCAATTCACACCTTCGTCAGCGCCAATTCGTCTGAATCAGTGTCAATGGATTCTAATCTAACATTTAATGTTAACTTAAATGTTAGATTAGAAGAAGAAAGAAAATGTTAGATTAGTAGAAAATGGTACCACGCTTGCTTTGTTCCCAAAAAGTCTGAATCGACTGAGATGGGTCCTTTCTCAATAATCAGATTAGTCCAAAACTTTCATTGGTACTTGTCAATTAGACCCTCCCAAGGGTAACCAACTATCCCAAACATGGCGTGATGAATCGATTTTCTATATATCGATCTATATAACCTCCACGTTAGCGGTTAATTTTAGTTTATGCTGCCATGCTGATGTGTGTTTATAGGGTATAAAAATTGGTAACCTCTTTCGGGTTCTGAACTGAAAATTTTTATATCCTCTTCATAAATGGTTATTACCGTTGAAATAAATAAATAATTCTGAAATATGTTAAAGTCGGTGCATGCTACGTTGCGATATATCGTATATATCGCTGTGCGATATATCGCTGTCCAACGGGAAGGTTACGGTGCTAGTAAACAGGTCACCCTCGGGAGGGGTTCTAATTGACAAGTACCCTTTCATTTATTTCGGGAATTTTAGAAACATTTTTGTGCTTGAGTTGCATTGAAAGAAAATTCAGATTATTCTATTTTTGGTTGGTTATTCCTTGAATAATCAACCTATGTTTTCGTCAATCTCTCCGATTCGACCCGATTTTGGACCTGAAACTTTGGTCCGGGACTCGTTTCCGGCTCTAGTTGGTCCTTGAAACTTTTCAGCCAGATCGGACCGAATTTGGGGGGAGTAGGGGTCAAAATGTGTTTTTCGAAAAATCGATTTTCGAGATTTCATGCACTTTTTGACTAAATTTTGGACGCTGAATCCAATGAGATGGGTCCCAGAACGATTGGCGCCCTCTGGATGAGGCTATGGGTCAAAATGGGTATCTACCTACCCATTTCGAATGTGGGTATTCGAGATTTCTGGTACCTGGGCGTAAGGGGTATCATTTTCTACTGAATTTTGGACGCTGAATCAACTGAAATGAATCTCCATGCTCGTGGCCCGAGGAATAACCAACCCCCGTGAAAGAATTTGCAGCGTTTATTTATTTATTGTTCAAAGCGGGTTTCTGGAGTCACATTCTGGCAAATTGATCAACTTCTGACATTGAAACTGATAAATTCAGATTCTGATGAAAATAATTATTCTTTTACAGGTTACTTGGGCCAACTTTGTGACAGATTGTGTCCTGAAGGAAAGTACGGAGTTAATTGTTCCCTCGATTGCGAATGTCAAAACGACGGCGGATGTGATCCTCAAAACGGTATGGTTGACATCATATTGATTAATTTTGCGGTCTTATTGTCCAAAATTGTGAATAAGAAATGTTTTCAAAGTGTCCGTTACATTCGTTTCGGTTAGGTTATTCCTTGAATGATCAACCTATGTTTTCATGCAAAACGTCAGTCTCCGATTCGCCCCCAAAAAAGTTTTTTGTGCGTTTTAAGGTGTCTAAATCAAAATAAGCAAATGTCCGTCCACCGTCCACGCCGATTTTGGTAGTAGAAAATTATCTGAAAATCTGAAAGCTTTCAGCTTGATCTTACCTAATTTGGTGGGTAAATGGGGGGTAAAAATGGGTTTTTCAAAATAGGGATTTTCGAGATTTTTGACAATCCTGGCGTGTGGGGTATCTTTTTCGACTAAATTTTAAACGTTGAATCCAATAAAATTTCTCCCGGAACGATTGGCGCCCTCTGAATGAGGTTTTGGGTCAAAAAGGGTATCTATCTACCCATTTCAAATGTGTTTTTTCGAGATTTCTGGTACCTAGGCGTGTGGGGTATCATTTTCCACTAAATTTTGGACCTTGAATCGATTGGAATGGGTCCGGGACCCGCCACACCCACTGTTTCCTCCATTTTTCCCATGTTGCAGAAATGAGATTTCCCCCATTTTTGGTATTTACCACGATATAAGAGTGTGAGGTATCGTTTTCCACTAATTTTTGAACGCTAAATCGATCGGAATGAGTCTCCATAACCAACTCCTGTGATTTTCAGGAACTTGCTCTTGCGCGTCGGGTTTTTCGGGTCGTTTTTGCGAAAAACGGTGCCCAGCCGGCTTTTTCGGTTTGAACTGCGCCCAAAAATGCAATTGCCACGAGGACAACTCCGTCGCCTGCGACCCCACTAACGGCTCCTGCATTTGCAAACCGGGTTGGAACGGTATGTTTATTATTATTATTAATAATGTAAAACATCTATTCCCTCAAATAATCAATAATAATTCTAATTTTGTATAAAATATTGAAGGAATTCGATGTGACTCCACTTGTGAGCGTGGGATGTACGGACCGAATTGCGACAAGAAGTGCAACTGCGAAAACAACGCTTCCTGCTACCAGGTAGGTCTTTCTCGGCCTTCAAAAACTAATTATTTACTCCTCAAGGCAATCCTAAACCTCCAATGAGGAACCCCAGGGTATATGATTAGGAACGAAGCTGGGGTAGCCAGTATAAGTGGAGATGTCTTAAGCCGAACTCTAGGCTGGTGGAGCAGGATCCTGGGAATGGACCGGTCGAGACTTCCAAGAGCCTGCTACGATAAGCTTCGCCAGCTGGCGCCTCGTCAAGACTCGAAGTATAGTTGGGCGGCCACATTGGAAGAGGAAGTTCGTGTACTTGGTTACCATAAAGTATGGCAGAAGCAGGACGCACGAGAGGTCAAGAAACTGTCTGCAGAAATCATCACTGCCCACTTGAGGAAAAGAGAAGATCAAGACAGGACAAGAATTGCCAACTCTTCATTCTCATCTTGGTATAAGGATCTCACGCTTTATCCATGCGTCAACCAAGGAAGCTCTCCTAAGCAAGAAAAGGTTGATTTGTCAGCTGAGGATGATTAGGGCTGATGATGTCCGGCTCTACATCAGCGGATTTCGTTATTCGTGGGACCCAACGGAGGTGTGCTTGATTTGTTCGTGCAATGAGCCAAAGGATCTCTACCACGTCTTCATTCAGTGTCCCTACTATAACAGCCCTCGGAATGCCTATCTCCGGAAGCACTTGCAGGACGCCAACAGAAACAATTTCCACACCAAGCTTTTCAATGTCTCTGGAGATATTGCTAACGATGTGTATTTTTTCATTCTCTCAGCCTTAAAAATAAGAGCTTTCCTTCGAAATGAATAACTTTACTTAAATTACTTGAATAAATGGTAAAAACATCAAATAGATAGCGCAAATACATATATTATTAAATTAAAAAATATATATATCAGAATGAGTATAGCATGTTTGTTCGTGCACCTTGTTAATGGTTATGGTTATGTAGTTCCTTCCATATCAATAAAAATGTAAAAAAAAAAATAATAATAATAAAATTTAAAAAAAGGATAAAACCTATTAATTTATATATTGTGCAAATCTACATTAATTATCTATCTATGTAAATATGTATAATCGATGCTACTCCCTGTTATGTGTACCAACACTAAATACAATAATTGTTCATTCATTCATTCATTCACTCAAAAACTGTTTGCCTGACAATTTTGTGTTTCACGTTGCAGTACACTGGTGACTGCCAATGCTCGGCCGGATGGGCTGGTGACACATGCGAAACCCCTTGCACAATCGGTTCATTCGGGTTGGGTTGCAGCCAAAAATGCCCGGCAGGTGGTAACGGTAAGACAATTTTTTTCTTCAAAATTCAATCTAATTCGGAATTAACATCGCTCTTTAAATTTCCCAACTGATCGCCTATGGTACGTGGAAACATGTAAAATCAATTTCAACGTAAACGCGCTCTCTACTTACGCCTTTGGGTAACTATACGTTGTGGTAATGGTCTCTTATAAAACATGCTAAGAATTATCATTATTAAACAATTTACCTACTATTCTTAGCTCATTCATAATCGAGGAGGAAAGTGATGTGTGCCAATTTTTCAGTGACCCATTGCTATTCATCTAGGGCCAACCCTATGCTAAATTGTAGTTCCCTGAGCCGCTCCATGTTAAAGAAGGTTATTTCTCGTGGCTAATAGGTAGGGGTTGGTTATTCCTTGAATAATAATCAACGTATGTTTTCATCCAGAATGTCAATCTCTCTGATTCGGCCCGAAATTGTTTTCTGGGCGTTTCAAGGTGTCTCTAGATCAAATTAAGAAGTTTTCCGTCCGCCATATGCACTCCGCCTTCCACGCCGACATAGGTAGTAGAAAATTTTCTATAAATTTGAAATTTTGGTCAGGGACCCGTTCTTGGCTTTAGTTGGTCCTCGAAACTTTTAAGCCCGATCGGACAAAATTTGGGCGGGCTAGAGGTCAAGATGAGTATTTTGAAAAATGGATTTTTGAGATTTTTGGCATCTAGGCGTGCGGGGTATTATTTTCCATGACATTTTGGACGCTGAATCCAATAAAATGGGTCTCAGAACGATTGGCGTCTACCGGACAAAGTTATGGGTCAAAATTTGTATCTATCTACCCATTTTGAATGTGTTGTCGAGATTTTTGGCGATCTAGGCGTGTGGGGTATCATTTTTGACTAAATTTTGGACGCTAAATCCAATGAGACGGATCCCGGAACGATTGACGCCTACCAGAAGATGTCATGGGTCCTAATGGGTATCTGTCTACCTATTTCGAAAGTGGGTTTTTGAGATTTATGGTACATAGACGTGTGAGGTATCATTCTACCACATTTTGGGCACTGAATCGATTGAAATGAGCGTTCATGCTCCTGGTCCAAGGAATTTTTTTATCATCAATTTTAGTTTTAGCTGGTTTAGTGTATAGGTTAAGCTTCGCGGATGGTGCTGGCTAAGAGAAGTGTTATGTATTTTGTACCTACATGAAGTTTTTGGTGTAAATAGTAGAGAAACACGACCAGAAAACCCCTACACGTGTTGTTTTAATGTGTTCATGTGTGCGGTTTGTCTCTCCAGGGGTGAAGGAGACCCAGTGCAGTATGTTTTAATTAGTTGTGCTGATGAAACGTCGGTCAGGATGACATGAAGAATTAAATCCAACTGTTTGACATAAGGAAGGTCAACCCATAATAATCAAAAATCATCTCAATCGATTCAAGGGCCAAAATCAAATTGAAAATGACTTTCTACATTATTTTTTAATGGAACCTTAAGGGTGCATTACAAAATCACCTACAAGAAAGATCACATGTGATTGTTGTCCTTCAAACTTATATTGAGCGGGATTTTTTTTTTTTTTTTTTTTTTTTTTTTAAATTTCTATTTTAGTTTTATGATTTTTTCTCTTTCAGTCAAGTTTGAACCCACGCCGAAGAACAGTGAGTAAATAGACCCCCCCCCCCCCTACCCTCATTTAGAGAAGCTTGGTGTTTTCCAGTTTGCAGTTGCGTTTTAAAAATCATATCGTATTGGCAAAGATCTTTCTTAAATAGCGTACTGTAAATCATATTAAGGCAAAAGTCAATCAAAAGTTGGTTCTTAGGGTCGCTTTTTCTGGAACTGTGGGTATTTCTTTGCGGAAAATTGGAACTATCTGATAAATATGTAACTCTTACCTTTAATCATTGTAGTGTGTGAATATAAGCCATAAATCAACAGATGAGAGGGATGGTAGAAATCAATGTTGAGCACTAACCAACCCACTCACATTGAATTAAAACTAACAAAATCCGTATCACTAACCGGCTGAGTTCAAGCATGACCATGTTTCAGTGGCTTCTTTACCTGATTATTGTTGTTTCAACATTGCCCTTTCAGACAATATTGTATAAAGAATTAATTCATTGTCCGATTTGTTTGGCCATAATTCAATTTTTTTATGTTAAGTTGTTTGATATTGTTCATGTGATAACGATTTTGAAATGTTTTAAAATACATATATACATATAAATGAAAGATCAATCATCAAGGAATCATTTAGGTTTACAGATTTTGGTTGGTTATTCCTTATCCCAGATCGATTGGCGCCCACTGGAAGCGGTTGTGGATCAAAATGCGTATCGATCTACCCAATTTGGATATGTGTTTTTGAGATTTTGGGCGATCTAGGCGTGTGGGTTATCATTTTCCTGTAAATTTTGGACGCTGAATCCATTGAAATGGGTCCGGCAACGATTGGCGCCCCCTGGATGAGGCTATGGGTCAAAATGGGTACCTATCTACCCATTTTGAATGTGTGCTTTCGAGACTTCTGTTATCTAGGCGTGTGAGGTATCATATTCACTTAATTTCGGACCCTGAATAGATGGAGATGAGTTTCCATGCTCCTGGTCGGAGGAATAATTAACCCCTGTAGACGAATTTGCAGTTTTTTTGTAACTAACGTTTTGGACCAAAAATATTCTCTCAGTTTCAAATATATTACTTGACGCTGATTTCATGGGTGTTTCCTTTCTTCAGGCAATCGAACTTGCGACCATGTGACAGGAGAGTACACCTGCCGGCAAGGGTTTACTGGGCCCATGTGCCAACACCCCTGCCCGTCAGGCACGTACGGACGTGACTGCAAAAAAGCCTGTTCGTGCAAGCACGGCGGCGACTGCCATCCAATAACTGGTGAGTTATTCATATCAAATTCACTTTGAGACTTTTTAGAACTATCGAGGTTGGTTTTAACGGGTTATTTCTTTTTCGTAGGCTTATGCGAGTGTTTGCCCGGCTGGACAGGGCCGACTTGTGGTGAGCCGTGCCCAGAAGGTTTTTACGGGCTCAACTGCACTCGAAAATGTTCGTGTTTGAACGGTGGTCGTTGCCGTACTCACGATGGCGTCTGCCGCTGCAAACCTGGATGGATGGGACAGCACTGCACCGAGAGTAAGCCTCAAGAACCTACTATTCCTACTACCAATACTATTTCTAAACTGACGTGAAGAAGTTACTACTCAGTAGACAGATCCTTCTTCCACATCCTGTGACGTTGTGAGCTGAATACTCCAGACTGCCAGAACTGGGCCACATTCTGGGAACGGAAGAGGAAGGCCGTCATTTCTATCAACTATGTGTTCCACTGGCCGTTTTAGGGTTTCGTTATGGCCCTAAACTCAGTTTACAGGAAGGTGACCGGTTAGGGAATTGGCAGAGTCTTGTCTGGGGGAAGAAAAGCTTGCTGGAAACTCACTGCTTCTTGGAGGCCACCCCTTGACGTCTGGGCAATGGAAATAGCGTTCATGGAGTTTGTGTGGCTAATGGTATTGATGATTGCAAGCTGCATATCCCTCTAGGGGTAACGAGCTGCAGGAGCTGATAGTAGGCAATGCTCATAGCATCGGCCCAGACTTTCGCCACATAAAGGAGTATTGAGTGGGTTACTGGAATTAGCCGCTTAGTTTACATGGCCTTGGGCCAGAAGTGTTTACCATGTGGGGGCTGAGGGCTGCTGTCTTCTTTGCTGCCTGGTCAACTGCTTTCCTGATATGCTCCCAAAATGTAATCCTGGAATCCAGTGTTACTCCCTTAGAGCTGGCTTCGTTTCTGTTTCCAAACTTGGCCCAATCTGTATGGGTATGTGCGTCCGCGTACCACTGGCTGCAGCTAATGACAGGCTGCGCTCTTCCATCCAAGCTCTGACAGTTCTCATCATAGTGCTCATTTTCTCCTGGCCTTGCCCAGTTGTTCTTGCAAGGATTACTGCCACAACGTCCTCTGCATAACCTTCCAGAAATGTGTTTTCTCGCATCAAGGTGAATGCCATTATAAGGAACATTCCAGAGGTTGGCCCTAATACCGACCCTTGTGCTGCTCCTGCTGTGATTTGGGTTACTCTTTGTCCTTGAGCAGTGTCATAAACCAGAGTCCTGTCAGTTGAGTAGCTTCTTAGTACTCCTAGTAGATAGGGAGCATCCGTCTTGTCCACAATTGTATGGTAGTTGGCTTGTTGACGGCGTCACGTCAAAGCGCTCGACCACAGCAAGATGGCTCCTACTTACGCAGTTATACAGCCTAACTACACACAAAATTTTAATTTAATCCCCAATTTGAATTGTTCACAGTTTGTCCAGAAGGTTTATACGGCGATCACTGCATGTCACAGTGCGACTGTCCCAACGACAATTTCGTCTGTCACGCTGCTGAAGGTTGCACGTGTAAGCGGCAATTTACTGGTGAGTTCAACTTAATCGACTATTTGCTAATACATCCGTGTGTCAGTGATGATTTTAAAAATGTGTTTTCTTGTAAAGGGGAGGATTACTGGAAAAATTCATCTGTACTAGATTGAAACACTTTTTTTCGTAGGTGCAACTTGCGAGGAACCAGCCTATATAGTGGGCCACCTCGGTAAAGGCGGCAGCAGCAGCACTGGTTCCATCGTTGGTGGAACATTCGTTGCTGTCATCCTCGCTGGCGTCATCGTCCTGCTGGTGTTGTACTACCGAAGGCGAGTCAAAAGCCTCAAAGAAGAATTGCATACAGTGCATTACACCGCTGATCCCGACGACCCATTTGGTGAGTGGAAATCTTTGGTAGTTCCTCTGTGTGTACTCCTTAGGCAGGAAGGACACAAAAGTACGAAATGTCCCCATTTCCCACCTAGTTCCTTAACCTTCAATCCGGAGAGAAGAGTCCCTCGGACGACTTGTAACTTTTCAGCCTGATCGGACCACACTTTGGGGGGTGGGGGTCAAAATGTGTATTTTGAAAAATTGATTTTTGGCGATCTAGGTGTGTGGGATATCATTTTCAACTAAATTTCTAACGCTGAATCCAATGAGACGGGTCCAAGGACGATTGGCGGCCACAGGAAGAGGTTTTGGGTCAAAATGTGTACCTACCTACCAATTTTGAAAGTGGATATTCGAGATGTGATAACTATCATTATCTTTTTAATAAAACGATGACAATTTTTCTTCAGGGGATCCTCATCATTTTGACAACCCCGTCTACTCATTCGGTCCCGGAAATACGCGGCCAAGTGGACCCCTGAACAACGTCATCAGAAACGACCTCAAGAACAGCAACTTACAGAGGGGGATGCTAGACAGTTACAGGGTTGAAGATGACGATGACGAATATCAAGGTAAAAACAGTTTGGCTGGTCGCTGACAATCCAACTTAATGAGTCTTTGCTCAATCTGCTTAAAAATCACTCGCAACGACACATTAAAAACACTTGTGGTGAAATATTAAATAGGTTGACTGAGTTGATTTTCATTTTATATATATTTTACAGGTGGTTCATCTACGGCGTCGACTGTCGCATTGAAAAACAGAGAGGCGGATTTGGCTAATCCAAATGTATATAACTCACTCAACGACTTGAAAGATCATTTGTATGAAGAACTCAATCATCAGGACAGGAAGAACACTGCTCTGGGTACGTATATACTTCTCAGGACGAATGGAGAATACACCTGAGGCATTCACAAGAGCAGTCCATTCAGCTTGAACCCATTTGCAGCACTAGGAGTGGATAGATTAATACGATGGCTAGCCATTGTCAGACCTGACGTCATTGAAACAGTTTGTATATTGGCGCCAGTCTTTACAGAGGACCTGTGACATATGAACTTGTTTAGTCACACCCTGATGCTGCATTCAAACCATTTGGCATGCTGGCGTCAATGTTTGCAGATGAAGCTAACCAGTACTGGCACAGCTAGGGCCTGCTACTGCGGTTGGAGCAGGTCTTTGAACCAGTTGGCATGCTGGCGCCAGTGTTTTCAGAAGACTTGTGACGTAATAGCTTGTTTAGTCAAGCCCTGATGCTGCATTCAAACCATTTGGCATGCTGGCATAAATTTTAGTAAAAGAAGAAGCCAATCAGTGTTGGCACAGATGGGGCCTGCCACTGCTGTTGAACCAGGTCTTTGAACCAGTTGGCATATTGGCTCGTATTTCCAGAAGAAGCCAACCAGTGTTGGCCTGCCACTGCAGTTAAACCGGGTCATTGAACCAGTTGGAATGCTGGCATAAATGTTTGCAGAAGAAGCCAACCAGTGTTGGCACCGGTAGGGCCGGCCACTGCTGATAAACCTGGTCTTTGAACCAGTTAGCATATTGGCGCCAGTGTTTGCAGAAGATCATTGACGTCACAGCTTGTTTCGTCAAGTCCTGATGCTGCAGTCAAACCATTTGGCATGCTGGCGTCATAAGGTTCACCATTGGAGCAGTTTATAATTAAGTGTAGGCATAAGATAGAGTTATGGCTTGCCTTCATCAAGCATTGTTACTTCAATTGAACCCCTTCCCAAATTGAGTATTATTGCCTGTAGCAAATAATACCATTGACGAGCCTTGGCTGATTTGATTGAATGTATACTTGCCAAAATCTGAGCATGGCGTATGTCAAAATGGATAAGTCACCACGTCGCAGGCCCTCCCATCCAACTACTTAACAATCTTTTGTCTAAACATAGCATTTATGCTGCGTTATATGACAAGCTTAGCTCCTCTCTCAACCTCCAGTGCCTAACTCCTGTATCATTTGAAACCGCTCAACATGGATGACATTTTATTGAAAATGAACCTTTATTTCTATAATTGCAGAAGAACAATACGACCATTTGGACCACAGTCGTCCAGGGAGCTCTTTGAAACCTCATTACCAACGCATGGCGTATGGCGGCTCGCCACGACCACCATCGTCAGGATCATCATCAACAACCCCGCTTGAAAGAGCTGAAGACTAAGGATGAAAAATCCAGTAAATCAACGGTTTAGAATATAACGAAGACTCGAGGTACAAGATAATTACGCTGCTCTAATGCAATGATATGCGAATTGAACCAACGAGGCCTAATTAAGTATAAGATGAACGAGGGTAAGTCGATTTCAGTGTGTTCAGGTGTGGACTAAGTGATGACTCGGTTTGTGTGTGAGGTACGAGTGGCGATATTTAGGGATGTTGTTGAACTTCCACACAAATCGTGAAGTAGTGTTTGCACGATGAAATGAAGTAGTACAAAACTGTAGGGTCAGAAGAGAGTTCCAAGGTAGACTTGACAGAGAGCGCAAATCAGCATCTCCATCGATTGTTAAGTGCTGTTAACAGATGCTGCCAAGAAACATGAAATTGAATGTATGGCTGTGAGCATGACGACTTTGAGGGTAAGGCCTAGTATTCACTGAGATTCTTTGAATCTAAACATATTCAGAATTGTGTCTGAGTTGGCTCATTGTAATGTAAAGTAAGCAAGGACTTTCATCTTGGACTTTCGTCTAACTACCTGTGTCAGGTGTTGAGGACGTTGTCAGCTGTCCTCCAAAGAGGACTTACATAATCTTTGAGTGCCCAGCACTCACATCCTGCAGATACATCCTCTTTGGGACACAAACCCCAATGAGAATCATACGCTGCAACAAGTTAGTCTACAACCTAACAACCCTCATCAAAGCACTAGGGCTGTTTATGGACTAAAAGAATGGGGCACCAAAGAGAAGCACAACAAGCCACCAGGTTTCTGCGCTTGGGGCCCTCCATAAACCCTCCTCTAGGTGTCTGTTACCATCTACCATCTACCTCCAAGAGGATTGAGTCGACTCATTGTTGTGAATCTGATGGGACGCAGCTACTGTCCTCATTGCCAGTCTCTATTTGATTAACGCGTCAGGAATATGTCAGAGGAACTTGCCCTTACTGGCATTTCAATCGCTGTGTATTCGATTTATCAAGAACATCAAAGGCTCATAGCTGCTCTTCAAATTTGTCATCTTCTTGTACTCTCAATGGAACTGGCTTTTTACAGTAAAGGATCTTTTTTTAATATCCACGAAAGAGACTCCATATGTTTTGGTCAAAAAGTATGCCTTTGGCCATCAATTTGTGAGAATGAGATCTGTATTCCACATTTTGCCAATAAATAAACTCAAAATAGCCAAAAAGACAAAACCAAAAGTAAGCAACAACGTCCTAACAATTTAGGACGCAATCACGTCAATGCCAAAATGGAGTCGCAAATGTGCATTTTTCATATGGCATTCAGAAGAATTTAAAAAAGGGTTCAATGCACCCAACCCTCAAAATTAGCGGCAGGGCAGCTTGGCTCAGCCTGGACTCTCTTATGATCCACTGAGCCTGACACAAAAGAATCCCAGTGAATACTAGGCCTAAGAAGTGCTTTTGAGTAGAATCAGGTTGAAAGGATTCCTCAGCAGAGCCTCTTGTCCAATGAGAAGTCACTTTTGGCGGACATGTTTCGTTTGCATGGTTGTTAATTTTGAGGTTTTTACTGTGCTGATTATGACTTGTGAACATCTCTCTGGCTTTTTGACTTGCTTATCTATTTTCAAATGATTAGCCCCATTACTACAGTCTATTCACTTCCACCAAAAGTTTGTGCTAAAGAGTATCTTTCCTGGAGTACCACTGTAGTATGATGCGTCGCAGTTCTGAGCTAAAAAACTGGATGAGCAGTCCAGCAGCTGTGCGACCCCACAAATGCGCTGACTCCAATGGATAAAATCCAAACTATATACGCTGTGAATACTATTTTTTACAAAAATCAGAAAAAAATGTAAAACAGTTCAGTACTCTTGAGAAAATGTTACATCTCCGTCATGTGTTGGGATGTATGAGCCCAAACTGCCTATGTAGACAGTGCAAAGTACAAATACAATACTCTTTTAAATCCAAACTTATCTTACTGTTTAAATGACAAGATAGTCTCAAAACGTTTGTGTAAACATTTGAAATGTGGACTGCCAAGAAATGTGTATTTTTGTGTTTTAAAAATATAGGTATGTATTTTCCTAATTTTAATTTTAACTTGGATTTAGGCTTATTCTTGCCTCAAGCGTGATGTTTTTGGTTTGATTCCGGTTTTAGCTTTGTGGACGTCAGGTCATTTCCTTCTTATTGCCAAAGTGGATATTGAACATTGAGAAGTAATGAATCCCTGATATACCTGCGCAAGACTGTGCCTGAGGGTACAAGGCTCATTACAGTCTATCCGTGTCATAATTGTGCGCTGGATCATGTGGGAGCCCTGCACTATGACTCTATGGCTTCCCCGTATATCAGGTATCCCACCCTCTTCCAGCATTTGCCTGCTTTTGGCAGCCCAGGATGGACCTCATGGAGGTGCCAGGTCCTGTCTTATGCTTGCAGTCTTCCATCATTGGCAAACTACAAGCTGTAGGGTGGGGGTGGCTGTGGATCTGTTGGGACTTGATGCCTAAATTGGTGGCGAATAATGAATACCTGATGCCTTTCAAGCAGGGAGGCGTTGAGTTGCCAGACAATAACACAATGCCAAACCACACAGGAAGCATTAGTTCCATTTTCCCCCATTGGAGCGCTGCATGGTTTCCTCTCAGCTGATCACTACCGCCCATTTTTGAATTTGGTGTCAGTAGTAAGTTGAAGATTGCTGTTAAGGGTCAATCCATTCAACATCAAACAAGTGCACATGTAATGTAAGCGCAAGCAGGATCAGGCTTTGCCATGGGTACAGTAGTCTTGGTCTTAGTAGAATTACAGTTTTTGAGCCTGTTCCTTTGTTAAGGTTCAATTTTTCTCTAATTAGAGCTGTCCTGCAAGACAAAATCAATGTTTGGACCAGAACTCTTGCCAACTGCTGCCATTACAGTAAGTGCTGAAAGGTAGCAACTTCTATGAGTCAACATGGGCAGTGATTTTATACTTGGAGAAGTTATATTTATATTATTTTTGATAAGTTCAGTCAATATAGAATTTGATAAGCAAAAACCTCATATCACCGCGGAACAACTGGGAGGAAGAAACAGAGCAGCGCTCCAATGGTGGGAAACAGAACTAATGTTCCCTGTGTGGATGGAAAAATTGTGACAATGATACTGTATAACCATTATATACCTGCCTACTGCGGTATTCTCCCTCCATTCTCATAAAAATCTGGTGGACGGGGGGGGGGGGGGGTCTTCCCTGCAGTGACAGAAGCTGCCGAGGGGCTGTTTGCACTTCCAATTCCACTCTACATTGTATTTCATACCCACTTATATCAGGTTAGAGGCCCCTTTTTGCAATTTTATTACAATTAAAATAAATTTTACTGTAAAACTGTTCAGTCAAACCTACTAGGAGGCTGTAACAACATGAATAGCGTAAGAAATGGAGCGGTGCTCATTGTAAAATATTAGTCAGTATCCTGAGTCAAGCGTCAGTATGGTGTAGTTTTAATAAACGTTGTGTCTCCCAAAGTAATGTGATAAATTGTAATACGAGTTTTTAATGTAAAATTAATGTTTGCTTTGTAAAAATAGCTGTCTTGCAGAAGGAATTTTCTTCCCTGTATAACAAAAGTTCTACTATTATCAACATTTGCAGATCATCAAATTTAACATTAACTTTAATTCAATTTCATGGAAAAATTGAAGAGGTTATGTATGACTCTGACCATTATTCATCATAGAAATCCTTATGTAAATAAGCTTTGTGACATACTTTTGTCAATTATGTTTCTCATTGCTTTGCATATTGCAATATAACTGCAATATGGCTTTGCACATTGCAATATAACTGTTCTTATCCGAGTAAGTTATCATTTTATTACTCGTTAAATCAAAGTCCTGAAATTATTCTTCAATGGCGTATCACAGCTATGACAGTACTCAGCAATGCAATCAATTTTTAACGAATAATTACGATATTACAGGAGGTAGACAACGTTTCAGTATTGATCTTGATATTTTGTGTGTGAAGATTTACCAGGTCCTTGCATTCACCACAAATTAGGTAATCGCTTTTTGGGACGTGTTGCATGACTGAATAAAATCATTATTAATGTTGCGTTATTTTAATTGTTTTCCAATTTGTATTTTTATTATTGTTGCGGAAATTGACTTTGTCAAAACTCTGTTGATTGTATATAAAATCGCTCATCCTCTGGTCGTAGTAGAGGAGAACGACAATGTATTTGCTTTTCTTGTAATAATCGAATCGAAAATATTATTATATTTTTGTACGATGGAAAATAGTTGTTTAATTTGAAACCCTCTTCACTTTGTTTGCTTGTGCAGTTGAAGTAGACTAATTAAGGAAACCTTTTCTGTTTTCATGCTTCAAAATGTGTATTTCGAAAAATGGATTTTCGGCAATCTAGGCGTGTGGGGTATCATTTTCCACTAAATTTTGGACGCTGAATCCAATGAGGTGGGTCCCAGAACGATTGACACCCATCGGAAGAGGTTATGGACGCTGAATCGATTGAAATGAGTCTCCATGCGCCTGGTCCGAGGAATATCCAAACCCTGTGATTTTATTCTCTCTTCTAGAAGTCAGGACTCAGAAGTGTGGGGGTTTTGATTTTGTTCTGCATAAGTATTTGATTTGATTTTTGGTTCATTAAGAAAAAAACGAACACACATATTCTTTTAGTAATCGGGGTGGTATCAAATGGGTCACTCGGCATTCAATACTTGATTGGTACCGATCATAGACATTTAATACCAATATCGATACATAAAATGTATCAGCTATTTCCAACAATAAGGACTTCTCTTGACGTCACAGCCTTGACAGTGTTGCCAACGCAAGGAAAAAGGCGTCAATTTCTAAAAAAGTGTTCAGCTGCCGTCTCCTCCGGTAAGGATACTGGAAGGTAAGTATTTCAGTCAATTTTACAATCCTAAAGGTCAATCATACCTACTGAGTTGCTCCGCCGAATTTTTAGAAAATTTTCTACTACCAAAATCAGCGTGGACGGACATTTTCTTATTTTGACCTAGACACCTAGGACGCAGGAACAATTCAACATTCTTGACTGGGACGAATATCAGTTGATGTACCAGGTACTGAAAAGGAGCAGGAACGAGTTGTACCTGTGACTGGAAAAAGCCGTCACAACCCATTTATAGTTCTAATTTCATTTGCAATCATAACATCATTGAAGTAGCTCTAGAATAAAAGAAGGTTTGCTCAGTCATCTGTCTAGATGTGTCACAGGCTTTTGATAAAGTCTGGCACGAAGGCCTGATGCATAAGTTGAAGAGAATGTTGCCCTACAAATTCGTTGAACTGCTCCATTCCTATTTATCAAACAGGACGATGCCAACTCACAACCAAGGAACACGCGCGCTTGTGGACTCCAAGGAAGTATATTGGGCCCACTCTTATACCTTCTGTACACAAGCGACCTACCAGAAGTCGAATTTAACACCACAGCAACGTTTGCAGACGACACTGCAGTCCTGGCAGTTGGCAATAGCAACGAAGAATCCATAGTAAAACTCAACAAATCAATATCCAAAATCAGTAAATGGACATCGAAATGGAGAATCAAATAAAATGAGGCCAAGTCCGTGCACGTCGATTTTACCAATCTCAAGATCAGCTACATCCCCAGTTTCCTCAACAACATAAGCATTCCCTTCGCGAATGTGGCCAAATACCTGGGCATGACGCTGGACACCAAGCACAGGTGGAAGGAGCACGTCAAACTCAGTTTTAAACTCAGAAAAATGTACTGGCTCATTGGCCGACAATCTTCCATGACCATCAGAAACAAACTGCTTCTGTAAAATCAAGCACTGACGCCTGTTTGGGCGTACAAATTGTGCAGTTGTGGGGCTGTACCGCTCCAACGAATCGGCAGATCATTCAGAGATTCCAGAACTCTGTGCTGCGGTGAATTACTGATGCATCGCGAACTTGAAGTGGACAGTGTAGACGACGTCATCAAGCAGAGGCCATGGCCCATCTCGCAATACTCAGATACCGCATAAATGAAGAAGCTGAGCATAATGAAAAAGTGGTACACTGATGGATCGCTGGTGGATGGTCGGGCTGGCCTGGGGTGAGGGGGCCGGTTTGTTACTGTCTACCAGGCAGAGGTCTTTGCCTGTGCTCAGGAGATCCGACGGGGGCTCACCTGCGCCAGGTTCACCATACTCTCAGACAGCCAGGCAGCATTGAAGGCTATTGCAGCATTCAAGTTCACCTCAAAGCTGGCGTGGGAGTGCCTTCAGTCCCTGGAGAGGCTCACGAGGAGGAATGCAGTGACGCTCCTCTGGGTGCCGGGTCATCGGGGTATTCAAGGAAATGAGGAAGCCGACCTCCTTGCCAAGCAGGGGTCGGCATCCTCTCCTATTGGTCCTGAACCTTGGGTCGGGACCTGCCAATTGCTACCTGAACCAGCAGGTCAGATTGTGGGAGCGCTCACAAGTGGCTGCCTACTGGTAGAGGCAACCTGGCCTCAGGCAGTCCAAGCTCCTCATCTCACCAAATTCAAAGAGGGCAAAATCCTCCTCACATTGAGTAGGAGGGAGCTCAGAATCCTCACCTCTATGTACACTGGTCACTACCCTCTCAGGTACCACCTGGGCAAGCTGGGCAAATCAGAGACAGTAGACTACCGCTGGTGTGCCGAGGAGGCTGAGACAGCTGTGCACGCGCTATGCGAGTAGTCCGGCTTTTGCCTTTTGCATATTTTTTCTCTTTTGTTCATTGGACCTTGTGTCCGTTTTGTTGTTAAATAAATAAATTATCTTTAACTAAGTTATCTTTTGTCCTAATAAACAGTTATAGTAATGTAAGTCAGCGCAATATTGTTAATGAGACAACTTGGTGCAATAAAATTGTCAATTGAAAAAAAAAATTGCAATCAGTGGGGATTTTTTATTATGATACTGGAATTTGGTATAAATGTGAAATATTTCCGATTTAAGGGCCAATCTGAATCTGTTAGAAAAGACTAGTGAATGTAAAAGGGTCCTAATACTATCATCCCCAGTCATTTGTGACCCTTTCACCTGAGAGGCGGGAATGAAGGAGCTCCGAAGTCTTGAGAAGGGGGACGGATAAAAGGCGGATTACGCCATGTAATTAGCCCCTACACTGAAGGAGGCCACTCATCCGCGTCCCCGCCGGGGAACGGGGGTGAAATTGTCGGGAATATTCGACCATTCCCGGGAAACTTCGACCATTTTCGGCCCCCAGTCACGCCTCTTGTCCCAACGAACGGTCCCTTTTCCCTTTCCCAACGCCCGTTTCCCCGTCGGCCGCCCCCTTCCCGCGGGTTTCCCCGATTCCCTCGCCATCCCTCCCGTCCCCGTGTGAACTCACCCTTCCATTCAGTGGATGCGGAACTCCCGTAACGAAACGAGCACCGCCTTCCATACCACGTGCCAATTTTTATTTTTTATTTTTCGTTCCGCGCAAATTTATTTCGTTCCGTTTTCTTCCTCGTTTCCGTTGTTCCGGTCAATTGACCGTTTGATATCAAATCGTTACAAATTCAATTGAAATTCAACGAGACTCAATTTTCAACTGTCCAAAACTATGAAAACTTCATATCGCACAGAAAGAAACGAATTCATAAATCCCCAAAAATGCAACTTTCACTCCCTTAATCGTTGACTCTTATCAACGAAAAATCGGGTACCCAACCAATTCCCTTTCACACAAAATATAATTAATAAAAAATACCCGCTAATTAACGCATAAAATACAATAAATAAAATAAAATTAAACCATTCTATTTTTAATTCAATCCCAGTTCATATCAAGTCATTGCGGGTGTGAAAAACTCCAGAAGCCCCGAGTTTGGATATTCACGAAAAGCAAGGTCAGTAATATCCATACCTACATTTTTTTGCCTGGTGATTTGGTAATTTTTATTGAACATTAAATTTTGTTGAAAAAAAAAATTCGATCTTCTTCAGTCAATTGTTTTTGTGGGCACTGGAGAAATATGTACGACGTAAGGAAATTTTGACGGGAATGAATACCATGAACAGATCCAGGATTGGGAGGCGCAGCCTAAAGCGACGCTAATCACTCATCACGTTAAAAAAAAAATGTTTAGAGCGGGGAAGTTAGTAGAAGAAATCTTAGCTTTTGACAAAAAAAATTAGAGAAAATAATATAATTTTTTTTTTTTTTTTTTTAATGAATTGTAAGCCAAAGTGCTGGTTAGTCTGAAAAATGGCCTGTTTGGATGATAGCGCTCAAGTTCTCTGCAGAGGGCTCTTTATGTCAATGGTGTTAAGTCTATGGCCGCTGTCATAGTGAGCAGAAGGAACGAGGTCACATTCAGCTGGGATTTTGCCCAATCGGGCGAATTAAATTTAGTGGATCAGCTATAACACGCGGTCAAGCAGCTTGGAAGCCATCTTCGGGAGGGTGAACAACTCATACGCACATGGAAACGCAAAAGAAGCTACTCATGGCTTGATCGTCTAACAATTCTGATACCTATGGTAGTGGCAATGTATTAACAGGTCAGTCTGTACCCAAGAAGCCGTCAGCGCCAGGAAAAAGGTCTTGTCTTGTGAGCAGTAGGAAGCCGTGGATTTCCTGGGCATGAAAAACAAGGTCTCTTTGGCCTCGGCTCTTGGCTGGTTTCGAGAAGGATCAAGCAGGATCTAAAAAGGACTTTTCCTGCAGCAGCACCTAAATGATTCAGCCGGTAATAACCATTGGGAGGAGCTGGCTGGACGGGATAGCGTTCGAGGTCAAACTGTCATCGGTCTGCCCACGCCATGAGAATGATGGCGTCGGTTACGAAGCATTGCTTGAAGCACATACAGATGACGGACTTATGTGCGGCAAACAGGAGAATAAAGAGTTGCACATGTCTTCAAAGTGGCAGGCTTCTGTAAGACAACCTGTGATGAGGACCTGGAGAGATCCTGACCAAACTAGAGATGCTTTAGATGTATCGTAAGCCATTTCCCTGGACAGACAGCCCATAAAACTGGCATCCAAAGTTCAATGGAAAAGTGATACGATGCGCTCATATACACAAGTGGAGTCTACAAGTGAACGATTTCAAGTTTTAGAGCAATTTTTTGGCTCGGACGGTAGATCGACCACTAAATTGGCAAACAATTGACATTTTTCGGATTTGGAATTTATAGATTTTGAAACTTGAAAGATAATATTTAACGAGATTGTTTCCTTTTGTCGACACAAACGCAAGGGAGTAACATATTGATAGGAATAATAAACTAAAAACGCTGCTAATTCTTTCACAGGGGTTGGTAATTCCTTCGGAGCATGGGGATTTACTCCAATCGATTCAGCGTCCAAAATTTAGTGGAAAATGATACCCCACACGTCTAGGTACCAGAAATGTCGAAAACACATATTCAAAATGGGAAGATTGATACCCATTTCGACCCATAACCTCTTCTGGTGAGCGCCAATCGTCCCGGGACCCATTTCATTGGTTTCAGCGTTCAAAATTTAGTCGAAAATGATACCCCACACGCCTAGATTTCCAAAAATCTCGAAAATCCATTTTTTGAAGAACACATTTTGACCTTCTACTACCAAAGTCGGCGTGGACCAAAGTCAATCTTTCCCATTTTGATCTAGACACTTTGAAACGCCCAGAATAAATTTGATTCAAGGAATAACCAACCAAAATGCGCAATAAATTTGTGATTTTGCGCAAATGAAAAGTCACCTATAGGAAGCCTGCGCCCAAAAGGCCAAAAATTGGTTTCTAAAATGTGTGTGAAATTCGTTTGAAAAATTATCTAGGTACATAAATGTTATATTTAGTGGGTGTTTGTAGATAAATAACAAATATTGTATTGTCCAACAACTTTCAGCGGTTTTTTTCATCTTATTTTCTATCGGGTTTCATGTTTAAGGGAGAAAAGTCATGTCGGAGAGGAGGAGAAGTTCAATATGCGAGGTGACGTCACCGGAAGGAAGAACCGTTCCTATCGAGGAAATAGAAGAAGTGGTTCCTCCCGTTCACCACAGGTAAACGTTTTAAATAGACTAAAGACACTATCTAGTCCAGACAAGTTTTAAATTAAATGCTTGAGCTGTCAAGAATTGGCGAAAATAGTTTTGTTTGAAAATAAACATAAAACTGCCAGCGTGGGACATGTTACCTACAAACTATGAAATTGTAGAAATTTCTTCGGTAATTTTGTTCTCTTTCACGTGTGATTTGGCTGTCTGTGACTTGGTAAAGCAGTCTTTGTTGGTCATTTCATAACCTAACGTGAAACATTTTGGCATCCATTCATGTGCATCGTTAAAAAGTTCTTTGTGCTAGTTACAAGTTTGGTTTTGATCAACGTATAAGCGTCAGGGCTAAGCGTCGAAGCTGATGGATTTTTCCTAATTATTCTGCGACTCCTATTTCAGAACTTAGCAAAAATTATTACCTTCTTACCCCCTTTTAACCCCCATAAGGGAGGTCGAGGTATAGAAAAAGTAGGTTGAGTTGTAATTAGGAAACTATCAATGTCAGCCACTGTGCCACACCGTTTCCCATTCGTGACAAGTTTTCTGCCAAATGCCTCAAATTTCATTTAATTTCTATATTTCCTCCTTCATCCACTTTACACTATCCTATTTACAAATACAGAGCCTCATTATTCAAATAACAGGGCACCCCCAATCAGGGTAAATCACAACAATCAATATATCGATACTTTCATGATATCGAATTGGCATGCGACGTATGTACTTCCGATATATCGAATATTACCGTCCAGGTATTTTTACTCTTATTAAACATACATTACCGAATTTACTCTCATCAATACAAGCAATTTTATCTTTGCCGCCAATCATATCAGATTCAATCATATCAAATCAAAAATATACCACATGAATACTCAATCAATTGGCTGCAAACTATGATACCTTCCATGTTCCATCCCTTATACCTTCCATATGTGACATTCCACTAACCATCTGCCACATGTGATTCTCGTCATTTCAAATTTCCTTGCCATAGTGGAAAATCACCTTGATTCAGCAAAATTGCAAAATTTTCATCACGATTGTTGCAGGTATAGGCCCAACCTATACGAATGCCAATCACACGTCCATGAGTTTCAAGAGTTATGGCCTAAGGTTCAATTGTCATGTGGGACTTGCCATTCCTGAACCATCTGCATGATTGTCAATTCAACTTTCTTGCAATATGAAAACTCATGCAAAATCAACCCTTGATTCAAGCAAAATTGCAAAATGGCCAACTTTCCATCGCTATTGTTGTCTGCCTATCACGCAACCTTTACATTAATGCCAAATCCACATGCTCCATGGAGGTTATCAAGAAGTTATGGCCATAATGCCAACAAAACTAAAAGGATAAATTGATGATCATGTGATATCAAAAAAAAAAAAAAAAAAAAAAAAAAAAACACGAGGTCAACAAAATGGTGATAAAAACCGGACTAAACATGCCTGGTTTTACAATAAACAGATTGCACCTTGTGCGCATGCATCTTACAATAGTTGCGTGTCGATTCGATAGATCGAAAGTACCGGTATATCGATTGAAAAGGGGTGCTTACCCTGATCTTGAGGGATATTAAAAAGAATCTGATTTTGGCCAATTTTGAATCCCTTAACATCTGGAAAAACCTTCTTCTCTTGGGTTTGTCGTAAACCAAATTTTTGAGCCTTAAGTGTTAAGGGAGAATTTGTGTCTATTTTCCACCCTTTTCATAAGGTCAATTGAGGGTAATTTCATATTGCAGCTTAAAGAAAGAAACTCCCAATGCCTCTTTGCACCTGCAGGAAACACGGGGAGCCCCTCAGCAGTCTTCACAAGACTCAATAATTATCAAATAACCTAAAGAAGGCTCTGTAGGTAGAAAACAATTGCTAAATTTTTCAAATTAAACAAATTTGCTAAAATTTAAGACCAAAACGATCTTTATACAAACAGCCATTTCAAATGCCAACAATTCTTCAAAAACATGAATAATTTGCTCAAAGTTTCGCTCAAAATTTGTTATAATTCAAATGTTTTGCTCAATCCGATCAGATTCTTAGAAAAATAGGATATACTTAATACAAATTTGAATCGATTTCTGGGGACAATTCATGAAGTGAGGAAATCACTCAAGTTACGCCATTTTGAATAGGTTATGTATCATATTGATATACCTACATCGACAATTTACTTTGTTATTTACTTTTCAACCATTATTCGTTCAATTGATTCTCTCCTAGATTTTCAACAGGTGTAGGCGCCATTATGAATATAATATTTTGTGTTATGACGAAAATTCCAGGCCACACAGGAGACACAGGGATTTGTCGCACGTCGACATGACAAGAGATGGCGCCTCGTCGCCAACAAATGTCGGAACGGCGCCGTCATTCGCTGTCCTATCAAGAAGGTTAGCTTTATATTGAATGCTGTTTATTAGATGTAATTCCTTTTTTTATGTAAAAATTACCTACCTGTATCTAGTTCAATCTGAAATTTTACAATCATCGACTTGATTCGAGCTTTGTCTAGGCATGATAAAACTTATTTTCCAAAATATTTTCATTTAAAAACCTGAGGTCCTGGGTTTTCTCAAAAATTAGGTTATGGCTCAAAATACTGTACAAACGGGCCCAATTAACTTGCCAATAATGTGGGAAAATGGGCAGGATTTGGGCCAGAAAGGTTGAGGGGCAGTAGCACACATTGAATTGAGAAAGCTGCCAGCAATATTGTATCAACAACAGGCGATTGCTCTTTGACATAAAGTAGACAGCAGAGAATACCCTATATACCCTGGGAAAGGTAACGTGAGTCAGTTTGAGTCATTTTGGGTTCGGATGCACCCCCAGCGTCATGGGGTGGCAATTAATCCCTTGACTCCTTGACATTCCCCCCTTTTAGTTACCCACCGACTGCCATTGTGGACTGCCATATGGTGGGCTCTTGAGAGAAATACATATTTTTTTCCAAATCATAGTGAGTCAAGTTGACGCCCTTACACATAGTTTTTGTGTTTAACTTTGACTCATGGTTACCTATTCCTGTATGAAATATCTGAGTCAATGACATGACTACTGATTACAGTATGAGAAGTGAGAGTCAAATTGTTATAAACACTTTTGATACTATAGCATACTCCTGTAGTACTCTTGGCTACCCTTAGTCAGTTGGGATTTCCTGTGCAAAAAATGTGAAAGGGAAACAAAACATGACAGTTATTGGACTTCATTTGAAAGACCTAGCATTCGGCAAGATGTGACAAAGCCTCAACTCAGATTAGCAGTCCACAATTAGCGTTTGGAGCGAAAGCCTTACTCTAACTACTCCTGGTACGAAATGAAACCAACCCAACGTTTGGTGGATCCTTGAAATCACCTATGTTTTCATCGAAGAACCTACGATTCGCTCAAATTTTTTTCTGGCGTTTCATGGTGTCTCGATCAACAAAGTCAAATTCTTACACAGGGTGTTATTTAAGATTTCTTACATGGGGGAAATGGGGAAACAGTGGGGCGGCGAGTCCAGACCCATTATCGATTCAGTCATGATTTAGTGAAAATATACCCAAACCAGTAAGAAGCTCATAAACACTATTAAAATGGTAATATATACCATTTACAAACTTTTGCAGGGGTGCCGATAGTTATGGGACCATTCTTTGATCAGCGTCAAATTTAGTTGAATATACCCACTGCCTAATTCGAAATCCATTTCAAAAATATTTTGACCCTACCCGCCAAATTTGGTCCAACCTTGGAGGACGTCCTCGCGACAGACCCTCATTTCAGATTTTTTTTTACCAAAACGCGTGGACGGCGTTCATTTCTAGACATTCATAACGTCCAGAAAAAAATTTTGAGCCGAATCGGAGGTGACCTGCACGCGTTGATATCAGGATACCAACCAAAGTCATGTCGTCCGGTACGCCGTCCATTGTCCGCGCCATTTTCGGTAGTAGAAAATTTTCTAAAAATCTGAAATTTGGGTCAGGGGTCTGTTCCCGGTCTAGAACGGTCCTCAAACTTTTCAGCCCGATCGGACCAAATTTGGGCGGGGTGGGGGTCAAAATGTGTTTTTTTGAAAAATGGATTTTCGAGATTTTGGGCGATCTAGGCGAGTGGGGTATCATTTTCCACTAACTTTTGGACGCTGAATCCAATGAAATGGGTCCCAGAACGATTGGCACCCACCGGAAGAAGTTATGGATCAAAATGGGTATGTATCCTCCCATTTTGTATGTGTCAAGATTTCTGGTGCCTAGGCCTGTGGGGTATCATTTTCCTCTAAATTTTGGACCCTGAATCGATTGGAATGGGTCCGGGACCCGCCACACCCACTGTTTCCCCATTTTCCTTAAGGTGTGATTATTGTGATGATATTTTGGAAAAATCTACAGGTGGTGGTTAGAAGAAAGTATTCAATTTGTTGGATCCTGCTTCACAAACCAAAGGTTGCATTAAGATTTTGCCACATTGCCAAACATTGATTTCTCGCACAGATTGACTCACGAAGAAAACAAATAATGAGTAGATCGATTCTACCGGTGGCCTCTTTTTGGCGCATTAAAACTAATCAAACGTTAAATCATAACTTCATCGGGAAAATGTGAAGCATCAACGCGTGGGTAATGGGAACCTAATGACAGAATCGATGAAACGATTCGTGTTCCCCAGTTCTCTTTCGTATCAGATAAGTATCTAAGTAGGCGAATCAGACGTCAAACTACCGGCAGGCCCATTGAAAAGGGATTCGTAAGAGAAGGTTTCGAAGGACAAAGCACAAAAGTAAGCTGAAACTTCCCTCGGTCTAAAATGGCCACCAACAAGGAACAATGTTGAACTTGAAAATACTTCCTTTTTTTCGTTTATTATAAAAAGAAATGTTTTCCGAAAATTAATTGAAAAACACAGCAGAAGGCATTATTCACTAAAAATTACCTACTGTATTTCCAAAACCACACTTTGGACTTACTGCTGCAGTTAACATTAATTTAATGGAACAAAACTTATATAGTTCAACCCTTTTTGGTCTGAAATAACAATATAATCATTTTAGTGCCTATATCTTAAGTGCAGTACAACAGCCTGAGCAGGGGCTGAAGAATTTGCAGTAGCCCAAAGGGAGAATCTGCATGAATTTATTTATAATGAATATTATTTTCATGTTTTGTTTTACAGACACGTAGTAAAGTAAGTAGCTTTAGCATACAATGAAAACCAATTTATTTAAGAAAACGCTGCAAATTCTTACACACGGGTTGGTTATTCCTCGGACCAGGCGCATGGAGACTCATTTCTTCAACATGGGGGAAATGGGGAAACAGTGGGTGTGGTGGGTCCCGGACCCATTCCAATCGATTCAGCGTCCAAAATTTAGTGGAAAATGATACCCCACACGCCTAGGTACGAAAAAACTCGAAAACACACATTCGAAATGGGTTGATAGGCACCCATTTCGACCCATAGCCTCATCCAGAGGGCACCAATCGTTCCGGGACCCGTCTCATTGGATTCAGCGTCAAACAATTAATGGAAAATCATACCCTACGCGCATAGGTAGGATAAATCTCGAAAATACATATTCAAACATGGGGGAAATGGGGGAAACAGTGGGTGTGGCGGGTCCCGGACCCATTTCAATCGATCCAGGGTCCAGAGTTTAGTGGAAAATGATACCCCACACGCCTAGGTACCAGAAATCTCGAAAACACATCCAACCTATTCAAGATGGGTAATAGATACCCATTTTGACTCATAACCTCTTCCAATGGGTTCCAATCGTTCTGGGACCCATCACATTGGATTCAGCGTCCAGAATTTAGTGGAAAATGATACCCCACACACCTAGATTGCAAAAAATCTCAAAAATCCATTTTTAAAAATTCACATTTTGACCCCTACCCCATCCCAAATTTGGTCCGATCGGGTTGAAAAGCTTCGAGGACCAACTAGAGCCATGAACGGACCCCTGATCAAAATTTCAGATTTTTTGAATAATTTCTACTACCAAAGTCGGCGTGGACGGCGGACGGTGTAGGGCGGACGGTGGACGGACAGTTGCTAATTTTGATCCAGAAACCTTGAAACGTCCCGAAAAAAATTTTGAACCGAATCGGAGAGGTTGACTTTTTGCATGAAAACATAGGTTGATTATTCATGGAATAACCAACCAAAACGAGAAAAATGAAAAAGCCGTATGTGTTGTGACATAACATAAAACACTAGCTACAGTAGTGGGGGTTGCAAGCTTTACAAATATGTCACTTGGTAGTTAATTTCAAGCAGAATTACCTATCTCATCTTGTTGAAGGGTCAGATACCCTTTCATTGATGTGGAAATGACAAGTGGCAACACTGGGTTAAAACAATCATAGCTATCAAATGAAGAGGCATACAACTTTGACTTCTTTCACCATGGTTTTCAAATGATAATCAGCTTTGATGAAGAGCAGATGTCCACTGTCAGCCATTTTTCACTTGGCACACATTGTTTGCAAAGGCCAAAAAAGGATGGACCAGTGCCAAACCCATCGAACTGTTCTTCTGGCGCATTTGCATGAATCAATGTGTTCCTATCTGCTTGACTGAAAATTTGAAGGAGCAGTTTCCACAGGACGCAAACCATGCAGGAGCATTCACCAAACAAACCAAATATGATGGAGCAAACACTGCCTGTAAACTTTGTAGATGTTTATACAGCGTCTTCAAGACTACTTGGACCCTATTTGCAAACTATTGATGCACAGCTGAGACAACCCTTGACCTGTTTCCAAACATGGGATATAACCTCTACTGTGTAACAGCAATGGCTCCTGTTGTGGGACTAGTTCAGTTGGCAGCCCTCTCATGTTGATGTGTGATGTTGCTTTGATGTTGTCAAGGTCTTCCCTGACTCTTACATCCCTGATGGAAGAAAGCCAAAATCCCTGATTTTGGCTGCTTTCTTTATATTCCCTAAAACTGTGAAGAACAAGTTTGAGTATTTGACCATTTTATTGTTTTTTCCTTTATCTTGGTCTAAAATGTTTCACTGGCAAAAAAATCAAAATGTTCAAAAAACTTGCACCACATCCCAGTTTTCATTATCTTTTCCTTAGATCAACATCAGATCTGACAGATCTGAGTGAACAAATAACATGGGAGACAGAGTTGCTGTCGTCCAGGCCAAGTTCGCCAAGAGGTAAGGATTTTGTTATTCTCCAAAATCGACACCCATACTGAGTATGCTGATGCCAAACACATCGACGTACACTTCCTGTATATATCCTTTGCAGGTTTATCATATCTGGCCAGCAGAAGGTCATCAAGGGGAAGCCTCACGTCAGAAATAGCGCCACTGCCCAATTTATCAAGGAGAAATTACAATCATTTACAAATACCAGGTAGGTACTTTGAACAAGTACATAACAAGCTTTTTGTGCGTGATTATTTTCGCTCACATTTCATGTGGTCATACTCGTCAAATTTCACATTACAACTTGTAACGAGTTATTTCATTTTTCGTGCTCAACAATACTTGCATTTTGTTAAAACAGCTCGTCGTTGATAAGCCACAACATGCAAAAATGCATCATCGATAGAAGTGGTGTGATAGAGTCATTCTTCAAACCAGTTTGTAACTTGTTCTGAAAGCTTTATACGGCTAATGGCTACAGGGTAGCAGATGGCCCACGTGCCAGGTAGTTTTCTTCAACGTAACACCAGGTAATCGATCATCGCTCGGGGTGAAAGCCAACCAAAGCAAACAAATCTCGAGGGGAAAAAACGAGAGAATCTTTCTTCGAGCAGAAAGCATGCAAACATTCAGGGGAGTAAACAAACTGAAGATGTGGTAGAGCTCTAACAGTCCGCACCGGGTGGATATTTATACCAAATGAGAAAGGCCATAAGGAGAATGGGCACAATACGAAGGTTGAGCTGAATATACGAGAGAGATGCCACATTTTCAGCGGTTCGTTAAAAATGGGTTTTTCGAACGTCATTATGGGTTTGACGCAGGCATGTGGCTGAAGGCCGCCTTCTGCAAATCAACTAAATCGATAAAGACCTTTCAGAATTTGTACTGGAAACGATCTTCTACTCTTCAAATGGGTAAAATGTCAGACCTTCAAATATCAATGAATTGTTTAAAACATTGCCAAATTGATGCCAATCCACGCCTGTTGCCAGGATGCCTGTCAGCCTGGACGAAGCCCAGCAATTTGCGTACCACTTAGATCCTGCATATGAATTGACAACCTAAGAACAACTATACAGTCATAGAGATAAAGGGACAACAATATTTCTCGCTAAGCCAAGAAATATCGTATGATACAGGATTTGCAATCGTGTTTCTGACACAATGATTGAATCTCTTTCACAGTCATTAAGGTGAAACTGATTGAAAAATATATCTGGCAATTTCATCAAGGTCATTGAATAGAGATTAAAGTGCCAAGACCATTGTACACTACAAGAGTGGCAGTAATTCACAATTTACTTTTCACTTTTCACCCCTGTCGCCAACAATTTGTTGCAAGGATTCACCACAGAACACACTGGAGTTAGATTAGATTAGTTACACAGGGGTCCATCACTTAGACCTTGTGGCCCATTGTGCTAACCCCTGGAGCTCATCTCGGCCGAAGCTGCGTGTACTCGACTAGGTCCAGCAGAGCTCCGACCAGGTTCTCCTGGTTGGGGAAGTCCCCTCAGTCCTCCCAGCTCTGGTGCTGGGAGCGAACCCAGGTTGCCACCCACCCCGATAGTAGGGTGAAGGAGATTCCTAGGCATGGTTCAGGTCCCCTAAAAACAGTCCCCGACCCACGCCTGGCCAGAGCATCAGCTCGGTCATTACCCTCAACCCCTGAATGGCCCGGGAACCATGTGAGGACAACCTTGTTTGTTCCAATCAGTAGTTGGAGGGCTTCCCAGCACTCAAGTACCAGCCTCGAGTCAGAGCTCAATCCCATTAGGGCCTTGAGTGCTGCTTGGCTGTCAGAGAAGATGTCGATTCGCCTACCTCGGTAGGCCCTCCTCGTGTTCTCCTCAGCACATTTCTCTATTGCGAGCAGCTCAGCCTGGTATACTGTGACCCAGCTACCAAGGGAGAGCGAGAGCTCCCATTCTGACACCGGGCCCGGCCGGATCCGTTCCCCATCTTGGACCCATCCGTGTACCATACCAGATCCCCTGGCAGTACCCCCGGGGGTCCCTGGGTCCAGGTTCCTCTCCCTAGGATGACCACATTGAATCTCCTTCCAGTTAGAGGTTTCCTCTTGATAAAGTCAGAGGGCATGTGCACTAAAGGGCACTCCCTCACCCTATCCAAAACCTTATCCAATTGGAGGGGCACCAGTCTCGGTAACATTGGAGGCGGTATGCCGTCCCAATTGCCACCGAGGTCACCCAGATGTCCAGCGGGGGGAGATCAAGAAGTGTCTCCATCCCAGCTGTAGGTGCTGTCCCAATGGCCCCGGTAATAGCCAAACAGGCCATCCTTTGGATGGTTTCCAGGGCCTTGGTTGCAGTCACCTGCTCCGTTTTATTCCACCAAACAACAGCGCTATGTGTGATCCCAGGGCGTACTATTGCCGTGTATAACCAGGAAACTGTTTTGGGGGTCAGCCCACACACTGGAGTTGTTCCAACACCTCAAAACCCCATTAAGAGTACAACTCACACATAAAACTTGTAAATTCCACGATATGAGTGGAAAACAACAAACTTCAGCAGTAAAAACTTGAGAAATTAAACGACGTGATGTCATGGATGTGGTACATTCTCTCAGTAGAGATTTTCTTGGAAGGTTAATGATTGTTTACTTTGGATAAAGAATAAAAATTGCTACGGTCTTAAAAATAACCAAAATGTCTTCACATTTTGCGAAGCAGTTGAAGGAGATTTGAGTTCACTTTCAGTGGTTGTGTTGTATTGCGTGACTGCTGTCCAAACTAATAGTTTAAAGCTGCCTGCATCAGTGATTTGGTACCTTTGGCTCTTCGCTATCACATTCAAAATAGCTTACTTCAACGAATACAATGAAATCTGGATAATCAATCTTCTTATTATTGGTTTTTGTTAACGGCCAACTCTGTAAATTTCTTCCAGTGGCTGATCATCACAGGCCAAGGGTCTGTTCGCTGCCGGAAAAAGGGTACAACCCTCGTCTTTCTGACGATCTTTACCGTCTGAGGAATTTCGTTATTACGGATAAAGGCGTCATCAACTACGGAGACTCAATAAGAGACAGGCGCTCACGGAGTAACACATCCATCAATTCCACCAACTCAAAGTGAGTCAACGCGTAACGCAGATTAGAAGAGTTTGAAATGTGCCTGGGAAATCGTGGAACATTGAATCAAATTTGTAGTTAATGACTGACTGTTCGTCACAGAGTTGAGCCGCAATCACTTGACTGATACCCCATAATTGATTGATTGATTGATTCAGAACGTGTAGGAATTGATCTTCAGCAACAAAATATCAATCTTTGATTCTTATTGATTCAATAATTTTCAATTATTGATACTTATTATCAATATTCATCTGAAAAAATTTAACATTTGACGAGAGAGACTTAAAACAGAAGATGTTTGGGAGTCCTTAAAAGACTTTTGTGGCTTATTTAAATCAGACATGGGCACAATTTTATTTGTAAATGTGGTGACACACTTTGTAGTTACAAAATGCTCAGATAATCAATAAAATGTACCTATTTAATAAAGAAGAAAGAGAAAGAAGCGTGTGTGAGAAGCCAAGAAGGGAATTTCATTCTGCAACCCCCAACTCTGCACTCTGTAGAGAAGGAAGTGGGAGGCCAACCTGCATAGTGAAGAGTGTCCAGCTGGAACTCTTATAAAAGTATAAAAACTATGCTATTTCTTTCACAGGGGTTGGTTATTCCTCGGACTCCTTACTCCAATCGATTAAGCGTCCAAATTTTAGTGGAAAATGATACCCCACACGCCTAGGTTCCAGAAATCTCGAAAACACACATTCAAAATGGGTAGATTGATACCAATTTTGACCAATAACTTCTTCCATTCGTCGCCAATCGTCCCGGGACCCGTCTGATTGGATTCAGCGTTCAACATTTAATCGAAAATAATACTCCACGCGCCTAGATTGCCGAAAATCTCGAAAATCCATTTTCTAAAAACACATTTTGACCCCCATCCCTCGTCGTTGCTCTGTTCTGATCCAACTTCCAATCTTTCAATATTGGACAGGTATGCTTAAGGTCTTGAATGAACAATTTAAGCTGGCTGGATTAGCTGGCTACATCCTTGCTCTCTGCTTACACTCTTTGTCTTTGTATTTTTCCTTGGAGAGTGTGATCACTTTTCTCTCTGCTCAACTCTGTATGCACCCTAAGGTGTGAAATAAAATTTCAATAGAAGTAATGTAACAAAGATTCAATGTTAACCCTTGAATAATTTGAACAAAAATTATTAAAAAGATAACCCTAAAGTGGCAAGGTTGAAAGCTTTCAGTGTGGATGGGTCCAGGGACGCCACCTGTCCTTCACATCACATGGGAGGCGTCCAGGAACGCCCTGCATGACATTTTGTCTCTGAAAGTCTGGGTGTAGTGCCCCCACCACTTCTCATACAGGGTTGTTTGGTGAGTAGTTGGCTTCAGTATGAGACACCCTCTCAAACTAGCCATAAAGGATGTCGCCCAGTAGGTCTGAAAATATGCGAAATCACTCAAAACGCCTGATTCATCATGAAAAACCTCTCAGGGTTGTAGGATGACACGTTTTGCGGGTCCCTCACTGAACTGTTAAAAACTGCTGTGTTGGAACTGAATCACACGGGTTGATTCTAAATATATTGATGCAAGCAAGGACAAATGAAAAGAAAATATATATTTGTTCTCCCAGTCAGTTTTTTGGGTGGATTTATATCCAAGGATTTGGGCCAGATTTGAGAAAAACGCTGAAATGGCAACTGGCACTATTTGGGGGTGTTATAGGCAGCATACAACATTCCACGTTGGAGGCCTGGACAATCTGTTGACGGTTAGGGGTGCTGACAACCCCAGTGAATGGGGCTCCTTGGCACATATGGGTGGTTCCACCAAGGTTCAACCAATCTGTGCGAATGACAACAGGTCTAAGTTGAGCGAGAGATTTGTATTTTGGACTACGGGGTGTTTGTAAAACCTGGATTTATACAAAATATTCACAATTTATCGTAATATTCTCCTAATAAATCTACCTATGCGTGATCGACAATTGAAAAGCACCTTATAAATATGTAAATTGATTTCAAGACTTTGTCCTACATCATTTCAGAGCATCCCCGCTGTCGCCGTGGCAAGGAAGCTGCTGCTCTCAGACGACCGACGTCAGTACTGAAACTTTCGATATAGCAAGGTACTAACTTACTTAATTCTAATTTACATTCTACATTTGTAGATGAATAGATTCTGATCTTGAGTTTATTTTTATACAAGGTTTCCTACGAAGTCCCCCCTCCTGAAATTGTCCAAATAAAAAAAAACAGTTTTTTTTTTTTAATTTTAATATTTTTTTTGCAAAGATTTCAAGTATTACATTTACGTACCCCGTGCAACCGCTCATCCATGCGCAAGTTACACTAACATTCCTTTTTTTAAATTGGAACCCTAATTTTTTATTGCAGATTCAGATTTCACCAAAATTTTAAGAACATTTGATCCCTTAACCAATTTTTGTATTGCGCGCAACCGGTTCAGCGAGCACGCAAAGCTGCGCAACCCCCAAATGGGCCATAATAGTGGATGATGGTGAACTCATTTTTATTGTTTTTTTTAACGCTGACTCACGAGATACAATCCGTTTCTTGATTCGACTAAATTGTTGCGGAATAATGACTAAAATTCGTTTATTTAACAATGAAGATTAATAAATAAATCCAACAAATGTATGAGATTTTATGTGCAAACACGCGCTAAAAAAGATAATTTTACAGCTGAAACAAACGAATTTTGGTCATTATTTTGCAAGAATTTAGTTGAATCGAGAAATGGATAGCATCTTAAGAATCAGCTTTAAAAAACATTGAAAATTCATGTGTCACACATTATAGTTCACCATCATCCACTATTTGACAGTTTTGGGGTTGCGCAACTTTGCATGCTCCTTGAACCGGTTGGGCGCAATAAAAGTAATTCGTTGAAGGACCAAATTTTCATGAATATTTGGGTAGAATCCGAATTTGCAATAAAAAGTTGGGTTAAAATTTACTATAGGGGCTACGGTAGGTTATGGCGTATAATAGATAAATCGATCTATACCGGCAAGTCGATATCGTCAATCAGTCAGATGTTATCATTGTTACCTTTTATTAAGCCTTTAATTTTACATTTTAACGGTTCTGAAATCAATTCACAACTATACTATGAAGTGGTATCAATTTCTCACATACTAAGTATCGATACTATGACGTCACACTTGCCCCTATATCAACTCTTAACCAAAAGTTTAGGTTCCCGTTTGAAATAAGAAAGTAAATGTCACATGCGCATGGCTGCGCAGTTGCGCGGGTAGCGCAAATATGTTATTTTAAATCCTTGCAAAACAATTAAAATTTAATAAATGTTTCTATTTTCTGCCATTTGAAAGATTTTAGGAAGGGACAACTAGTGGGACACCATGTATTTTGAAATTATTCTTAGGTCATTCTTGGATTTTATAAACTTGAGTGTTATTCTGCGGTATTCTATGTATGATGATTGATTGTATCTTATTTTGTATTGCCAGATATCGCGTCATATTGCTGGGAGACTCCGGCGTGGGAAAAACTGCGCTAGTGAGCCAATTCATGACTTCCGAATACATGAACACATACGACGCCTCATTAGGTATCTATGCAAATTTTCAGCATCATTTGCTCTTTCTCTAATTAAAAAAACTAGATTTTTAGCGGGAAATGTTATTGGCCGGTTTTACAATTTATTAGCCATTTTGTCTTTTTTGACATCAAAACTGGAATTTTTCACGTTTTTGGTGGAAACTTGAATCACAGTCCTAATGGAGGCATATGGAGCTCTAAAAATGCACGTTCAGAAGTCAACGAAATTCTAATATTCTGCAATTTTTCATCTGAACAAAAACGCCGAAAATTCTTTTATAGTGGTTGGTTATTCCTCAGTCCAGAAGCATGGGGACTCACTTCAATCGATTCAGCGACTAAAATTTAGTGGGAAATGATACCCCACACGCCCATGTATCAGAAATTTGCAAACAACACATTCAAAATGGGTAGGTCGATACCCATTTTGACCCATAACCTCTTTCGGTGGGTGCCAATCGTTCCGGGACCAATTTCATTGGATTCAGCGCCCAAAATGCGGTGGAAAATAATTCTCCACATGCCTAGGTACCAGAAATTTCCAAACCACACATTCAAAATGGGTAGGTGGACACCCATTAAGACCCATAACCTCTTCCGGTGGGTGCCAATCGTTCCGGGACCAATCTCATTGGATTCAACGTCCAAAATTTAGCGGAAAATGATACCCCACACGCCTAGATAGCCGAAAACTCGAAAACCCACTTTCGAAATGGGTAGTTGACCATCCATTTTGACCCATAACTCCATAAGTTCAGGGTTTCAGACCCATTCCAATCGATTCAGGGTCCAAAATTTAGTGGAAAATGATACCCCACGCGCCTAGGTACCAGAAATCTCGAAAACACAGTCGAAATGGGCAGATATGCACCCATTTTGACCCCTTGCCTTACCCCCTTCCCGAATGTTGCATCCTAGGTATATTTTCTGAAAGTTTAATTTGAAGCATGAAGAATGTTAAATTTTCTAAAATATGTATTTCAGGGGTAGTGGGAGAGGGACCAATATGGCCTCAACTACCCCTGATGAATAAATAAACGCTTTTTCATTCATTCGCTTGGGTAGGGAGGCTAAATTAACAAAAACCCTTTTGATACTAGTCCTCTTTCATAATGGATTTGCGTTCCCTACTTTTCAGACGACGAATTTGGTGAGAAGACGGTCTGCATTTTGCTTGACGGGGAAGAAAGTGAAGTGGTTTTCATCGATCATCCTTCGACAGAAATGTCTGTAAGTGCTCTCAAAACTCGTCTTTAAATTATATTTTCAAAAAAATATGACGTTCATCTGTTATTCAGTAGCGCATTTTGAAAAGGTTAATTTTCACAGGCTGAAAACTCCCTTTCGACTTATGAGCCCCACGCATGCGCCGTCGTGTACAGTGTAGTGGACAAAGCCACGTTCAAGGTTAGTTATTTTCATTGGTGTTACAATTGTAAAAATGAGACAAAAATTATTTTACAACGAAATGTATGATTTCCAAGGTGGCGGAAGATATACTCAACTACCTCTGGCGTGAGTCCTACACGAAAGAGAAAACAGTCATTTTGGTTGGAAATAAAGTGGATTTAGCCAGAGCTCGAGCCGTTTCAACGAGTGGTAAGTCTATATACGAACGAGAACAATGCAAATTCATCCAAAATAGTTGGTTATTCCTTGGAGCAGTGAGTATGGAGATGTTGGACTCATTCTAATAATATCAGCTTCCAAAATGTAGTAGAAAACGATACTTCACCCCCAGATTGCCGGAAATTCGTTTTTCAAAAAAACACATTTTACCCCTACACTCCCCAAATTTGGTCCAATCCGGCTGAAATATTTTGAGGACTAACTAGAGCCGGAAGGGGGTCTCTGACCAAAATTTCAGATTTTTAGACATTTTTGTCCTAATAAAACGCTGCAAAATCTTACACTGGGGTTGGTCGTTCCTCGGACCAGGCACATGGAGACAAATTTAAAAATAGATACATCTTCCAGTGGGCGCCAATCGTTCCGGGACCCGTCTCATTGGATTCAGCGTCCAAAATTTAGTGGAAAATGATACCCCACTCGCCTAGATCACCAAAAATCTCGATCATCCATTTTTCAAAAAACACATTTTAACCCCTACTTCCCCTTCCACCAAATTTGGAGGTTTTTTTAAAGTTTCGAGGACCAACTAGAGCCAGAAACGGGTCCCTGACCAAAATTTCACATTTTTAGAAAATGTTCTATCATCAAAAATGGCGTAAAAACACATTAACATATATAAGAACCGGAAAAGCGAAGACGACGTAAGACAACATGGCCGAGAACGGAGCATAGAGAAGAGATGCGGACCATTAAGAAGGAACCAGTTTTCCACCTTTACCTCACTTTTCAATCTAGACATAAAATTTTGTGGAGAGCTTGACCGAGGGCATGATAATATAGATTGACTATTCAAGGAATAACCAACATAAATAAACGTTCTCATAAAATAATTAACTTTCGCTATACTTACGT
>CM034004.1:4342536-4509389 GCA_019603395.1 Cyrtorhinus lividipennis | reverse complement strand
AGCGTCCAATATTTAGTCAAAAACCACACCCCTCACCTCTAGATCGCCAAAAATCTCGAAAATCCATTTTTCGAAATACACAATTTGACCCCTACTCCCCCTGAATTTGGTCCAATCTGGCTGAAAGGTTTCCAGAACCAGCTAGACCCGGTAACGGATCCCTGACCCAAATTTCAGATTTTATAGAGAAAATTTTCCATTTTGATCTAGATACCTTGAAACATCCTATGACTTATTGTTGATTCAAGGAATAACCATCAAAAACATATGTTCTTCCCATCTATGCACTTCCCAAATTTGGACCTGAATTTGGGCTAAACTGGGAAAAGTGACCTCTTGTAAATCGAGGAAGTTTGTTTTTTGATTGAAAGGAATAATACATATTTAGGTTAGACCTATAGTCTTGAGAAATTGAAACTTCTTACATATTTAATTGGTTTTTTTGTTAATAAGTTATTTTTACCCTATTTGCAGACAACTGATGAAGAAAACTGGCATTCCCAAAGAAGTGGTAGATTACATCGTCTATGGTACCGTCATTCAGGAAGTCAAAACGAGCAACATTGGACGCGAGGCCGCCCTGAGCGCAGGTTTTTCGGACAAAACCCCTGCGCATACAGTTACGATGGCTTGCATTTCGAGCAACGTCGGAATCACCACCGGTAAGCACAATCTTGCTTCATCGCTGGAGACAGTTGAGGAAGCCACTCTCAGCAGAGATCGACCAGAAAACATTTTTGCTGCACTAACGATGTATCCAAAATGTTAGGTATTGGCCTCATCGCTGCTGGCGCGTACGACGTTATCGTCGCTGGAGGCGTTGAAATGATGAGCGACGTTCCCATTCGTCATTCGAGAAAAATGAGAGCTCTTATGCTCAAAGCGAACAAAGCCAAATCCCTCGGACAAAAGCTGTCCTTATTGTCGACCATCAGACCCGACTTCTTCGTTCCAGAGGTAAATTCTACCATATTCTACCATAAATCGATTCTACAGGGTGTTGATGTTTGTAATTGGCAGCCTTTTAAGGTCAAGTCTACAATTCAATGGCAAAAAGTGTCTCCAGAGGCCAAAGCCAGAGTCTTTTTAGAGGCTTTACTTCAGAGTTATTCACGATTTAATGTATTTCTTCGTGTTTTCGACCAGGCACCACTAAAACAGCCGTAACCCCCGTAATTTACAAGATAATCTCAGATCTAAGTACACCGTTGGAAAGAGCGTCAAATTTCTCTTCTGATGAGTGCCTAAACGTCTTCAATAATTCAGTACTGGTACTCACTAGTTCAACCTAAAGTTAGAAGGGCTCATTTTTCGGGAGATCGTCATCTGCACCGGATCTTTGTCAACTGCACATTCGATCAACCAACTACACCCCTTTTGGTTATGTTTTCATGCAAAAAGTCAATCTCTTCGATTCGGACCAACATTTTTTTCTGGACGTTTCATGGTGACAAGACCAAAACGCTGCAAATTCTTTCACAGGGGTTGGTTATTCCTCGGACCAGGCGCATGGATGGGGAAAATGGGGGAAACGATGGGTGGGCGGATCCCGGACCCATTCCAATTGAGCCAGAGTCCAAAATTTAGTGGAAAATGATACCCCACACGCCTAGGTCGCCAAAAATGAAAATCCATTTTTCGAAATACACATGTTGACCCCCACCCCGCTCAAATTTGGCCCGATCGGACCAACTAGAGCTAGGAAGAGACCCCTGATCCTGATTTAAGATTTTTAGAACATTGTATACTACCAAAAACGGCGCGGAAGGCGTTTTGTATGAAAACATTCATGGAATAACAGACCAAAATCTGATATTTTGGCCAGGAACCTCTTTCCGGCTTTAGTTGGTTCTCAAAACATTTCAGCCCAATTTTCCTCTAAAATTTGGATCCTGACTCAATTGAGATGCGTCCCAGACCGATCAGCACCCGCCGGAGGGGGATTTGGTTAAAATGGGTACCTACCTACCTATTTTCAAAACGGAGGTTATGCAATTTTCTGGTTCCTACGCGTGTGGGGTATCGTTTTCCTCTAAATTTTGGACGCTGAATCGTTAGGAATGAGTTCGGGACACTCTACACTCACTAATTTCTCCATACTCCTAATCATTGCAACGTAATAAATAAATCTAATAATAAATCTTTGAATTTGCAACGTTATTAATTGAAATGATACTAATTTGCTTCCATCCAAAGCTTCCCATCCGCCGTTCGCTGTTTTTGGTGATAGAAGCATTTCTTAAAATCTGAAATTTTGGCCAAGGACCTATTTCCGGTTGTAGTTGGTCCTCGAAACCTTCCAGCCCGATTAAACCACATTTGGAGTGGTTAAGGGTAGAAATGGGTTTTTAAGGAATATGGATTTTCGCGATTTTGGCGATCTAAGCGTGTGGGTATCATTTTCCACTAAATTTTGGACGCTAAATCCAATGGCAAATGGTCAATCTCTTCGATTCGGCTCAAGATTTTTTTCTGGGCGTTTTAAGGTGTCTAGATCAAACAACCAAAATGTTCGTCCGCCGTCTACGTTTTGGGCAGTAAAAAATTCTCTATAAATCTAAAACTTTGGTCAGGGACTCGGCACTAGTTGGTAGTAGAGAATTTTCTAAAAATCTGAAATTTGGGTCAGGGGTCTGTTCCCGGCCTAGGACGGTCCTCAAAACTTTTCAGCCCGATGGGACCAAATTTGGGCGGGGTAGGGGTCAAAATGTGTTTTTTGAAGATGGATGTCGAAATTTTGGGCGATCTAGGCGTGCGGGGTATCATTTTCCACTATATTTTGGACGCTGAATCCAATGGGACGGGTCCCGAAACAATTGGTGCCCACCGAAAGAGGTTATGGGTCAAAATGGGTATCTATTCACCTATTTCGAATCGTGTGTTTCGAGATTTCTGGTACCTAGGCGTGTGGGGTACCATTTTCCACTAAATTTTGTACCCTGAATCGATTGGAATGAGTCCCTGTGCGCCTGGTCCTCGGAATAACCTGTGAAGTTATTTGCAGCATTTTTACCTGCTACCGAAAGCAACCGCTTGTAGCTCTTGTGTGGCTCATTTTGGAAACTCCCATGACCCTTCTGTTCCCTTGTTTATGAGAAAGAATAACACGATAGACTGCGGTAGTCTAATGATATAGACGTAGGATTTGTGTAGTTGACCGAGTGGCCAGGGTTCGAATCGTGGATAGAGCAACTTCATTGTTTGTCTTGACCGTCATATTCATCCTCTTCAGTTAAGGGAGTGAGCCAATAAGTAGCCACGAGCGGAATTGTCATATCAGTTTACGATCCTCTTTGGAGGACGGCTGACGACGTCCGCGACACCTGACCAGGTTGTCGGACGAAAATCCAAGGTGAAAGTCCTTGCTTATTTTACTTTACTTTGTTCAGCGGATTCTGTTACAGAGCATTTCTGCTTCTTCATAATGCAACGTCTCAAAACTTCCTTTTATACTCGTAGAAGTATGTCAAGATGTAATTTTTTGAGTATTTCAATCAAACTATTAGCTAACTCATGACTTTATTGGGCTGGTTGTGGCTCACACCGGTCATTAGCTTTTCTACTTTGACTGCGATCCAAGTACATTCCTTGTTCCTTCCACACAGGTCCCATTTGAACCTCGACTGCCTGAACTTCCTGACATTGACTCCTCTCCTGAGCCTGGATGGCTTTTCATGGTATCACTCATCTCCTTTTTCCTATCCTCAAACCTCAAATCCTCTCTCGACTAGTGTAGCGGTTCTTCTTCCAAGGAGCCCGTTGTTGTAATGTACTTTTCAAAAAAGGTATTCACCGTATTTACAATTTCTTCAGCTCCCAGCGGTCGCCGAATTTTCTTCTGGAGAAACGATGGGTCATTCAGCCGACAGATTGGCTGCTGCGTTCAAAGTAACTCGCGAAGAGCAAGACCAGTATGCTTTGAGGAGCCACACTCTCGCTCAGGAAGCGGCTAACAAAGGATATCTGACTGATATCGTCCCAATGAAGAGTGAGTCCACATCCAAGAAAATACTACTTAAAACGGAAAACCTCGCAATTCATTGATTCATTGCCAGCAAATCTTTGACGGTAGTATCACGGGTTTTTCGCTCTGTTTCTAGTTCCTGGAGCTGACAAAGTCGTCGAAAAGGATAACGGCATTCGAGTCGCGCCTTTGGAAAAATTGGCCAAACTTCGACCAGCCTTCATCAAGCCCCATGGAACGGTAACAGCGGCGAACTCCTCTTTCTTGGTAAGCCCTCGTTCTACTGATTTTTGGCCAATCTCTCCAATTTGGCTAAAAAATTTCTTTTGTGCGTTTCACGTCCGCCGTCCATGCCGATTTTGGTAGTAGACAATTTTCTGAAAATCGGAAATTTTGATCAGGGACCCGTTTTTGGCACTAGTAGGTCGTCGAAACTTTTCAGACCGATCGGGCTTAAAATGTGTATTTCGAGAAATGGATTTTCAAGATTGAATCCAATCAGACAGGCTCCAGACCAATTGGCGTCCACCGGAGGAGGTTATGGGTCAAGATGGGTATCTATCTACTCATTTTGAATATGTGTTTCAAGATTTCTGGTACCTAGGCGTGTGGGGTATTATTTTCCACTAAATTTCGGATGCTGAATCCAATGAGACAGGCCCCAGACCAATTGGCGTCCACCGGAAGAGGTTATGGGTATCTATCTACCTGTTTTGATTGTGGGTTGTCGAGATTTCTGCTACCTAGGCGTGTTGGGTATCATTTGCCACAAAATGTTGGACGCTGAATTGGAGTGGGCCTCAGACACCCTACACCCACTGTTTTCCCTATTTCCCCCATATTTGAGATTTTCGGCGATTTAGGCATGTTTTGTTTCTGACTAAATTTCAACACCGAATCGATTGGAATGAGTTTCCACGCTCCTTGTCCGAGGAATAACCAACCCCTCTGAATGATTGCTGCGTTTCATACTCTTATTTTGTAGAATATTTGTCACAAATGTTTCGTATCGATTTTTTTATAGACTGATGGAGCCAGCGCCTGCTTGATCATGACTGAAGAAAAAGCAAAACAGCTGGGCCTTAAACCCAAATGCTACCTGAGGGACTTCGTTTACGTTTCTCAGGACCCTAAAGACCAACTTTTGCTCGGGTATTTGTTCATATTACTGTTCAAATTGGAATTGTACAAATATTTCATAATAATTCTTCATTAATATTCGAAGTGCATGTACCTTATTGCCTCTTGTTAGCATAATATTTATTATTGATTATTATTTTGGTAGACCCGCCTATGCTACGCCTCAAGTTTTGGCTCGAGCTGGTCTCGAACTCAGTGACATCGACGCTTTTGAATTTCACGAAGCTTTTGCCGTAAGTTCCTCGCCTAATTTCTGCTAGTTTTACTGTTCTGGAAGCCGTCATTTTAATTTTTATTGTCCTTGAATTTTTAGGGTCAGATCCTTGCCAATTTGAAAGCTTTGGATTCTGACTGGTTTGCTCAGAATTACATGGGCCGTCAATCGAAGGTGAGTCGTTAGTTCAGGTCTAATTCACTCCTACCATTATGGCTTGTCCATTATGAAATGAATACATAGGAGTCGGAGAAGAAGCGGAGAAGAAGCGAAACAAAAAGAGGGGACAATTCTCCATTAGTACGATTTTTCTCCCCTACAAACGTCAGCACTGAATTGACTCGCAAAAATTAATAAGCACTGCTTGGCGCACACAAGCAACTAACGACGAACCAGTGTTGCCAATGCAACAACAGCAACAATTTCCTATTTTTTCCAAGCCTTGGCTTTAACGTGCCTCTTCTCTGCCAGGCGGCAAATCTCATGTATTCTTTTCATTACCGACAAGCTACAGTATCCAATATTCTATCAATACGTCCCCTGAAACGCCATATGTCTTCCAGGTGGGTGCTTTGGATATCAATAAATTCAACAATTGGGGAGGTTCGTTGAGCATTGGTCACCCTTTTGCCGCTACTGGTAAGATATATGATTATTGCCTCTAAACCTGCATTGTCAAATCTTCACCAATTAGAAGACTATTGCTACTATTATTGTGCTCTTTTAGGAGTTCGATTGACCGTCCACGCTGCTAACAGGCTAATCAGAGATGACAAGACTTTTGGATTGATTGCCGCTTGCGCTGCCGGTGGTCAGGTAAGATTTCATTTTATCCTAACTTCTGTTACAGAAGGCTCTACAGTAGAGCCATTTAGTACAACCCTGTACGGCTCATCAACGGGCAGTACTAATATACACCGTGAATTGAACGAACCTTGGGCGTAGGAGGAGGGTGGCCCTTAGTGGTCCCTCTGATCTTCCTGAGAAGGACCACCCCGGCTCTGTTTAACAAATCATTTCAGGGTGGCCCCCTCTTTGGCTTAAAGCCTCTTCATTCTTAACTCTTCACCCCCCGAGTCCTTTCCTATGTCCCCCCTGTGGGATGTTCAGGAAAGGCTTCTTTGCTCTTCATTCTTCATTGTATTCTTCCTCCTCTTCATTTGCCCCTACGTCTGAAGACCAGCTTGGCAAACTTCTGTCCATTGGGTTAGATTCTTCGTCCGCCTCCTGGCCACAAAGTCTCTCAACTACGCTCTTCTTCCTGACACATTGCGCAATCCTGCGCCAGCTTACGCTGCTCTGCAACATTTTGCTCACCGCTGTCTCTGGTGTCAGTGTACCAATTTCCTGGGGCAAAACCATACCGCTCCTCTCATGGCCATCGCAAAAAAAATGTGTGCTCGACGTCATCCCAGACAGCATCACCATATGGGCATCAAGGGCTCTGTGCTCTGTCCATCCTCCTCAGGTAGACCATAAAGAGGCTAAGCCCCGACAAAAACTGCGTCACAAATCCACTTCTCCATGGTTCCTTTTACACCAAACTCCAAGATCAGGGATGAGTTGTCTGGTCCAACTCCTTCTGTGGCCTGCCGCCCATTGGGTTTGCCACTCACCTAGGGTCTTCTCCACTCTTCTCTCATGGCCGCCTCCAGCAGCACTCCAAGATCAGGGCTAAGGCGTCTGATCCGACTCCCTGTGTTGCCAGCCGGATGGTTTCGTCTCGTCTGTTATAAAGTGCTCTTCCCTCCGAGACCAAGGGGTGGATTGGGATGACGCCTGCAATTACCAATACTGCTTCCCCTGATACTGCCCGTTAGGCGCAGGCCACTCGAAGAGCGCTGCACCATTGCCTTCTGTACCACTCCCGACCTACTGGCTATCTCCACACCTCTGCCCCATAAAGGAGAATCGAGTGGTTGACTGCCATGAAAGCCTTTGCAATTATCTGCCTTAGGCCTCCAATGTTTGGCATTGAGGGTAGCTACAGCCTGCAATGCTCTTTTAGCCGTCCGCTTTATACGTGCCCCGTATTTTAAGAGTGAATGCAAAGTCTTAGAATAATATACATAAAAGTGATAAAGATTAATTTTCAATTTCTTTTTCAGGGAGTCGGAATGATCGTTGAGCGCCACCCTGACGGTGTTGCCTCATGAGTCTCGTCACATTGATAATAAAATTGATTGTTATCATTCAGAACGATGCGATTTATACTGGGAGGAAAAAAAGGAAAAACATATTTTTAACAATAGGCGAAATGGTATACGAATTACGACTCTATTTTTATACTACAATAATAAATGTATTACCCGATTCTCAGCAACTCTGTATGTGGTCATGTATCTTTGTTATTTATAAAAAATAAATTATCTTGTTGGTCAATGTGTTTAATGCGTACCCATCAACTCTTCTAGGCCAGTGTTCTTTAGACACCCGGTTCTAGTTGGTCCTCGAAACTATTCAACCCGTTCGGACCGACTTTGGGCGGGGTAGGGTTCAAAATGTGTATTTTGAAAAATGGATTTTCGAGATTTTTGACTTGACCCATAACTTCTTCCGGTGGGTGCCAATCGTTCTGGGACCCATTTCGGAAGATTCAGCGTCCAAAATTTAATGGAAAATAATAAGCCACACGCCTAGGTAGCAGAAATCTCGACATCCCACAATCAAAACAGGTAGATAGAACAGACCCCTGACCCAAATTTCAGATTTTTTCCCGGCCTAGGACGGTCCTCAAAACTTTTCAGCCCGATGGGATCAAATTTGGGCGGGGTAGGGGTCAAAATGTGTTTTTTGAAAAATGGATTTTCGAGATTTTGGGCGATTTAGGTGAATGAGGTATCATTTTCCACTAAATTTTGGACGCTGAATCCAATGAAATGGGTTCCAGAACGATTGGCACCCACTGGAAGTAGTTATGGGTCAAACTGGGTATCTATTACCCATTTTGAATATGTTTTCGAGATTTCTGGAACCTAGGCGAGTGGGGTATAACTTTTCACTAAATTTTGGACCCTGAATCGATTGGAAAGGGTCTTGGCCCCGCCGCACCCACTGTTTTCCCCATTTCCCCGTGTTTTTAACCTAAATGTCATAATTTATGGCGTTTGTTTCATTCTTTTCACTCCTAGTGGTGAAAAAAGTTTTCATTAACATGGAAAAACATCAAACATCGATCCTTGCAAGACGATGTTTTAGGACTATCGATGTTTTGTTTTGATGGTTGGAGCGATGGTGATCATCTCTTTGGAATGAGGGGGATGCATAATCGATTGTACTCACGTGCATCGATACTCTCGATATTTCACCATATTTGCTTAAAACGTATAATTTTAATGAAACCTCCGACAATTTATTATCTTTGCAAACTTGTCAATATATCAAATTTTAAATTCATCTTCAGTGAATAGATTGATTGTCAGTGTTGTCTTTCATTTTTGTTGTCTGTTTTCTCCTCGTTTCACGGTTGTCTCGCCAGATCGTGCTGTGGTCGTCGTGGCCCGTAAAGTGATAGAACATCTTGCTCCGAAATTTCCACTTCTCATCTCTCTAGTGTCAAGTCTGGCGATTTAGTTTCAATTTTAGCTTTGCTTGTCGTGTTATTAGGAAGAGCGATTTAACGTGGTTGTTTCCAGTGAATGATCAACTTTCCGGGGAAACTCGTGGGACCTTTGTGCCTATTCATGTAGGAGTTGAGGTGGTGCCGTGCGGAGTGCCTGGGCTGGACGGCCGATTTTCTCTTTGTGTCGACTCGTCCCATTTTTCCTCAATTTGGTTTTGACAACCGTCGTGAAGCGGACGTCCGTGCAACGAAATGCGCTTTGATTTGGGAGGTTTTCGTGTCGTTTCGACTGGCGACGGCCAGTCACTTGTCCCTGCAAATGAGTCAGCGCACGGTGCTCGTCCACCATCAACGGGAAACTGTTGCTTCGCTGGTACACGGAATGTGTGAATCTGACCATCTTCATCCCGTTTAAATCGGTAGTACCTATCAATCGGTTGTTGCTGTATAAATTTGAGTTCAATCGCATTTGCTCCATTCAGCCGTTTCGTTCTTAGAACAATTTCGGCTTCTGGTCGAATGATGCAGTCTCGTGCGTGACCTTTTCGGGGAAAATGCAACCTGTGCCATGTTTTCAGTGAAATGAACCTCATAGCTAACCATATCAGCGTTATAACGCCTAATCGTTTCAACCTGTTGTGATTTCATTCGCAATAATGAACCGAAGTCTCGTCATGGGCTCGGAAAATAAACGTTACATCGTCCAAGTGTTCGTGGGCGCCTTGTCTCAACACTACGAGGCTTTGTCCGTCGAGGCGAGCAAACAGACGACGGCGTCCGAAATCGTCAATTGCATCGCCGAACGCCTTTCACTGCCAAGTAGCGCCGGTTTGGAGCTGGCCGAGGTCATTGGTGACACTTTGGAGCGAGAATGCAAGGAACGACGACTGGGCCCAACCGAGTCTCCGGTCGCTCTGATGCTCCTCTGGCCCAAAACGAACTCTCGAGAAGAATTCTACAGGTGGGTGTCCAAATCATCCCTACCACTCCTAGATAGCTAAGATAATATGAGCCACTGTCAGTCAAGAGGAATCTATAAAGCAAACGCCTCTAAAATGCAATATTTTTCAGCGACACAACCTACAAATCGATGAAATACAACAAGAAAAACGTTTCTTCTTGATAAGCAAAATCAAACAGAAGAGTCATTTACATTCATATTCCCCATAACATCCCCCTTTACAACATTACAATGGCCTGTCGAATATACGACTGTCACTTGAGAAAGATTGTCATTGATGATTCAAATTCTTTTCTAAATTTACTCATACCGAAATTCAAGTTCGAAGAAATCTCCGAATCATTTGAAAAGAGAAATCAGTTCCCCTAGTAGTAATAATGAATGAAATGAGTCATTCTGTCACTCTTTTGAACACTCTTTCAACTAGTCTTATTACTCGTAGACAGCTTAGATAATATGCGCCACTGTTAGTCAAGAAGAATCTATATAACAAACGCCTCTGAAATGCAATATTTTTCAGCGACAGTGTCTACAAATCGATGCAATACTCACAACAAGAAAAATCATTCTTCTTGATGAGCAAAATCGAAGAAGGGAATAAGAACAGAAGAGTCAGTTACATTCATACTCCCCAAAATATCACCCTTTACAACATTAAAATGGCCTCATGGTCGAATATACGACTGTCACTTGAGAAAGATTGTCATTGATGATTCAAATCCTTTTCTAAATTTACTCATATAGTGCTATAGCTAATACATAACTAGAACCAAACTAAAATGAATGAAATGAGTCATTGTGTCACTCTTATGGGCACTCTTCTAACTAGTCCTTGAACGTATAATTCCCTAAAGAACATTTCTGTTCAAGTTTAAATTTGCATTGTTAATTAGAAATGTACTGAACGTTTGCAGGTATTACTCGATAATGTTGCCCTCGATTCAAGTATATTGTATCAGTGGAAAGATACTTCTTCAAAAATCCTCAAAATGCAGCATTGTTGACACTAATTCCTGCCCTTAATCAGAGCTGATGAAATGAGTCAGTGCTATGGCAGTCAGGTGGTTTTACAATTGCTTCTGCACTGTGGACAAGACCCTTCAACACCCCTTTACACTTGTATTTTGGTAATTGTTCAATTTAGGTACTCAACCGGGTAAATGATATTTGGAAAATGAGCAGACTGAAGACGCTGTAGTAGTCAGTGATTTGGTCTGAACGGGTTTATTGTTAAAACAGTGATTCAGGAGGCTTAGACAAAGGCCAGGATTGTTGTTTAATAATTGAATCATAAACGCTGATGCTTCAATTTTGTACAAATCACATTTGTTACTAAATTCTCTGTAAAATCATGTGCATTACAGATAGAAATGGTTATAAATAGTCTTCTATTTCCATAAAACAAGGTTCTACCAATTTTAGCTATTAGGCATTTATTAGTAATAGTACAAGTCATGGCCCAATTGTATAAATTGATTCAACATTGTTTGTTTGTTTGAGTGGAAATTGATGTATATTTCTAACCACTTCTATCTGCAATGGGTTTATCCCATTTCGTCGAGAAGCTTACTTAGTGAGGATGTGCAATTGCCATAAGAACACCCAAGAGAAGTATTCTTCTACAGCTTTCAGGCCAAAAAAAGCCTTCAAATGCTCCAAAATCTGAAATTGCCAAACAAGGACACTGTGTGCCAGTTGTATCCAACTCATGTTCAGTATCTTGTTAAATAGAGGCGACATACGGGTGAAAATGTGCATTTTTAAATGGTTTCTTGCCATATTGAGGGGTATCACACTTGCAAGGTGACAGTTTGCCAAAGTTTGGTGAATCCTTTGAGATGCGGTTTGGGCAGATCGCCGAAAACTCTAAGTAGGTTGTCAATGGGTAATTTGAGGACCTAGATGGGTAAGTGGTAGTTTTAGTAAACGCTGCAAATTCTTCCACAGGGGTTGGTTATTCCTAGGACCAGGCGCATGGATTCATTTCAATCGATTCAGCGTCCATATCTCCTTCCGGTGGGCGCCAATTGTTTCAAGACCTGTCTCATTGGATTCAGCATCCAAAATTTAGTGGAAAATGATACCCCACACGCCTAGGTACCAGAAATCTTGAAAACACACATTCAAAATGGATGAATAGGTACCCATTTTAACCCATAACCTCATCTAGAGGGCACCAATCGTTCCAAGACCCATTTCATTGGATTCAGCGTCCAAAATTTAGTGGAAAATGATACCCAACACGTCTAGGTACGAGAAATCTCGAAAACACATTCAAAATAGGTAGGTAAATACCCATTTTGACCCATAACCTCTTCCGGTGGGCACCAATCGTCCCGAGACCCGTCTCATTGGATTCAGCGTCCTAAATTTAGTGGAAAATGATAACCCATACTCCTAGTACGAGAAATCTCGATAACCCACAATCAAAACAGGTAAATAGATACCCATTTTGACCCAAAACCTCTACCAGGGGGCGCCATGTATGACTAGTGACAAAGGAATGTTTCATAGTTTAGTGACAGCTGGCTAGAAGCAGACTAAAATGATTATTTTCAGAATAAAGAAAATATCTATCTACCAACAAGAATAAAACTCTTCAAGAAGTATTAATTCTAACCTAATTAAATCAAAAATCATTTCTTGAGTCCCAGTCACCTCCAGTCCAGAGCAATTAGGGGCTAAATTGGGAGCCATCTTGGAGGGGTTTATAAGCTAAAATGTTCATGTGGGCTTGAGTATGTTGGTCAAACTGGTAGGAAGTGTAGGAAAAGAATGAAAGAACATGCGAAAGACTTCAGGGATGGCAAGGGTGATTCTGCTATAGGAAGTCATCTAAGCAAATCCAATCATGATTTTAGTTTTGATCTAACTATGTAGAATTCTATTATTTTTACTCAAAGGGAGGTATGTTGGATGTACTTGAAAGATTTGAACTTCTGAAGAGTGATAGGTCTGGTAAAAGTGATGACCACTCAAAATACTTCACCATTATTAAATTTATTCTTCCATTTGCCTGGTTTCCCCCCCCTTAATTGGCATTTTTTTGCTGATCCTCCCTTAACCTTAACCTGCATCGATACAATTGGATGATAACATTCACATCTGTTACTATACAATCTGTAGCTAATCAACCTGTTTTCATGCAAAAAGTCTCCGATTTGGCTCAACATTTTTTTCTGAACGTTTCAAGGTGTCTAGATCAAGAAAATCTGCAAATTCTTACACACGGGTTGGTTATTCCTCTAATGGGGGGAAACAGTGGGTGTGGCGGGTCCCAGACCCATTCCAATCGATTCAGGGTCCAAAATTTAGTGGAATAGGATACCCCACACGCCTAGGCACCAGAAATCCTGACACATACAAAATGGGTGGATACATACCCATTTTGACCCATAACTTCTTCCGGTGGGTGCCAATCGTTCTGGGACACACATCATTGAATTCAGCGTCCAAAATTTAGTGGAAAATGATACCCCACACGCCTAGGTAGCAGAAATCCCGAAAACACATAATCAAATTGGGTAATATATACCCAATTTGACCCATAACTTCTTCCAGTGGGTGCCGATCGTTCTGGGACCCATTTTATTGGATTCAGCGTCCAAAATTTAGTGGAAAATGACACCCCACTCGCCTAAATCACCCAAAATCTCGAAAATCCATTTTTCAAAAAACACATTTTGACCCCTACCCCCTCCAAATTTGGTCCGATCGGGCTGAAAAGTTTCGAGGACCCATCTCGGCTGGGAACAGACCCCTGACCCAAATTTCAGATTTTTAGAAAATTTTCTACTAGCAAAAACGGCGCCGACGATGGACGGCGGACGGTCAGAGCTGGTAACACCAGGGTGCAGGCCAGTGTGACAGTAAAATACCTGGGAGTCACACTGCATCGCCAGCTAAGGCTCAATGCTCATGTAGCATCGTTCTCAGGCCGAATGCTTCGACTGTCAGGGGCCATGCGGGGTATCTCAGGACCTGCATGGGGTGTTACATACAAGGAGAGACTGCGATATTATAAAGTAGTCTTCCTCCCGGCAGTCCTCTATGCGGCGTCAACATGGTGGTGCAAGCCAACTAAAACAAACAAAAAACAGAAAAGATCAACAGCATTCAGAGAATCATGCTCTTGTCAACGACAAGGGCATATCGCACCACCTCTACATTGGCAGTTCAGGTCCTTGCGGGCTGTGAGCCGCTGGACCTGGTCCTGGATGCGCGAGTTGCAACTGTTCAGTCAAATGGCCAGAGAGATGCTGTGCCCAGGTTCATCCTGAGCTCAGGGACGGTGGGCTCGGCTGGCTGGCGGGGATTTATCCCCCTCCCTACCGGCCAGGTGGTGGGTGTGCTCAGGGTTGGTCTAGACCTAAGCCTTTGGGGAAGGAGGAATAACAAGTACTCTCTTCCCCCCTAGTCTTTTAAATAAAATGTGATATGCGCCTGTGATAATTTGTTTTAGGCTAGGCATAGTTAAATTTAGGTTTTTATCCAGGCAGGGGAGGAATATCCTAGTACTCGCCCTACCTACAGCGTTTTAGCAAAGGACTCCTTCGCAGGACTGTGGAGCACAAAGAAAAGGGTGAAGAATAAACTGGAGTGGAGGACACAGGTGGGGTGTTTTCCTATTTAGGTACCCCTACAAAATGCCTGTACGTTCAGTGAAGCCCAGTAATGTGGCGAGTAAGTGCCGCCACCACCACATTAAGCACTAAGTCCCAACAGCTCCACAGCCACCCCCACCCTAAAGCTCATTACATGCCAATGATGGAAGACCGCAAGCACAAGAAGAGGCGCATTAGTACGGAGGCCTAGCAGAGCAAAAGATTGAACTAAAAGACCCCTTGGAAAACCCAGCACCTCCACGAGATCCACCCTGGGCTGCCACAGGCAGGCGGACGCCGGAAGAGGGTGGGGTACCTGATATACGGGGAAGCCATAGAGCAGGGCTCCCAGATGATCTAGCGCAAAGAAAAGAAAAAGGGAAAACACGACTGGGATAGACTGTAATGGGCCACATGGCCTCAGGAACAGTCTAGCGCAGGTATATCAGGACGGCGTACGGCGGACGGACATTGACCTTTTTTGGTCAGGACATCATGAAACGTCCAGAAAAAAATTTTGAGCCAAATCGGAGAGGTTGACCATTATCATGAAAACATAGGTTGATTATTCAAGGAATAACCAACCAAAAGTCAAATAATGTCCCTCCGCTGTATGCAGAGTTTGATAGTAGACAATTTTCTCAAAATCTGTAATTTGAGTCAGGGGTCCGTTCCTGGCTCTAGTTGGTCCTCGAAGCTTTTCAGCCCGATCGGACCAAATTTTGGGAGGGGGGATGGGGGTCAAAATGTGTATTTCGAAAAATGAATTTTCGAGTTTTTTGGCAATCTAGGCGTGTAGGGTATCATTTTCCACTTAACTTTTGTACGCTGAATCCAATGAAATGGGTCTGGGAACGATTGGCGCCCTCTGGATGAGGTTATGGGTCAAAATGGGTGCCCATCTACCCAATTTGAGTGTGTATTTTTGAGATTTGTGGTACTAAGCCGAGTGGGGTCGTTTTCCACTAAATTTTGGACGCTGAATCGATTGGAGTTAGTCCCCATGCTCCTGGTCCGAGGACTAACCAACCCTTCGATTTTGACATCGATAGACATATTGAAACGTCCAGAAAAAATTTTTGCACCAAATCAGAGAGATTGAGTTTTGGCATGAAAACATAGGTTGATTATTCAAGGAATAACCAACCAAAACGCAGGTACGCACCTACTAAGAAATTTGCTGCATGTGTGAACAGTGTCTTGAAATAGGAATGATCAGTAAGCTGGTGATGACTGCACCTTTACTTGACGAAACCTTAGTAACAGTTTAGTGACCTGTGGCGCCATCTAAACTCTTAAGGGTGGTTCCTCATTGAACGGTGGAAGAAAGTTGCCATCAAGTTAGCGCCAGCCAATGCTCCATCACCAAATCATCGAAATCGTAATATAACAATGTGATTAATATACTCCTTTCAACATACTCATTTCAAAGTAGATTATCAGCTGAATGTGTAATGGCTGAGACTCATGTGAAGACCAAAATTGGTGCTCTAGTGCTCCCTAGTAGAACTGGACTTTTTGACTCGTTTTTGGTCTAATTCTAGCCTGGAAATTTTCATTTTAATTTATGGTTGGTTATTCCTTGATTAATTAATCCTATGTTATCATTCAAAAGGTCATAGAGGGGCCAATTTCTCCAATTGACCTTAATATTGACAGTAACTGTTTCATGATTCCAGATCGAAAGACGCTTCGAATTCTTTCACTGGTCCATCTCAATGAATTCAGCGTCCAAAATTTAGTGGAAAATGATACCCCACACGCCTAGATTGCCGAAAATCTATTGGGGGCAATGAGTGAGGTGCCCCCTCCCTCCTCACTGATCAGGGCATGATTAATAGGTTGAAACATTTGAATAATCAATTAAAAGGTGAAATGTTCTACCGTCCACGCCGACTTTGGTACAAGAAAATGGTCTAAAAATCTAAAATTTTGGTCTAGGACCTATCTCCGGCTCTATTTGGTTCTCCATACTTTCCAGTCAGATTAAACCTTATTTTGGGAAAGTTTGGGTAAAAATGTATTTTTTGGAACTCGATTTTCGGGATTTTTTGACAACTAAGCGTGTGGGGTATCATTTTTAATTAAATTTTGGACGCTAAATCCATAGAGATGGACCCCGACCCGATTAATGCTCACAGGGGGTGGGAATGGGTCAAACAAAATCTACCTTTCGGTAGTGGGTTATGAGTGAAGTTATGGGTATATATTACCCATTTTGAATATGTGCAAGGACCTTTTTCCGGCCCTAGTTGGTCCTCGAAACTTTTCAGCCCGATCGGACCAAATTTGGGCGAGGGTAGGGGTCAAAATGTGATTTTTGAAAAATGGATTTTCGAGATTTCTGGTACCTAGACGTGTGGGGTATCATTTTCCACTAAATTTTGGACCCTGAATCGATTTGAATGGGTCTGATATCCGCCACACCCACTATTTCCCCATGTTTGACATTTTTAGGCGTGTGGGGTATCGTTTTCCACTAATTGTTGAACGCTGAATCAATCGGAATGAGTCCCCATGCTACTGATCCTAGGAACCAACCCCTGTGTATGAATTGGCAGCGTTTTTTTTCTGGGCGTTTCAAAGTGTCTAGATAAAAAAAATCTGCAAATTCTTACACACGGGTTGGTTATTCCTCGAATGGGGGACACAGTGGGTGTGGCGGGTCCCAGACCCATTCCAATCGATTCAGGGTCCAAAATTTAGTGGAATATGATACCCCACACGCCTAGGCACCAGAAATCCTGACACATACAAAATGGGTGGATACATACCCATTTTGACCCATAACTTCTTCCGGTGGGTGCCAATCGTTTCTGGGACACACATCATTGAATTCAGCGTCCAAATTTAGTGGAAAATGATACCCCACACTCCTAGGTGCAGAAATCCCAAAAACACATATTCAAAATAGGTAATAAATACCCAATTAGACCATTACTTCTTCCAGTGGGTGCCAATCGTTCTGGACCCGTTTCATCATTGGATTCAGCGTCCAAAATTTAGTGGAAAATGACACCCTAGTCGCCTAGATCGCCAAAATCTCGAAAATCCATTTTTCAAAAACACATTTTGACCCCTACCCCGCCCAAATTTGGTCCGATTGGGCTGAAAAGCTTGGAGGACCGTCCTAGGCCGGGAACAGACCCCTGACCCAAATTTCAGATTTTTAGAAAATTTTCTACTACCAAAAACGGCGTGGACAATGGACGGCGGACGGCGGACGGACATTGACCTTTTTTGATCAGGACATCATGAAACGTCCAGAAAAAAATTTTGAGCCGAATCGGAGAGGTTGACCATTTGCATGAAAACATAGGTTGATTATTCAAGGAATAACCAACCAAAACCAGGATGAGACAAGGCGGAGACCAGGATGACACATGGCGGAAACCAGGATGAATCAAGGTGGAGGCATGGTGGATACAAATCGTAGACAAGGTGGGGCGAGGTGGAGACCAGAACGAGACAAGGCGGAGACCAGGATGACACATGGCGGAAACCAGAACGAGACATGGTGGAATGAAAGGCGGAGGCGAGATGGAGACCAGAACGAGACAAGGTGGAATGAAAGGCGGAGAACAGGATGAGACAGGGCGGAAACAAGGACGAGACAAGGTGGAGTAAAAGGCAAAAACATAGGTTGATTATTGAAGGAATAACCAACCAAAACCAGGATGAGACAAGGGGGAGACCAGGATGAATCAAGGCGGAGGCGAGATGGAGACCAGGGTGAGACAGAGACGGAACCAGGACGAGACATGGTGGAGTAAAAGGCAAAGACACTGCAATTTCTTACACAGAGGTTGGTTATATTTCGGTATCTCGGAGAGTGGTCATCACTGGCAGCTGTTGAAAGACTGAGTCCACCGAGGGAAAAAAAGGGGGCGGGCGGAGCCCGAAATCGGAGAGGTTGACCATTATTATGAAAACATAGGTTGATTATTCAAGGAATAACCAACCAATATGCAAATGTCCGTCCGCCGATTTTGGTAGTAGAAAATTTGCTAAAAATCTGAAATTTGGGTCAGGGACCTATCTCCGGCTCTAGTTGTTCCTCAAAACTTATCAGCCTGATCGGACCAAATTTGGGCGGGGTAGGGGTCAAAATGTTATTTTTGAAAAATGGATTTTCGAGATTTCTGGAACCTAGGCGTGAGGACCAAAAAAAAAATTTTTTTTTCTGAAGGAGGGTGGAGGTTTTTGTAATTATAAACGCATTCTGCTTGTTGGTATGTTTTGTGGTGCCGGTTTTGTTCAGACGTTGCAATTTTTTTTCGCAGTTATGATTGGATGGAGGGTGGAAGAGAGTATTTCACAAGTGAAGGCCAGAAGGCTGAAGCACCCCAGTGGACCCATTCAATCAATGAACCGTACAAACGTCCCTCTTCTCCTCAATGCAATTACACTGCTCAAATACGCCGGCTTGGGCCATTACGAGGCCGGCGTTCACTTTCAAGGTCGACCTCCATCGAGTCTTTAGAAATCTCGCCCTGGTTTTTGCCACAACATTATTTAACAATCGCCTGATGAGTTATTTTGTTCCGTCCTATTTTTAAAGTCGACTAGTTCCACAGGGCGTGGCAGGGGTTGGAAAGCGGAAACCGAGGGCGCAGAGGCCGCCAATGGGGTGGACTCGAAGCTGCTCTGCCAAACACAAACATCGCTTTGGGCTTCCAACATTTGGACACCTCCACTTTTCACCATTCGTTATGACAAACCGTCTAAATATTTTGCTCGTCTAAAAGTGTTTCTGGGCCATGGACTCCCCCCAAGCGTTCTTGTGCGATCCGCAAGGGAAAACTATTTCTTTGTTGCGTTTCAGTCAAATGGAACTTGATAGGTATGTGCCTTCAAAATGCAAATCTCTCCCCTTCTCTCCTCCAGAGGTGCATCATGATGTGCCCTCGCCTTTACTCACCTTTTCCAGGCCATAAACTTCAACAAATTTTTTATTAAAACTTCTATAGACCTCAATTATTGTCTATATTGACGCAATTATTTCAAAAAATACCATCCCCCTCCCGTGGTTCGACACAAGTTCATAGACACTTGCGAACCATATTGAAAGCAACCACCTCTGACTTCTTAGAACTCTTTTATTCCCATAAAATCACTTAATTTGTTCTATTTTGACTTTCCCTTCCAAGTTAACTAAACACAAACCACGACACATAAGCGAGACGGCAACAAGGCGATGTTTTGACGAATTTGTCAAGAATATCAACCTCAATATCAAACATTTGAGGGCGAAAAACGTAGCAAATTCTTCCGCAATGGTTGGATATTCCTTAGTATGGGAAAAACAGTGAGTATGAAGTGTTCCGGACTCATACTAATCGATTTAGTCGAACATTTACTGGAAAATGATACCCCACAAGCCTAGGTTCCAGACATTTCGAAAAACCACATTCGAAATAAGAAGATGAATACCCATTTTTACCCATAACCCCTTCCGGTGGGCGCCTATCATTTTGGGACCCATTTCATTGGATTCACCGTCCAAAATTTAGTGGAAAATGATACCCCACACGCCTAGGTACCAGAAATCTCGAAAAACCACATTCGAAATGGGTGGAAAGATACCCATTTAACCTCTTCCAGTGGGGCCAATGAGACGTTGGATTCAGCATCCAAAATTTAGTCAAATATGATATTTCTCCTATCAATACTGGGGGACGGACATTTGCTCATGTTGATCTTGACACCTTGAAAAACGCCCAGACAATTTTTTAGGGGCTAATCGGTTGAATTTCTGCATGAAAAACACTGCAAGCAAAACATTATTCAAAGAATAACCCCCCTCCCCTCATCACCAACTTCATTCATCGCCTTCCAAACCCGTCCCGCAACGCTCCAGTCAGTTTACGAAGTAAATTGAAATTCGAAAACGAGAAGACTACAGAAAACGGGTGTAAAAAAATCAACATTCTTGGTGGTTTAGCTCAAATTAAAAGCGCGCATAATGCGACACGTACATAATGCTGAATCAGAGGGCAAATTATGCGAAATCATGCGAGCCACAGGGTCAGATGTTGCTCATTTGACTGAAAACTTCAGTTTTCCCTTTATTTTATGAGTTTATAAAAATCATGCAACTATGCGAACGTCATGAAGTGCACAATCTTACAAGTAAAGACAGAATTTTTGGCAATAAGTCGGCCAAAACTGGCGAATTTCAGCTCAAAATACGTTCTTTCATAGGTTAGAAGTCGATTATTGGCTGCTTCAGGTACCGGGGCATATTAATTGGATAAGTTGCTTAAAAACTGGGGGGTTTTAGGTTAGTTTTGGAAAAACGCTGCATATTCACAAGGGTTGGTTATTCCTCGGACCTGGCGCATGGAGACTCATTCCAATCGATTCAGCGTCCAAAATGGAAAATGATACCCCTAGGTAACAGGAATCTCGAAAACACACATTCAAAATGGGCACCCATTTTGACCCATGACCTCATCCAGATGGCGCCAATGGTTCTGGGACCCATTTCATTGGATCCAGTGTCCATAATTTACAGCAAAATGATACCCCTTGCGCCTATTTACCAGAAATCTCAAAAGCACATTCAAAATGGGTAGATAGTTACCCATTTTGAGCCATAACCTCTTCCGGTGGGCACCAATCGTTTTGGGACTCATTTCATTGGATTCAGCGTCCAAAATTTAGTGGAAAATGATACCCCACACGCCTAAGTAACAGAAATCTCAAAAACCCAGGTTCAAAATAGGTCGATTGGTACCCATTTTGACCCATAACATCTTCTGGTGGGTGCCAATCGTTCTGGGGCCCATTCCATTGGATTCAGCGTCCAAAATTTAGCGGAAAATGATACCTCACACGCCTAGATAGCCAAAAACCACGAAAATCCGTTTTTCGAAATACACATTTTGACCCCTACTCCGCCCAAATTCGGTCCGATCGGGCTGAAAAGTTTTGAGGACCAGCTAGAGCCGGGAACGAACAACTGACCAAAATTTCAGATTTTCATAAAATTTTCTATACCAAAATCGGCGTGAATGGCGGTCGAACATTTGCGAATTTTGACCTAGACATCGTAAAACGTCCAGAGATTTGTTTGATTATTCAAGGAATAACCCAACATTGCGGGGTATTATTCATCAATGGCTTGCGATATAATTCTAGGTGGACCTAGGCCTTTTGTGGTGTTTTATCCAAAAGTCAACTAAATCAATTTAATGTCCATTTTGCGGCAATGTACACTGGCGCATGCGTAGGCCCCCAAAATATCGAAGACCACGATCACATTAAATTTTCCAATTTATTCTTATTATTGATTTATCGACTAACTGGACGATTTGCGCAGGTTTGATGCATTGAAACTCAAAGTAATTGAAGATGAAGGGGAATCTGTCGAGGCGTCTTACAATAGAATCACTGCGAGAATAAACTAATCGCTCGTTTTTATCTTTCGACTTCCGACGAAGCTGAGATAAGTGGCGAACTCGAGTAGAAAAACCACCGGAAACCATGTAACGTTTGAGGTGTCGTCCTTTTGGCTCGAGCAAACTCGGCTGATAGCAAGTCGCTGAGACTGTTTGTGTTACAGGTCGAATTTAATCCTGATGAAGCGCATATTTTAAAATGTCAGTTGTGTTGGGTTGACCTTCCATTTCTTCATTTGTTGTTTAGGGTTGTTTTTGAACAGTTCGCCAGTTCTTATTCACAGCAAAAATTTCATATACGAAGTTTCACCAAGGCATCATCAGGCACCCTCGTATTGGCAAATGGTCTCCAAAGCCCTGTAGGATGATTGATCGATTGCCATTACTTGTTGGTTGATTATTCCTTGAATAATCCCAGAAATCCCGAAAAAACATATTCAAAATGGGTAATAAATACACAATTTGACCAATAACTTCTTCCTGTGGGTGCCAATCGTTCTGGGACCCATTCCATTGGATTCAGCGTCCAAAATTTAGTGAAAAACGATACCCCACACGCCTAGATTGCCAAATATCTCGTTTTCCCCAAAACCGTTTTCTGGGCGTTTTAGGTGTCTAGGTCAAAAAAGTCAAATAATGTCCATCCGCCGTATGCCGACTTTGGTAGTAGAAAATTTTTGGCGATTTAGGTGAGAGGGGTATCATTTTCCACTTAATTTTGGACGCTGAATCCAATGAAATGGGGCCCACAACGATTGGCACCCACCAGAAGAACTTATGGGTCAAAATGGGTATGTATCCACCCATTTTGTATGTGTCAAGATTTCTGGTACCTAGGCGTGTGGGGTATCATTTTCCACTAAATTTTGAACCCTGAATCGATTAGAATGGGTCCGGGACTCGCCACACCCACTGTTTCCCCCATTCGAGGAATAACCAACCCGTGTGTAAGAATTTGCAGGGTTTTTAGGTGTGTAGTCTAACAGTGAGATGTCGATTGAGCAGTCTTAACTTCTAAACCCTCTAAATCAACCATTGAGGATGAATTATCATTGTTTTGATCATGCTCCCAAGATCTCGCCTCATATTCTAGAGGACTTTGAGTGAGTCGTAGGAATTCAAAATGGTATGAAGCGTCAGAGGATTAATATGATTTTCTTCTGCTACAAAATTAATTAGGATTAATTTGATAATTTCAGTTTGACGCAACTAGAAATAGAAAAATTGATGAACGATAGACATTAAGGTATGACCCACTTAATGTCCCCTTGAATATGATGCAAGATCGTGGGAGGAGGGGGCATGATCAAAACGCTGAAAATTCTTCCACCATGGTCGATTTTTCTTTGTAGTAAGATTATGGGTAAAAAGTGAATGTGATCAGTTCATTCTAATCGATTCAACGTCCAAAATTTAGTGGAAAATGATACCACATACGCCTGTGTATCAGAAAATCTCGGGAACCGATTTTCGACATAAGTTGGTGTCCATTTTGACCCAAAACACACCCCCAGCGGGCACCAATCGGTCCGAAACCCGTCTCAATGAATTCAGCACCCAAAGTTTAATTGAAAAATGATACCCTGCATGGCTAGTTACCAAAAACGCTGCAAAATCATTTACAGGGGTTGGTTTTTCCTCGGACAAGGCGTATGAAAACTCATTTCTTCAACATGGGAGAAACACCTGAAATTTCGATCTGAGACCCGTTTCCGGTTCTAGTTGGCCCTCAAAACTTTTCTACCCGATCGGACCAAATTTGGTATGGTGGGGGGGGGGGGGGTGTCTAGGCGAGTGGGGTATCTTTTTCCACTAAATTTTAGACGCTGAATCCAATGAAATGGGTCCCGAAACGAATGGCGTCCTCTGGATGAGGTTATGGATCAAAATGGGTGCCTATCTACCCATTTCGAAAGTGGGTTTTCGAGATTTTTGGCTACCTAGGCGTGTGGGGTATCATTTTTTTTCCACTAAATTTTGAACCCTGAATCAATTGGAGTGGGCCCAGGACCCGCTGCATCCACTGTTTTCTCCATTTTGAAGAAATGAGTCTCCATGCACCTGGTCCGAGGAATAACCAACCCGTGCGAAAGAATTTGCAGTGTTTTCAAAAGTATTTCGAGGTTCATATGGGACCTTTTGACGAAATTGGATCACAACTGGTGCAATGACTAGGAAATTGGAGAACCAAATGCAAGTGCAACATTGAGCAATCTGAGAATTCGAGAAAGATTTTGTAGCAAATTCAGCTCACTTCGCTTCAATTTTTTTTTTCTGACTCACTCTGTATGAGCTCAAGGTGAGAATTAGGGAGGAAATCAGGACGATACCTATTCAGATGTACCTAAAAGCAAAGGAAACTTTCCAAAATTGCTTCCAGCAGTGTATTGCTACTGAAGGCCGCCATCTTGGTAATGTAAAAACGCTGCAAATTCTTACACACGGGTTGGTTATTCCTCGAATGGGGAAAACAGTGGGTGTGGCGGGTCCCAGACCCATTCCAATCGATTCAGGGTCCAAAATTTAGTGGAATATGATACCCCACACGCCCAGGTACCAGAAATCCTGACACATACCAAATGGGTGGATACATACCAATTTTGACCCATAACTTCTTCCGGTGGGTGCCAATCGTTCTGGGACACACATCATTGAATTCAGCGTCCAAAATTTAGTGGAAAATGATACCCCACACGCCTAGGTAGCAGAAATCCCGAATACACATAATCAAATTGGGTAATAAATACCCAATGTGACCCATTACTTCTTCCAGTGGGTGCCAATTATTCTGGGACCCATTTTATTGGATTCAGCGTTCAAAATTTAGTGGAAAATGACACCCCACTCGCCTTAATCACCCAAAATCTCGAAAATCCATTTTTCAAAAAACACATTTTGACCCCTACCCCCTCCAAATTTGGTCCGATCGGGCTGAAAAGTTTCGAGGACCCATCTCGGTTGGGAACAGACCCCTGACCCAAATTTCAGATTTTTAGAACATTTTCTACTACCAAAAACGGCGTGGACAATGGACGGCGGACGGCGGACGGACATTGACCTTTTTTGATCAGGACATCATGAAACGTCCAGAAAAAAATTTTGAGCCGAATCGGAGAGGTTGACCATTTGCATGAAAACATAGGTTGATTATTCAAGGAATAACCAACCAAAACGGGTTTATCTAATGGTTCGAATAAACTAGGGTTCATTTTTCCAAGTTAATTCTATATTTTGTTTCCACCCTGTATGTACCAGCAAATTTCTCAATTTTTGTGAAAACTAACGTATTTAAATCTCACGTTCATCATTTTCTGGCCATATTTCCCCTTTACTATAATTTGCCCTTTTCTCTGTTACAGATTCTATTTGAGAGAAAAACTGAACGAAACACTATGGTCCGACGGTTTCACGATGGATCCTCAGCTGATCAAAGATTATTTCTGCCGATTCTTGTATCAGCCGCAGGACCGCGAATATCCCGACCTGTGTCAACTGCCCGACCTGAACGAAACAACGCTTTTGGACAATCTGAGAGCACGATTCACCGCTGGGCATATTTACACTTATGTGGGATCGATTTTGATTGCAGTTAATCCATTCAAGGTGAGCATTGATGGTTCGTTCTAGTTAATAGCGTTTAAAATGGATCGAGGGAAATGGATATTGTACAATTACTGAACTTTATCTAAAAATCACCGAGGTTGGTTATTCCTAGGACCAAGCGCATGGAGAATCATTCCAATCGATTTAGCGTCCAAAATTTAGTGGAAAATGATGCCCCACACGCCTAGGTACCAGAAATCTCGATGACCCATTTCCAAAATAGGTAAATAGATACCCATTTTGACCCCATAACCTCTTCCGGTGGACACCAATCGTCTCAGGATCCGTCTCATTGGATTCAGCGTCCAAAATTTGGTCGAAAATGGTACCCCACATACCTAGATCACCCAAAATCCCGAAAGTTCATTGTCCAAAATACACATTTGGACCCCTACAAGCCCCCTTTTCCCCTCCGAATTTTGTCCAATCGGGCTGGAATGTTTCGAGGACCAACTAAAGTAAGAAACGGGTCCTTGACCAAAATTTCACATCATTAGAAGGTTTTCTACTAACAAAATCTGCGTGGACAGCGAAAACCCACACTTGAAATTATAGATAAGTACCCATTTTGACCAAAAAACTTCTTCCAGTGGGCGCTAATCGTCCCGGGACCCATCTCATTGAATTAAACGTCCAAAATTTAGTAGAAAATGATACCCCACATGCCTAGGTACCAGAAATCTCGAAAACCCACTTTCAAAATAGGTGGATGGATGCTCATTTCGACCCCTACCACCCCTTCCCCGAATCGGGTCCGTTTGACATCCACTGGAAGAGGTCATGGGTCAAAATAGTTATCTATCTACCTATTTAGAATGTGGGTTTCTGATATTTTTGGGTCCTAGGTCTTTGGTGTATTGTTTTCCACTAAATTTTGAATGCTGAATCGATTGGAATGAGTCTCCATGCTCCTGTTACGAGGAATATCCGACCCCTTTTTAAATTTGTGTAATGTGCGTTTGATAATTCAATATGTTTGCTAATTATTTATTAACCAGACTTGTGATTGTAAATTCTATTCAATTATTACAAATTTTATGTTCGTTTTCCACAGTTTTACCCAATCTACAATCCCAAGTACGTCAAACTCTACCAAAACCGACGGATGGGACCCGAATTACCGCCTCACATCTTCGCCGTTGCTGACTCGGCTTACCACTGTATGCTTCGACTGAGAAGGAACCAATGCATCGTCATCAGCGGAGAAAGTGGAAGTGGGAAGACAGAAAGTACCAATTTCCTTCTTCACCATCTGACAGCCCTGTCGCAGAAAGGAAGCCACGGAAGTGGCGTTGAGCAGACGATCCTCAGCGCCGGACCAGTTCTCGAGGTGGGCAAATAAATTGGAAACGAGTTTCACACCACGGTTGAGAGAAAGAAATGCAATATCATGACGAAGCAGCATGATAGTGGATTTTCAACAAGATGCACTCAACTATTGGTTGGTTATTCTTCGGTGTGGCGGGGATCAGACCCATTTCAATCAATTCAGGGTCCATAATTTAAAGGAAAATGATACCTCACACGTATAGGTAGCAGAAATCTCGAAAACAAAATATTCAAAATGGGTGAGGAGATAACCACTTTGACCCATAACTCCTTCTGATGGGTGCCAATCATTCCAGGAACCATTTCATTGGATTCAGCGTTCAAAATTTAGTGGAAAATTATACTCCACAAGCCTAGGTACCAGAAATCTCGTAATACACATTCGAAATGGGTAGATATGTACCCATTTTGACTCATAACCTCATCCAGAGGGCGCCAATCGTTCCCGGACCCATTCCAATCGATTCAGGGTCCAAAATTTAGTGGAAAATGATACCCCACACGCCTAGACTGCATAAAATCTCGAAGATCCATTTTTCAAAACACATTTTGACCCCTACCCCGCCCAAATTTGGTCCTATCGGGCTGAACGGTATCGATGACCAACTAGAGGCGGAAACTAACTCCTGATCAAGATACCAGATTTTTAGAAAAATTTCCACAACCAAAATCTGCATGAACGACATATGGCGGATGGACATTTAACTTTTTTGATCTAGCCACCTAAATTTTGGACGTTAATCCAATGAAATGGGTCTGGGAACGATTGGCGTCCTCTGGATGAGGTTATGGGTCAAAATGGGTACCTATCTACCCATTTCGAATGTGTCTTTTCGAGATTTCTGGTACCTAGGCGTGTGGGATATCATTTTCCTCTAAATTTTGGACGATGAATCCATTGGAGTGAGTCCCCATGCTCCTGGTCTGAGGAATAACCAACCCTTTGATTTTGATCTAGACACCTGTAAACGCCCAGAAAAAAATGTTTGGGTCGAATCGGAGTGATTGACATTCTGAAAACAGGTTGGTTATTCATGGAATAAGAAACAACATTGATATGCCCAAATATGGTCACATGTCATGTGTTTTTGGGATTTCAGGTACCTAGGCGTGTGGGGTATCATTTTCCAATAAATTTTGGACCCTGAATCGATTGGAATGGGTCCGGGACCCGCCGCACCCACTGTTTCCCCCATTCGAGGAATAACCAACCCGTGTGTAAGAATTTACAGGGTTTTTATGGATGGGCAACACGAGGGCTCCACCAAAGTTATCCGGGAGGTCGCCATCCCTGTACATGATGTTGAAATTCTTCACAACTGGATCTAAGATGCCGTCCGGGGCGTTGACATAGAACTCAAATGGAATTCTATCCTCGCCTGGCGCTTTGTTGCTTTTTACCAGCGAGAGGTACCTCTGTAGCTCACCTAGCGTAAAGTCTGCATTCAGGGCCAGGTCCTCAGAGTGAGGTGCGGCGTATTGAACTATTGCCGACTGAATTGGGGGGTTGCAAAGCCCCGAGAAATAGCTAGCCCAGTCCGTCATATTAATCCCGCTTTCTATTCCTCAACTCTAGGTGACCCAAGGGTGTAAATGAGGTTTTTCTAAACAATTTTTAGATATTATTTATTAAAATATGTGTGTGGCTCATTTTGGGTCATAATCTAAGAAGGAAAAGATGAAAATTATATTTTGATAACTGGCTAGCCTTGGAGACATCCCAAACCTGCCTCGCTAAGCACAACAAAGCTGACACTCCCATAGAGAAGTAATACGCTTCTGAGCTTCGCTCCACTGCCCCTAGGAGTGCTATAATCGATAACGGTCACGGCTTGAGGCAAACCTTCTTTGTGAACCGCTTGGGTTGGTGGCAGTGATTGTGTTGAATAAATTGGTAGGTCTATGCTGGTTCAGCAGATTTGAATGATTTTTCCAGTGAATTATCAGTGTACTGTACTTCATAGATTTAATAAAATTCCCTGCGCAACCTTAAAAGAGGCGTTTAGTGGTGGGGGTTGTTCAAGTGGCCATCCCTTGAGGGACCCCTCCACTACTGACAAGACCATGAGTTACCTTTTATCATGGCTTCTGCCTACAGTTAGCGCAAGGATGCAAAAAGATACATTGTTCTTTTGAGGGTTAGGAGCAATGTATGGATTCATGCCTGTTGCGACAGGCGGGCTGGCACTGTGCCCTCCTATGCCCGATCGAAAGTGTGACTTTAAGTGGACTGTATTTCTAAGAATTTAAAGGAAAGGAAAGAAGGGAAGAAATGAAAAACTGTTTGTGGTGATTGTAAATTAAAAATAAATCCTATATTTAATTGAGGTGGGACCTACCTAGGCCTATACCGGCTGCCGGGAAGAATGTAAATTAAAATTAACTTAAATTAGACAATCGCAATGGAACGAAGGCAAAATGAGAAAATAAATCAGTACTTGTAGGGATGAGCATCGTTTCAAAACTATCGATAGTCACCATCAAATAGACTATCGAAAGGAACCATCGATAGTTAAAAACTATTGTTACTTAACTATCGATAGTTTTTGATAGTATCGATACTTTTGTTTAGGTTGGAAAAATAAAATTGGTGCCTTATGAATCTGCTAAATGAAGACGAAATTCATTGAATCCACATGTCGGTTTTGTGCAAATTAAATCTACCAAACATGAGCAAGAATGTGCTGAAAATTTTTTCATTAGAGCATTGGTAGGTAGGTAGAAAGTACGCTAAAGAATGGAATTCAACTCATATCGAAATAATTAGGTACTTTATTGAGAATTATTATTCATGGAATGTGCCACAATGAATCGGGCAATGAATTCAAAAATAGTAATCTTTGACGCAAACTTTCAATCCGATTTCTGCTTTTCGTCGTAATAATTTGCCCCAAGAACAAACATTCTGATGGGATAGACGTGGCCACGGTAACGAGATGGGACGTTGTAGCCAGCTGATAAAGCAGTGGGTATGAAGCTGACATTTCACTCCAAAATTTCAGTGGATCTTGCTCCATTTTTTCTGCTGGCGCCCTCAAATATAAATGGCTGATTTGAGGGGAGCTTGGTAGTCTAGTGGAATAGACGAAGGATTGGTGTGGTACTCCGAGTGGCCAGGGTTCGAATCCTGGCTAGAGCAACTTAATTGTTTGTCTTGACCCTCATATTCGTCCTCTTCACTTAAGGGGGTGAACCAATAAGTAGCCACGAGCGAAATCGTCAGATCAATTTACGATCCTCTTTGGAGGACGGCTGACGACGTCCGCGATTTCGCTTAGTTTCAAGCAGCAAGGAACATGCAAAAAATAATAGGTAACTGATACCAAACAAAAGGCAATGAAACAAAATGAAGAACTACTCACATCTTCAACTGAACTGAAGATTCTTCAGTTTCGATAGTATCGCCCAGAAACCATCGATAGTGGTAAAACATCGGTTCGTAACTATCGATGGTGAAAACATCGACTATCGGATGCAAACTATCGATAGTTCGATAGTATCGACCATCGATGCTCATCCCTAAGTACTTGGCGGCGACGAGGTTCGAAGATCGGCGATGGGGACGCGGGTAATGAATGGCGTCCTTGTTGAAGTGGAAATGAGCTGATGAGCCGACTGAGGTGATGAGCCGAAGGAAATATTGATATTTGGCTCACCTCACGTTGGTACTGGTACCTCCTTCAAACTGGTGCTCTTGGAGCTTGCTCGGACTGTAGATGAGCCGAGACGAGGATGGGATCCACCAGTTCGTAGAATAAAACGAATTATATCGTTTTACGGGCTGCGCAGCGGCTTGTGTATATTATATCTTCCTCGTAGTTGAAACGGAACTGCGGTCAGAGGTTGAAAAAGGTAAAGGCGACGGAAGGCAGGGCGTGTCTGAGGTGAAGGGAGGAAGCTCCGGGGTAGATGGACTCCAATAACAACAACTACCTGATCAAACCTAACAATGCCTGAAAATCTATCTGGAACCAATTAAAGTGATTTCAATAATTTTCTACCCACCTGTTCAACCTACTTATGTGTCACTTTTGTTTCAGGCCTTCGGAAATGCAAAAACTGCTCACAACAACAATTCGAGTAGATTCGGAAAATTCATTCAAGTCAACTACAAGGAAAACGGCATGGTCCACGGGTAAGTGCTCTCACTTCAGTAGTGACATCTGTTGTAACATTGATCATTTCTACATGACATGGCGTTCTCTTTTGTAGAGCTGTCGTGCAAAAATATCTCCTCGAAAAGTCCCGAATCTGCTCTCAAGGGAGAAACGAGCGAAACTACCACGTCTTTTACTATTTGTTGGCTGGAGCGTCCGATCAGGAGAAGCAACAGCTGCACCTCAAGTCCGTCGAGTACTACAATTATCTCAACAAGGTGTGTTCTTGTACTATTTACTCGCAAACTGGTGAAATTTGAAGTTGTTGCCTCCCGGATAATTTTCCGTGAAAATTTAAGCTACTACCTGCTAGTGAAAATTATTCCTAGAATAACCTATCTACCTATATCAAAGGTGGGTTCTCAAGATTTCTGGTACCTAGGCGTGTGGGGTATCATTTTCCACTAACTTTTGGGCGCTGAATCCAATGAGACGGATTCCGGGACGATTGGCGCCCACCGGAGGACGTTCTGGGTCAAAATGGGTATTTATTTATCTATTTCAAAAGAGGCTTTTCATGATTTCCGGTACCTAGTCATGTGGGGTATCATTTTCCACTAAATTGTGGGCGCTGAATGCAATGAGATGGGTCCTGGGACGATGGATACCCACTGGAGAGGTTCTGGGTCAAATTGGGTATCTATCTACCTACTTAGAATGTGGGGTTGGAGATTTCTGGTTCCCCAGACGTTAGTTGTATCATTTTTCATCAACTTTTGAACGCTGAATCGATCGGAATAAGTCTCCACGCTCCTGTTACCAGGAATAACCAACCCCCTGTGAAGGAATTTGCAGCGTATTTTTATTCCCTGTTCACTTTTAAGACCAATAGAAACGCTATAGGCTCCTTTCTATATTGTATTTTGTATCTTTCAATTCTGTATATAAACAAGGCTCTTGTAACTTCATTAGTACTGTTACTGATAACGGCTTAACAGCTGAAATCAATGTAACATTATTTGTGTGAATAAAGGTCATTTTCTAACCAATCTATCCATCATGGCCAATTTAATAAGCTGTAATCATGCGCTTTTGGCAAAATTTCATTTCAGATTAACGGTTTTTGAAATATCAACAAAAATACCTGAATCAGTTAAAAGCAGCTAAAACTAAGCTGCTACAACTTTTGTATTTATGTTATTCATGGGCAATAATCTGACGATCCTAATCTCTTTTTCAGAGTGGATGTTACGTGTTGGATAACGTGGACGAAAAATACGAATTTTCTCGTCTGAAACAATCGATGGAAATGGTCGGCTTCACGATGGAAAAACAACGAAGGCTGTTCGCTGTTCTTTCTGCCGTTCTACTTCTTGGTAAATCCCTTTATTTATCACATTCGTACGGATTTTCGTCCTGCTTGAGGGGAATTGAAACCGCACAGGTTAATTGAAATGGAAATATCGCCAAAATAAGTTCAAATATGCGCTTACGTAAACATTAGAAACCGTTAATTTGGCTTCGCTGTATGGATTCTTGGCTTTCGTAGGATTTTTGAACAGGATCATCGTTTAAATTTCCTTACAGGTGGAATTGTGGATGTGCTCTTTGCTTTTCATGTGGTTCAGGTAACGTTTGAGCACATTTGGAGCAAAGACAACAAAAATCCTTTGGAGCACTGGCGATTTTATTTTTAGTTTTTTCATCATTAAACCAATTTTTTCGTTTTTAAGTAACTAACACTGTTGTATGTGTTTTCAACATCACTTGCGTGTTTTGCTGTACGTTTTTGTTTCACCGATTAAGTTGAGGTTATCGGTGTTCATATAAACTGTGTCTAGCACCTTAGCTCACAATAGTGTTTTCTATTTATTTATTCATTTTCTTACGTGGTTTTAACTTGGCGTGTTTTGAGGCAAATCCGACTTGATACACTGCTTTAGTCGGTTGTGACATTAACCACGTTTTTTTGTACTTTGCGTCAACAATGGCTCCTCAATGGGGCTTAGAAATTATAGGAGGAGTATAATGCTGTTGAATTCAGGTTCTGTATGTAAACCGACAAACCACTAGTTTAAAGGAAAAGAGCAATAATGAAGACGCGAATGAAGTAGAAGGTGCAAATATTTTATAAAGAGCCGGAGGAGCCGGAAACGGGTCCCTGACCAAAACATCAGATTTTTAGAAATTTCTACCAAATACGTCGTGGTGGCAGATGGCTCATTTTGATTTAGGCATTTTAAAACGCCCAGAAAATCCTTGGACCAGGGCGATGAAGACTCATTTCAATCGATTCTGCGTCCATAACCCCCTTCGGGTGGTGCCAATCGGTCCAGGACCCGGTTCATTGGATTCAGCGTCCAAAATTTAGTTGAAACTCTTCAACTTCTTTCACAGATGTTGGTTATTCCTCAGAACAGGCGCATGGAGACTCATTCAAATGGATCCAGTGTCCAAAATTTAGTTGAAAATGATACCCCACACGCCTAGATCGCCATAAATCTCAAAAATTCATTTTTCGAAAAACACATTTTGACCGCAAAATGAAGCGATTTCTCCCATTAACTACCCTATGGAAATTTCTGGCGCTGTGCAGTGCCTTTCCAGCCTTATCTCCTCGCCCTTACACGTCCTAGCTAATAAGTGCCTTTAGAATAGTCCAAATAGAAACATTGCAAATTGATCTCATTAAGGATTTCCGGCTTTCAACTCATATCAGCCCAATCGCCGCATCCCCCCCCAAAACTATGATTTTTCAAAAAAAAAAAAAAAAAAAAAAAAATAGTTTATTCCTCTTGGGTAATTTTTCTCTAAACGAGTGTTGTTGAATTCTTCATCGAAACTTGCCCTTCAATGTTGCACTGTGTTGGTACGCATACGCATGGTCATCACCGTCACTCAGCACCAGGAAAACAACCCCCTAATTCACCACATAAATTGATTTGAAATTTTTTAGTGGTTTCGTACTCTTTTCAATAGGATGTCGACGATAGTTGTTATTTTGGTACTCCAACACTTCTCTCTTCTAACCACATTTGATGATGCCAATTGTTTCATATTTGTATAAAATCAACCTGCACAATGTTGGGTTTTCAGGTAATGTTGAGTTTCAACCGCGGAAATCCCTTTATCATCACGATGAGGCGGTCGGCGTTCAAAACCCTGAAATCGTCGCACTCATATCGGAACTTTTAAGAGTGAAACAGGAAACTCTTTTTGCCGCTTTGACTGCCAAGCGTGCCAGAGCCTCTGGTGAAACCCTGGTCATCAATTATCGACTTCCTGAGGTAAGTTTACCCTACAGATACAAAATCTCGAAGTTTGGGCGAAAATGAAGGGATAAATTGAGTCATTTCCCACTTTTTAAAATCATCGAGTCTAAAGGTAACGCGTTTTGTGATTCCTCAGACACGATTTAAGATGATTATACTTTTTTTCCTTTATGTTGACGGCAGTACTACCCCTGGTCAAGGTAGTCTCTGATTTGCCCAGCTTGCCCAGGTGGTACCTGAGAGGGCAGTGACCAGTGTACATAAAGGTGAGGATTCTAAGCTCCCTCCTGCTCTGGTCTTTGCCCTCTTTGAGTTTGGTGGGATAAGGAGCTTGGACTGCCCGAGGCCAGGTTGCCTCTGCCAGTATGCAGCCACTTGTAAGCGCTTCCACAATTTGACCAGCTGGTTCAGATAGCATTTGGAGGTCCCAACCCACCAGGTTCAGCAGGACCAATAGGAGAGAACACCGACCCCCGCTTGGTGAGGTCCCAGCAGGCACCCAGAGGAGCGTCACCGCGTTCCTCCTTGCGAGCCTGTTCAGGGACTGAAAGCACTCCCACGCCAGCTTTGGGGTGAACTTGAAGGCCATTTGAGCAATCCTTTAAAGCTGCCTGGCTGTCTGAGAGTATGGTGATTCTGGCGCAGGTGAGCCCCCGTCGGTGGATCTCCTGCACACAGGCAGCAATGGCAAGGACCTCTGCCTGGTAGACAGTGACGTACCGGCCTAGGTAGACAGCCAGTGAATATCCCGGCCCCCTCACCCCCAGGCCAGCCCGAGCATCCACCAGTGTACCACCTCTGTGAGCCCTGGGGAAATAAGCACCCTCCCAGTGCTGTCGGTCATGAATGACCACTTTGAAGGGTACGTGGAAGTTGGTCTCCTCTGGCATTACATCAGAGACTACTAGGGCGGACTTATCAACCATGACCCTGTTTAGGATTTCAGTTAGGCCCTACAGTTGGAACTTGTTGTGTCCATAATTATACTCTACAGTCAACATTGATTATCTCATCTAGGTAGATGTACAAATCTATTCTCCTTAAGCAATGTCATAAAAATTGCCATCTTTTTCAGGCCATAGCCGCCCGTGACGCTCTTGCCAAATGTCTATACGGAGCACTTTTTGACTGGATTGTCCTTCAAGTCAATCACGCCTTGCTTTCCAAGAAAGACACGTTCAGAGAACACCAGGGTAACTCCATCGGCGTCTTGGACATATTTGGTTTTGAAAACTTCGGCATCAATAACAGGTTAGTTGGCTCTACGTATTCTTTCGGTAACAGTAAGTTTTTTTCCTATAGATATGAGTTAATATTTTTAAAAATTGTTTTTTCCTTCAGTTTTGAGCAATTCTGCATAAACTACGCCAATGAACATCTGCAACACTATTTCAACCAACACGTCTTCAAATACGAGCAAGAAGAATACAGAAAAGAAGGCATCAGGTGGCGAGACATTGGATTTCTTGATAATTCTGGATGTCTCCATCTTATTGAAGGGAAACCCAACGGTCTCCTTTGTATCCTTGATGATCAGTGCAAGTAAGATCATTTTCCCAACAAAGTTTATTCCAAGTTTGTTAGTTTTCTCGAAAAGTTGATCGTATTTTGTACATTCTTCCTAGTTTTCCGGGTGCTTCAAACGACACGTTACTCCAAAAATTCAACTCCGTTCACAAAGATAACGAATTCTACGAGATGCCGCAAAAGAAAGAGCCCGCTTTTGTGATTAGGCACTACGCCGGGAGAGTCAAATATCAAGTGAGTGTGGCATTTTGTCAAATTAAATGGTACAAAGCTCAATTCAGGCTAAATAAACCCTCCTACTGTCGAAGGGCTTATTGAATGACGTTGAATTTGTAATGATTTCTCCTTCATTCTACTCCAACCCTCTTGTTTCAGGTGGCAGAGATGAGGGAAAAGAATTTGGACCTCATGCGCCAAGAAATCGTTGGAGTTTTGAAAAACTCCAATATGGCTTTTGTCCGGGAGCTCATTGGTGCTGATCCAGTTGCTGTGTTCAGATGGGCGATTGTGAGAGCGTTCTTCAGGGGATATTTCGCATTTCACGAAGCGGGTAGAAAACATCGACAGTCAAGAGGTGAGGGATAAAGCCGTTTATCGCAATTTGATTTAGAAAGACGCCAATTCTTACACAGGGGTTGGTTATTCGGACCAGGCGCATGGAGGCTAATTTTAAAATAGAGCGTCCATAACCTCTTCCGGTGGGCGCCAATCGTTCAGGAATCTGTCTCATTGGATTCAGCGTCCAAAATTTGGTGGAAAACGATACCCCACAAGCCTATGTCGTCGAAAATGGGGGAAACAGTGGGTGTGGTGGCACCAGGCTCTTTCAATCGATTCAGGACCCAAAATTTTGTGGAAAATGATACCCCACACTCCTAGGTACCAGAAATCTCGAAAACACATTCGAAATGGGTAGATAGGTAACCATTTTGACCCATAACCTCATCCAGAGGGCGCCAATCGTTCCGCGATACGTCTCATTAGATCAGTGTGGGGTATCATGTCATATGCCCAAAAGAATCTTTTGTGGAGTTCAAGATGGTGTCCCCCCATCCTGAGCATATACCAATTTGTAGACAGTCGTTGGTCTAAGTTCAGCAAATGACGCATTCTACCGGACATACAGGACCATAAGTCGGTCTGTTCCATCCTGGTGCCTCCTTAGTGTGCCTGGTGCCACTCTTTGGAGAATGATTTGTAGTGAGCTGGCACGAGGGATCTCAGGGGATGTCCAAATAGGATTTCGGATGGTGACCGTTTGTTGGAGGTTGGCGTATTCCTGAACTCTAGAAGCCCTGCATGATACGCTTCCTCGTCTAGGACACCCCCTTTCTTGCATTTGACAATCAGCGCCTTCATGACCTTGACCCCGGCCTCAGCGTGGCCATTGCCCTGGGTGAAGAATGGTGAGGATGGTGATAAGGACACATTCCATTTCCTCAGGAACTGCTTGAATGTGAAAGAGGAAAATTGTGGACCTCCGTCGCATCTGATCCGGATGGGAACTCCTGTGTCTGAAAATATTTTGCGCAGGCTAGCTACGACTGTTTTACTTTCGGGGCATCTTGTTCCGAATTGGCAGACAACCGGGCACCCGGAAAGCCTGTCAACGTATACCTACCATAAAATGTTTCCCTCTTGTCGTAAACAAATCCATGGATACGTCTACGAATGGTCGATTTGGTACCGGGTCATAAAATCATGGTTTCTTTTGGGAGTGACGGTCGTGACTCTTGGCACGAATTGCAGGCCTCTACTATGTTTTTTATGTCACTTGTGATGGATGGCGTGACGGATTGGCGACCGTTTGGCGAGCTCTTCTTTTCGTCTTTTCAATCCCTTGGTGTAACTGTGCTTTTTCCCTTCTCTCCATTCCATTTCTAAATTGAATCCAGTTAACTTCCCCTTCAGGCGTTGCAGCCTTGGATTCTCAATTTCATCTACAGTTTGTTTGTTTATGATCGATAGGAGGGGCTTGTGGTCGTTGACAATTGTGAAACAATGTAGTCCTCGAAGATAAATCTTACATTTCCACACGGCCCACACTATCCCTAACAGTTCTATTTCGATCATAGCATACCCCATCTCTGTATTTGTGAGGAATCGCGACCCACACTGTACTCAGTCATAGTAAACTAGATGCTCCCTGTTTATTATGCATGTACCTCATTACTCCTTGTTTTTCTTTCAGAGGGAAGCAAGTCAAGTCTAGTCCACACTAGATACAGGAATTCCCAACCAAACGACACTATTGTGAGGTGAGTGGCATTTCAACTCTTCATTTTAGATGTCTGGCTCAACATAATTGTGTTAGTCATGAGTCACGACTGTATATCCCCATACTGTGCTTACAACTGACCATCCACTGCTAGACAGGAGGAAGCAAAAGGGGTTTGCAGAAGCAGTTGATTTCAATTTGTGTCAAAAAGAGTCAACCTGGCTGTTACAGTCATACTATACTCATCGTGGGAACGGATTTAAGCATGAATTGATTATGTGAATACAATTTACTGTTAACATTTTGACTCAAAAGTTGAAATGACTCCGTAATTAGAAGTTGAAAATAGGGTGTTCATTAATCTGAATGTCTTTGGTAATTTCCCTTAGCCAACTTGTGACCATGTCGGCGGTCAATATGACCATAAACAGGATTGCGTAAGTGGATGCATCTTTCTGCCCTCGCTATTCCTTGAAATTCGAACGTTGTAAAAATATTCTGATTGCATGGATTGATGTTGTTTAGGTTTAATTTTGGTCATTTTCATGGTTCGGGGGGAAAAGGAATGTTATGACAGCGTTATTGTTGGTTTTTTGACTTGTCCGTCCAAGGTTGATGGCCCTAATTGCTTAACGGAAGTTTATAGATATTTGAACTTTTTTTCAGGAGGTCTTCTATTAGATTTAGAAATATTTTTTGCCTCTAAAATCTCATCATTTTCATCTTCCATGGAAAAAACGAAATATTTCAAAGAAAAAGTGAAAAAAAGGCGTTTGATCGCTTTTGAGTAGAAATGCAAGGCTGCAGATGTCGAGCTGCTTAGGTTGGCTAAACTGAAGAATTCCTTCTTCAAGGCAACAACAACAACACCCAGATTAGCTACTATTAGCTCTCAACTGGTGACAGCGCGTTTACTAGATCCTTATTACTAGAGTTTTTGCAACCAATGGGTGGCTTTATTTTATTTACATTTTGACTAAGTAGCCTAGCCGCTAGGTGTTTTAGGTTATGCTCGTTGCGATAATTCGCCATTTTTGCTGAAAACATTTCAAAAATTCATCAAATTGCCCTAGGCTGGTGTTGTAGAGTGGGAAGAAGTCAAAATAGAGGTAGAGATAGAGAAGAGAAAAGGTATATTTCATAATAAATCCAAGTTACATCCTCGAAATATTAACAAAATATTATAGTGTTGAAGAGGAATATAGTACAATACTGATTTGTGGTAAAAGCGGATACAATACTTTAGTTTTTTCCATGTGGTATTTACTTCCTTTAGCATCATAACTGACTGGATTGGTTGGCATTAGAATCTATCATGGTGGGCGTAATGGCAACAAATTGAAACTGGAATGGATTGCGTTTACAAGATGGACGAGTTCGGCACGGTTAGGTTACGTTTCAGGAAGGTTATGCATTTAAAGAGCGATTTTAGGTGGCCGGCAATGGGCGACACTCAGATGGCCATTTTAAATTCCTAATTGCTAACTTCGTAGGGAGATTCAACGTCACCCATTAGTGGTTGTAAAAACTAGAAACCTACAGTTATTAAATGAGGGTTGACAAACATAATGAAGATAATACTACGCCAATTCACAGGAGGATATGAAAGTTGATTCAGGTTGTTGAGAAGCCATTTTTAGATTGCGGTGTTGGTTGCTGATTAAGCTGATCCACTGAAGAGAAAAACATGAACTAAGGAAGAATATGATAATATTTGTTGTATAATTATATGAAAATACCAGAATTTTCACTATCTGTTGCTGTTGACTGCCTAGTAGGTACTGTGGGTGTTGTCAGCAACCATAGTCCAGCCAATTCGTGCTCAAAGGACCCCTAGCAGGAATGTTTTATTAAAATTTTATTATAAAATTTCCTACAATTTACATTATTACGGTTTTTTCCTGCGACAAACCGTTCTGGCTCAAACTATAGTTGAAAATAGACGTATTTCATCTGACTCCGCAAAAAACCAACTTTTTCCAGCCCAAAGCTCATATTTATTATCAATGGCTGTCATTCAGTGAATTCATCTCAGTTCTCTGCACGTACCTTAGATCCATTAATGATACCAAGTATTCGCAAAAGTTTTTACTTTCACGAGTCAGGTTTCACGAAAATTCAACGGATTCAGCACCCCTAAAAACATAAAAAATGGAAGAAATCAAAACGACCCCAAAACTTTCCTGTTAAAAGCACAATTTGACTGGACTAAATGAGACTCTTTAAATATGACAAATAATATTACCACACAATATAACCTCACTTTGTCCTCCACAAGCCCTACGGATTTCTTTTTCCGTTGTGAGTTAGCGCTGTGACATTGATTTCACTTACCTTCACAGTAGCGTTGAACTTTTGAGCTCCTGTTGCATACGTTGGTAGGTAATTTGTTGCCTTTCTGATTACCGTTAAAATTCAGTATTCATGAGAGTGATTTGTGAGTTTGTCACCCCTTATACTTCGGCTACAGTTTTATATTAATTGTTTTAATAGGGAAAACTTCCTAAACCTTCCTTGATCAAGCATTATGGAAATTCAGTGTATTCGTTGAAATTTAAGAGAAACAACGTTCATTTCTCTGACCTTATCAGCTGGAATATTGAAAAACTTGTGGGACATGATATAGTTTTTCAATGTATTTTATTCAACGCAGGAACAGGAACTACATTACATATTGATGTTCGCTTCAAGTCGGGATGTGCTTTGGGGAATATTGAATGCTTATGTTTGATTATCACGCTTTTGTGAGACGAAAAAATTCTGTTTACGTATTTTGTTGATCCATAGCTGTCATGAGACTGTTATACTTGGTATGTAATTGAATAACTGGTCTTGGAGGAACGGTTTTTTAACTTGATTTCACCAATCGATTGGTTCCAATCGATTCGGTGTCCAAAATTTAGTGGAAAATGACACCCCACACACCTAGGTAGAAATCTCGAAAACGCACAATCGAAATGGGTAGATAGATACCCATTTTCACCCATAACCTCATCCAGAGGGCGCCAACCGTTCCGGAACCAATATCATTGGGTTTAGCGTCCAATATTTAGTGGAAAATGATACCCCACACGCCTAGGTAACAGAAATCTCAAAAACCCAGGTTCAAAATAGGTCGATGGGTACCCATTTTGACCTAAAACATCTTCCGGATGGTGTCAATCGTTCCGGGACCCATTTCATTGGATTCAGCGTCCAAAATTTAATGGAAAATGATACCCTACACGCCTAGATTGCCAAAAATCCCGAAAATCCATTTTTTTAAGTACACATTTTGACCCCTACTCCGCCTAAATTTGGTCCGATCGGGCTGAAAAGTCATGAGGACCAATTAGAGCCGGAAACGGACGCCTGACCTAAATTTCAGATTTTTAGAAAATTTTCTACTACCAAAATCGGCGTGGACTATTCAAGGAATAACCAACCAAATCAGAAACCATGAACGCGATTCGTCGAAAAGTTCAGAACTTTTTTCGTAAGAAAATTTGGAATTCAAAGAATGAGAAAACCGTCGATAACACCAGATTTCATCTTTGTAGAAAATGTGCCACCAAATTTGTGTATTTTGTCAAAAGCTGCATCACTACGCCAAATGTTGTCCATAAAGAAACAAAAACGACAAAAAACGAGCAAATTCAGAAGAAAACGATTATTTCTATTTGCATGGAATTACAATAATCGACCACATCAATACGGAAAATATCAACTGGCACACCACTGGCTGTGTTAATAAATTCGTTGTTAAATTTAAAATTGACTTTGGAGGCCAAGTTAATGTTTTTTCGCTGAGAATCTACAACGTTTTGAAGAAACCGTTCTTTCTACCGGTTATTCAGTTACCTATCAACTGTAACGTTGTCTCAAATTGAGTCTCAGTTCTAAGTATTACCCAGACATTAATGTATAGTCCTTGGAAAGGGCTGCCTTGGTGTGGCAGGGCAGTTTTGGAATTAGATACTAACCACGATGCCGAACCTTGGATTATTTTGATGGTATTCTTGACAGGATAATGATACTTGGACTTTGGAATCTCCTTGTTTTGTAACTTAATAGGGAAACTTTTGGAGTGAATTCGTTTTGTCATGTTTAAATTAGGTTTCAAATTTTATTTTTGTCCATTTTATGTGCATTGTGTGATCGCTTTACACATAATTTGTCTCTTTTTTTCGCCTTTCATTCATTTTCTTAAGTTCTCCGGTTCATTCTTCAATGTCGATTCGTGTTTAGATTCACATCTCGTTTCGGCGACGTGAGACCCAGCTTTCTGAAACCGATGATAGAAAGAGAAGAAGTTTTTAAAGACAAGCTAGTTAACAGTCAGTCGTTACCTCTTGAGAACGAAATGACAACGAAAATTAACCAACGAATTCGGGGAAACTACGAACTAAAGGAGTCACCGACAGAAAACAACTTTCTTACCGGGTTGTGCCCCGACGAGGCCAAAGTACTTGAAAGGGCCACGCAAATTTTAGAGTATGTCTTCATTATATTCAGAGGTGACGGGCTTCGTATTTTAGACAATCTACTGACGCTACACGCTTTACGATGGGCTGATCACTAATAATACGAAATTTTAACAATCGGCTTCTGTAGCAACTTGATTCGCATAATAAATCGGTCGCGGCTTCTTTTTAGATAGGAAGCACATTATTTGCGCACTGCTCTCTCACGCAAAAATTCCTTGTAAATTCTAGGCACTCTCAGCAATTTTACCATTTTGTAGGTTGACATAAGTGAAATTACTAACATTTTTCAGTTGTAATTCATCAAAAAAACAATCAAGCCAATTTACAATCCATTTTCTTCTAACAAATGTATCTTTGGAGAGAAGGGTTGGTTCGTAATACATTTGTCAGAGCGTAAGTGTGGTGAAAGGGGTGTTGGATTGGTTAAAATATCAAGTTAGTGTCTTCTTAGGGTCGTTGGAAACGGTACAAATACGAATATCGTGCTCAATGACGTCTATTGTGCATGTTGTGACGGATGAAAGGTACCTAGTTGACGCATGTTTCTATTGAAGAATCCTCCTATCTTTGTTTCCTAGTTTGTCTTCGTACGCCATATTGGTCTTATTGGCCGCGAAAAACGTGTCAAATTGCGTCTTGTGTTGTTATGTCTCACCTAGATAGTGTATTATCATTTGTTCCCCTAATAAACTCGAGGAGTTGTGATTTATAATATGGTATTGACACATTAAGTTGAACATTAGACTAATACGTTTAAACTATCGACAGATTTGAACCTAGACAAATAGATCTCAACTTGCGACGAAAAGATTTCAACTTCAAGCGGAACGAAGTAAGAACAGCTGAACTGAAACAGAATCTTATGTTTGTTTGTGATAACTCACTATTCAAAAACACTGCAAATTCTTGTTCGTTGGACCAGGAGCATGGAGAAAATGGAGGAAAATAGTGAGCGTGGAGGGTCTTGGATTAATTCCAATCGATTCTGCGTCCAAAATTTAGTGGAAAATGATACCCCACACGCCTTAATCGCCAAAAATCTCGAAAATTTATTCTTTGAAAAACATTTTGACCCTCCTCCCCTCAATATTGGTTTGATCTGCCTGAAGAGTTTTGAGGACCAGCTAGAGCCGGGTCCCTGACCAAAGTTTCAGATTTTTAGAGAATTTTCAACTACCAAAAACGGCGTAGAAGGCGGACGGACATTTGCTCATTTTGATCTAGCCACCTTGAAACGCTGGATTTTGAGCTGAATCGGAGAGGTTGACTTTCTGCATGAAAACATAAGTTGATCTTGAAGAAATAACCAACCAAAATACGAACACAGTGAAACCTTGAAGGAGCCACCCATGCAGAAGAGATTCAAACTCCCCGACCGCAGGCACAGAAAAGGTATACATATGCGACGAAAGTAGATGCCTTGAATAGCAGGAAAGGAGCCGTAAAATCGCTAATACGAGTTTGAATAATAGAAATCTATTTCTCCAAAGTTGAGGTCCATTTGTCCAATCGTCTATAGTTGAAATCTTTTTGTCAAAAGTTTGAATTAATATGTCAGTACTATTATATTCAGTTTCCTTTCATTCACATTCAGAAGAGATTCTAACTCCCCCATGCAGAGGAGATTCATATTCCTCGTCCGCAGGCATAGGGAAGGTATTTCTACGCGACGAACGTAGATGCCTTGAATATCAAGAAAGGTGCCGTGAAATCGCTAACACGTGTTTAAATAGTGGAAATCTATTTGTCAAAAGTTTGGATTAATCTGTCTGTACTATTATATTTAGTTTCCTTTCATTCACATTCAGAAGAAATTCAAACTCCCCCATGCAGAGGAAATTCAAATTCCCAGTCCGCAGGCACAGAGAAGGTATACCTATGCGACGAATGTAGATGCCTTGAATATCAGGAAAGGAGCCGTGAAATCGCTAATACGTGTAAAAATCGTGGAAATCTATTTGTACAAAGTTGAAATCTATTCATCAATAGTTTAAATTAATCTGTTAATACAATTATGTTCAGTTTCCTTTTCACATTCGACGAGTTTTTTCCGTTTTTGAAAGTCAGGTTGTGTGAAGGTTCAAAACGGAGCCAGTTATGTTTCCTATTAGTTTCCTGCGCCTTTGCACTGATTGGGAAACCGAGCGAATATTTACGTTCATTCTTTTTGAACGATTTCCTCATGTAGGTGGTAAAATCGTCGAACTTTCCTTGTCAAAACAGACTTCAAGAAAGACTGAGTCTTTTCCTCTTTCTTGACCTTCAATCACCCAAAATACCCTAACTCTTTAACATTGAAGAACATCAGCGTTCGAAAAACACGGAAAATCCAAACTGGTTCTACAAGAAGAGGCTATTTGTACTTACTAAAATCACCCGACTGTTAACTGAGGATTTTTCATTCAACATTTAATGTTGAATCCTGGGTAGCTACTAGCTATGTACTATTTAAGCGAATCATAACAACGTGTGAAGACATTAAAATATATAATCCTTACAGTAAATGCAATTTTGTAAAAACAATGTGACTTTGCTATTGTGATGAGCTAACAGTTTGTCAAAATTCACGTTATCTTGCCTACGTCATTATAATGAGCTCATATCACTCCGTTAATTCTGAAGTTGTTTTCCCTGAATGTTCTCAATAGCTACAATCACCAGAAAAATGTCAACCCGATTAAGCTGAATGGGGTATCGCCTCGTTCACGCATCAAGGTGTTGGATAAATCACTAAATTGCACAGGGTGTTGGGATTCCTCAAAACCAATAACAATTTTGTTCTAAAATCCTTTTTCTTCTTTTCCCTCACGCAGGAAAAACAAATCGTTCAGACCGCGGGATCGAACGAAGAAAAGACTGAAAAATTTACAAAGCGTCAAAACCCTCGCTGGACGTACTCAAAGCGTCACTCAAATGAGCAAAACGCGAAAACAACCGTTCACAGTGACTGCCCAGTTTCAACAGTCGTTGATCAGTTTGATGGACACACTGAATCAAGCGAATCCATTTTTTATTCGGTGTATTAAAAGTAACAGCAATAAGGTGAGTTTTGTCTTTTCAAGTTAGAAAATACGCTATAACTGTTATAACTTTCTGTAAAACGCCAGGATGGGGCTGCATAACGAATACATCAAGCGACTAATTAGCCAATATTGTGTATAAATTAATGTTGAACGCCAGGAACTAAGGGGTGAACAGACTAGGGTGCATAAGAGAGGAGTAGGGGGTGAGTAATGCACCAACCCAGCGACAAATTAACTGAATAAAATCACTAGCGACGAGGTTGTGAAAACCCACTGCATATAAAAACGGAGATAAATAATTTTTCGGGGATTTATGGGGTTTTTTTCGTCAAGTAGTGAATTCTTTGAAAAACCTTAAAAATCAAAATATCTGGAAAGCGGTTAGGAATCGGATCTTGTTGAAGAGGAACTTTTTTGTTCGGTGTCAAATTTCCTATAAGATTTCGACGTTTTTAACGCGAGTAGCTTGCCACTCTTAATTTTCCAATAATCGATATTAGTCCGATGAATATTTATAACGTTTTTCGTGTATTTTTCTTCATTTCTTGAAGCTTACGTTCAGTTGACGAAGACTCGTCAATTTTGTACTGAATACTAACTTCTTGATTGTCAATTTCTCGGTAATTTTAGGTTCCGAATCAATTTGACGACGAAACCGTTCAACGGCAATTGCGGTATACGGGCATGTTGGAGACTGTGCGCATTCGACAAGCGGGTTACAACGTGAGACTCACCTACGACGAGTTCATTCAACTGTATCGCATATTGTTGCCAAAAGGGCTTTTGAGGTTTGTACATTTCTCAATCAAATCTGGTGTCCTCCCCTTAACCCCAACACGGGAAACCAAAAAAAAAAAAAAAAAAAAAAAAAAATCTCTGCACCTTCCAGGGAGTTTGTAACCTTTCTTGATGACCCACCTAGATACGCCATTCTAGCTCTAGGATCAAATTTTGATTTGTGCTTTGGATTGAGGACGTATGCCTCACATCCAAAACGTCGTACGTAGCCTACAGTAGTTGGCTGGCGACCAATAAATAACTCAAAGGGAGTTTTGAAATGAATGGGCTTGTTCGGTGGGCGGTCTTGTAGACCAATGAAGAACTCATGGCGTGAGACCAATAGTAGGAAGGCATGCCTGAGCTGATTAGGTTAATTTCCAGGTTAATCCTCTCAGCCAGTCACTGTGCTGAGAAGCAGCAGGCTCACATGCATTTAGCACAATTCCTTCTTCCCTCAACAGGTTATTCATGCCCTGAGTCTTGAATTCAGATCCTCCATCTGTGCTGATCTCATGAATTTTGTTGTTGTTGTACCCAATTAACCTCCTTGATCCCTTTACAAATTCCTTAAGTGCAAAGTGGATTTGGGTTTTTTCTGCTATTGGAAATGTGAATCGATAGAAGTCATCAATGAATGTGACTGATCTAATTGAGATCTTTTCCAAGATCAGAATGAATTCCCATTAAATACAGTGTGTGTTAATTATCATTTTTGGTTTCCAGCTCGCAGACAGACGTTCGAGATTTCCTTTTGACTTTGAATTTGGATCGAGAGAATTATCAAGTTGGAAGTAGTAAAATATTTATGAGAGAGTGTGAAAAAGTCAAGCTGGATTACCGATTACATCAGCAAATCATGGCCAGCATCGTTCGTATTCAGCGGTGGTATCGAACCATTTTGGAAAGATCGAGGTTCCTCCGTATGAGGAATGCGGCTGTCGCCATACAAGTAATCACCACTTTATTCCATTATTTTGATTGATACTATCGTGTTTTTGCATTGTCAGGGATGGTATTATTTTAAACATTTGTTTTAAGATGTTGTTAAAACACCTTTTAAAACAAATCACTAAAATCGATCTAGGCGTGTGGGGTATCATTTTCCACTAAATTTTGAAGGCTGAATCCAATGAAATGGGTCCCGGAACGATTAGCGTCCTCTGGATGAGGTTTTGGGTCAAAATGGGTACCTATCTAACTATTTCGAAAGTGTGTTTTTGAGATTTCCAGTAACTAGGCGTGTGGGGTATCATTTTCCACTAAATTTTGGACGCTGAATCCAATGAGATGGGTTCCAGAACTATGGGCGCCCACCGGAAGAGGTTATGGACGCCGAATCTATTTTCAATTCAGGCTCCATGCGCCAAGGAATAACCAACCAAAAAAAGTTTTTTCTCTTATGAATGAAAGTTTTTTGGCAACCTTATTTCCCTTGTGTAAATAGGTATTATGCTCAAACGGTTAAAAATCAGGAAAGTAAAAAGAGAGGATACCTAATAAATGAAGAAAAAGTAAAATGGGGCGTTTATTTTGAGTAGGAGTGCAATAATTTAAAACATTCAAAATGGCATTGACTTCATGAGAAATGATATTTGAATTTCATGTTGGACGGGTACCATTAGCCTAAAAATTCCTGGAGTGAAAATGAACAATTTCATTTGTTTCTTGTTCGAACTTGTGAGGTTGCGGAGAAATTTACCGGAGTCGTATTGTTATTCAAATGGCGAATACGCTGGAAATTGACTTGCATGTTCTGCGGAACTCAACGCATTACGTTCCTCCGAATGATTTTCGTTCCCACATCCTAATCATTTCCGTGAAATGCACGAGGTGATTCTACTATAAATCCCTCTTTTCTTCATTTGGTTGAGAATACCGGATTTTCTCTTGAGGAATACAGTTGCGTTTTGCCACCGTTTCGAGAGATAAGACCATTTTGAGAAGCCCCCATCGTTGGAAACCAGTGCGAAATTCACGCGAGTGAAGTGCCACTTGCGGAATGTGTCTTGTGGGGTTGGTAGCATCACAGGGGTGGGCTGTTTCATGGACCAGGAGCATGGGGAGAGTGGGGGAAAACAGTAAGTGTGGAGTTTACCTGACTCATTCCAATTGATTCAGCGTCCATAATTTAGTGGAAAATACTACCCCAAACGCCTGTGAACCCAAAAATCCCGAAAACCCACTTCCGAATTAGGAAGGTAGGTGGTCGATTGACCCATACCCACCCCTGGTGGCCACCAGTCGATCGGGATCGTCTACATCGGCAATAATCTCAAAAATATATTTTTCAAGAACCACATTTTGACGCTGCAAATTCCTCCACAGGGGTTGGGTATTCCTCGGACCAGGCGTATGAGACTCATTTCTCTCTCAACATGGGGAAAATAGGGGAAACAGTGGGTGTGGCGGGTCTCGGATCCATTCCAATCGATTCAGGGTACAAAGTTTAGTGGAAAATGATACCCCACACGCCTAGGTACCAGAAATCTCGAAAATACACATCCGAAATGGGTGAATAGGTAACCGTTTTGACCCATAACCTCATCCAGTGAACGCCAATTGTCTCGGGACCCGTCTCATTGGATTCTGCGTTCAAAATTCAGTGAGAAATGATACCCCACAAGCCTAGGTGCCAGAAATCTCGAAAGCACACATTCGAAATCGGTATTATTCACGGAATAACCAACCAAAAGGAGGGTATCGTGTGGGGTATCATTTTCCACTAAATTTTGAACGCTGGATCGATTGAAATGTGTCTCCAAGCTTCTGGTCCGGGGGATAACCAACCCCTGCGGATGTATATGCAGCGTTTTTGTTCCTTGATCTCCGGAAGCTGATATTTGTTCAACAGTATTGGAATGTTTTCAAGTATATTCTCATGACCTTCATGCTGTTTGCCATCTGATTCACTGCTAGATGCGGACATTCAGGGTTTGTTGAGAAAATTCTCGTAAAACTAATAGAACATCAAATATGGCCAGAAAGAGTCAGAAATATAGCGATCGGACCAAATTTGGGCGGAATAGGGGTCAAAATGCGTTTTTGAAAAATGGATTTTCGTGATTTTCGGCGATCTGTGCGTGCGGGGTATCATTGTTCACTAAATATTGGAGGCTAATCCAATGAAACAAGTTCCAGAACGATTGGCACCCACCGGTAGAAGTTATGGGTCAAAATGGGTATTTATCTACTCATTTTGAATATGAGTTTTCGAGGTTTGCGGTTCCTAGGCGTGTGGGGTATCATTTTCCACTAACTTCTTGGACGGTGAATCGATTGGAATGACTCCGGTACACTTCACGGTTATAGTTTCCCCCCATGCTCCTGGTCCATGGAACAACCAACCCCACATATACTTCGGTATCGGGATAGGTAGGGGGAGGCCTCCACTCGGATCACTGTATGCAACCTGTCAGTACTAGCCTAATTCATTGAAAGGTCACATACCTACGTACCTGAGCAAATGCTCGACACCCGACGGGTGTGAGATAGATCATCGCGTATATGCCAGATTGATCTCATAGGGAGAGATCTCTCAATCAATGATCTTTTGCTCATGAGATTGATCTCTGAGCTATTGCTCGTCCTTATGCATACCACCCATTGCCATGGTGCTTGATAAGCGAGTTTTAAAAACGTGTTTGAAACAGCCGAAAAACACCTTTTTCTCTGCGAGAGAAACGCTGCAAATTCTTTTACAGGGGTTGGTTATTCCTCGGATCATCATGGTGCCTCATTCTAATCGATCCAGAGTCGAAAATTTAGTGGAAAATTATAACTCACGAGCCTAGATCGTCGAAAATCACAGTTTTTCGAAAAACACATTTTGGAAGGAATAACCAACCAAAAACCTGTATTCCAACCCTAATTATAACATTATTGTCATTTTTGTGAGATCAAATTTGAATATTTGAATATCATTATCGTTTCAGGCATACTGGAGGATGGTTGTCGTGATACAAAGGAAAAAAGCCATGGTTGCGGCCGCATTCATCATCCAAAAAGCGTGGCGAAGCCACAACGGGTCAAAATGGTTCAGGAAACTTCGTGCCGCTATCGTATTGTTCCAAGCCCGCACCAGAGGGTTTCTCGTTCGACGGAAATTCCAAGCGCAAAAGGTGATTTAAGGGCGATTCCTCTGTTCAATATTTATGAACGCTCATTTGTTACGTGTTTGTTACACGTAGAGATGTCAATTTGTTAAGTTAACACGTTCACTGTCACCGTGATCCAAAGTAGGATAAGAAGGGATCCCGGACCAAAATTTCAGATTTTTAGAAATTTTTCTACCACCAAAGTCGGTGTAGACGGCGGACGGATATTTGCTAATTCTCACCTAGACACCTTGAAACGCCCAGAAAAAAAATACCTAATTGGGCTGAATCGGAGTGATTGATTTTTTGCCTGAAATTATAGGTCGATGGCGCGCTATTTATTTGTCCCCTCAGAGGAAAATTTTATCTTTGAGGGTCATTTGATTCGTATTTGATTCTCTTCGTATTTATTTAGAGACTCATGGGCGATGCCCAATTTCAAAGTAAAACCATTTTTTTGTCCTTGGGCCTCCACCAATTGAAGGGCGTGGACAATTGCTGCCCCTACGGCACCGCGACCCCTAGGGTCTATTGTGCCTGCTCTTACTGAAGGGAAGTCGGATGGGCCCTAAGAGCCCTTGCCATCCTTCCTCACCCTTAGACATAGGACTCCAACAGGGGCTGTTCGGCGCCCATCCTATATCCTCTTGCCCAAAGGTGAGAGTTGGTCAATTTCGCAAGCCCCTACTAAGCCAGACACGTGTGTGTATTAAACCCCCGGACAACCGTATTCGGATCTTACTGCTGGTAGGTTCCTACTGAGTTGGCATCACGACGTCGAGTTAACACCGGGGTGGTGCTGTATTCGAACCATCAGCCTCGTAATCTCGACCAGAGAAAAGTACCGAGCCCCAGGGACATACGCCTTAACTGCCTCGGCCACCCAGGGCCACCAAGTAGGACAATATTTAACAAACCGTTGTTTTATTCCAGGCTAAGATGCTCCGGAGTAAAGAAGAAGCACACGAAAGGAAACGAAGTAGTTCAGAACCTGACATTCTGCCCGTGGAGGTGGCTGAACCTGTCGGCAGGTAAGTTTGGGAATGTCCATTGGTATTGACGAACTTGTGGATGTGTACAATGGTTCTTATAATCAAATTGTCATGTCTTCAGCAGGGTCAAGAAAATTTCCGAAAGCGGACCGGAGCTTTCTAAAGCTAGTTATTCGAGTAAATATTCACAAGACCGTTTAAGTGAGTTGCTTTGTGAATTGTCTTGGGTGTTGCAATCTGTATGGAGTTGAATTGAAATAATTCGACGGGGTTTGGTTTCAGCTGTAGTCAATCCAAGTATAGAAACTCTTAGTGATGGCGAGTTGGAGCAAGATGACATTGTTTGGAAAGACATCCCGAGTCCTGGAAAGGACATGTACGCCCCGCCACCGCCTCGAATACCTCGCCGAAGAGACATCGTTTGCCGCAGCATCGGAGAAGACATGAGTGGTGACAAAGCGCCGCCCAGACCTGGCAGCAAACCTAGTCTGTGAGTGCCATGGGTGTCACATGTCAAATTACACGTTCGTAGTCCTCGCCATTTTCTCATTGTTTGGCCATTTTTCAGAAGCACATTGGACTTCAAACGGAGAAATTCCGACCCGGCAACGCAAATGGACAGCGTCAACAACACGTCTACCAATTCCGTGACGCAGCATTCGCCGTCGGCTGATCTTTTGGAGTGGAAGGGCATCGGTATGTTCACCATAGCTGGACATTCCTTCAGGAAGATTGGAAGGATCAATAAAGAGGACAAATGCGCGTCGTGCTCCGCTCCTATGGACAACTGGGGTCACAAATGTGCAGGTGAGCCAATCAACTCCTCTCTTGGAGTTTGAGCCCAACTCTTCTCAATTAGCGGTAATCACGATTTTAGTTCATTATTCCTAGAATAATCACCTATTGTGCCCTCATGGGAAGGCATCTTTACACATCAACCTCTCCAATTAGCCCCAAAATTTGACGATGTACGTTTCATGATGACGAACACGAAACATTTTGGGGCCAGTTTGAGAAGGTTGACCCCCATGACCTTGAGCATGATGACGGTAGATTGATTATTAATGGAATAATCAACCAAAAGCACAACATTCGTCCGCCGACTTCACCGTTTAGGTAGCAGACAATTTTCTAAAAATCTGATATTTTTGTCAGGAATCTCTTTTTGGCTTTAGTTGGTCGTTGAAACGTTTGCCCGATCCAACCAAATTTGGAGAGGGTATGGGTACAAATTTGTTTTTTGAAACTCGATTTTCCTGATTATTGGGTACCTATGCGTGAGGGGTGTTATTTTCCACTAAATTTTGGACGCTGGATCCAATGAAATGGGCCTCTGAGCGATTGATCCGCTGAAAGCGCTCCCGTTGTCTTCCTTTTTTCCCGGACGGCCAGGATTCGGTCTCACACCTATCATCAAGACGAGAAAGTCAACATCTCCCACCACTGCAACTGTGCCACGCATGGAATCCATGGATTGAGGAGTTTGGGCATCAGCATCCTCAATAGCTTGACGCGATTCAACCCCTGCCTCAGCCAGTATACTGAGGAGCTCTATGAATCTATTCTTGTTCTTTTCTTTAGAAAGAAAGTTGCTACATTCTTCTTCTTCCGTGGCGCTTTAATCCGCGAGGGATCAAGGCCTCCTGGAGCGATGTCCAGTCATCTCTGTTTCTGGCGCTTTCCAGTTCCGAATTCTCAGAATGGAACGTGCATCTCCTGCCACACCATCCAACCACCGCAGTTTTGGTCGACCTAATCTTCTTTTGTGGACAGTTTCGTCCACAAGCTTTCGAGGGATCTCTTCTGGGCTCATTCTGGCTACTTGCCCGGCCCAACGGAGTCTCCCAACCTTCATGATTCCGACGACATCACAATCATCGGACAGGCTCATAACCTCGGTATTTGTTCTTCGTCTCCAGGCGAGCTCCTCCAAGTCAAACACTGCCTCCAGAATCCTACGGAGAACCCTCCTCTCGAACCGGTGCAATTCCTCTTCTGTTGCTTTTGTTAGCGTCCAGGTTTCAAATCCGTAGGTCAAGACTGGTCTAATGCAGGTCTTATAGAGGCGAAGTTTTGTTTTTTCCCGGGTGGCCAGAATTCGGTCTCACATTTATGCGTCAAAATTGGTATCTAGCTACCCATTTCGGAAGTGGGTTTTCGATATTTCTGGTACCTAGGCGAGTGGGGTATCATTTCCCACTAAATTTTGTACGTTGAATCAATATTGTAGTGAATCCCCATGCTCCTGGTCCGAGGACAAACCCCTTTCAAAGAATTCGCAACGTTTTAACTTTTGGCCAGTTGTACCCTCTGTTTCTACCATAAACACCCTGACTTTTTCCACGGCCAGCAACGGCATACCTCACTCGCCCCACAACTCAAGCGTCCCTGCTCCTCCCTCTCGCTTGTGCTCAACATCTCATCACATTTACTACAACAACCCTTAAGTGTTCAGAGCCCTCCCTGCAGAACTGAAGTCACCGTCAGATTTCTCTCTTAATGTATATGAAATGGAATCTTCTCATGGCTCATTTCAACAGTCCCCAATGCCCGCCACACGCTTTTACCTAACACATATGTGTAATCCCCCTCATTACTTCATTAGTCCATGCACCTCATCTGTATTTTGTACCTTTTGACTGTACATAATTAGATTCTGGTTTACATAAGTAAATAATGTTAGGATCAACTATACACTCCCCCACACCGGATGGAGCTTGTCTCTTGAGTGTTGGGGTATTTCCTACCTGCGTACAGTTCTTAATTTTATTATTTATCCCTCATTTCTATATTATATTTTAAATTATCCTTTAGTTTATTCTCAGATGAACCAATGTTTTATGAGCAATGTATCGTACAATTTATCAGCAATAAACTTTCATTTCATTCATTCAATTATTAATCCTGATATTTCACCATATTTTTTCCAGAATGCAAACACCTTTTCCACACCAAATGCATCCAAAACGGCGGAGTCCTCCAACACCCTTGCGTCCCGTACACGGGGCCCGCCTCGCGGAAAAGTAAATTCTCTCGACGAAGTAAATCGTCTCAAAGTAGCGAAAAAGCGTCCACGGAGAAAGAAAAACCTCTCACTCAACCGACTAAATTCAACCTAACCGGCACCTCCGAATTCACGGATAGCACGGACAAAATCATATCCGGTATTAAAGAGCTTCAACAAATGCAGGATTTTATCACGCAAAAAGTAATTCCAAATCAATTTCTATTCATATTACGCCATATAATTATTTTGATGAATACTAAGGCAACAATTCATGCGCTTGTGTTGATATTATCCTTTGTTGTGCGTTGCAGATCTACATTATTGAGTCGACAGAGGGTGAAAAGCCATCCAAGGCCGATGTTGTCTTCAAACAAGCGTTAAAAGAGTTCAAAGACAACCTGATCGCCCATTACAGCGTCGCCAATAAACAAGGATCGGAAGTTCTCAGTATCAAATACAAGGATCTGATAGCTAATTTCACCAGGGTAAGCGTACAACGTAAATTCGCCAACGTTTGACGTTTTCTAACAACAAACGTAATCCTAACGACATTCCAATTTGTCACCAGATCATGGAAACAGTTCGGTTACAAGAGCACGTCAAAGAGGACTTTCCAACGACTATGGGAGTCAACGCTTTTCGAGGGTTTTTGAACGAGTTTATGGGTAAAAGTCGGACGGAACACGAAAAACCGAGAAAAAGCAAGCGGAAAAAAGAGAAAAAACGGAAAGTGGACGAACCCGTCAAATTTGCTGGACACAATTTTGTCCTTACAATCATTAATATTCCGACGTTTTGTGAAATTTGCTCGTCTTTCTTCATGTGGCCGATTGAAAAAGGTCTCGTCTGTCAAAGTGAGTTGCTCGTCAGGCAATTTATAATTTTCTCTAATGACACAAGTTTAAGAAGTACACATCAGCTTGTAGGAATGATGCTGCAAGTTTAATACCAGCTGATGTCAAGCTAGCCAATATTTGTTGAGCACAAGTCCACAAAGTTACTGTACAAGGTGGGTTTTCCTGCACGCGTCTGGCCGCTGTGGCTGAAGCTTGCTTCCGTGGCGTAAGTTTCCCTGGCACTGGACACAATGGCCGCAACTGCTCTAGCATTCAGAATGTCAGGGAAGAGGCCTCTGGTGGCTTGGTGGATCGTGGAAGAAGAGGAGGAAGAAAGGTTTCTTTGGATTGCAACTACTTCGTTCATCATATCGTACAAAAACGCATTTTTCTTCACCAGCCCCACCAAAATATCATTCTCCCCTGACGTATCACGTTGCTAACTACCTAAAGTGGCTCTGGTGCTGTCCTCAACGGAATCAACTATATCGTATTTGCAGATGATGTGAAGCTCTTCCTTCAGATGCTTGATCTCCCTGACTCCATTACTTTGTCGCGATTTGTGTTGTGACTTCTTTCAGTGGTGCTCGGGCATTGGGTGATGACGTATCACCGCTTGCTGTCCTCATGTATGCACTCTTATTGCATCAACGGTGTCGCTCTTGGACGTCCCTCCGTAGAAAGGCAGTTGACCTTCAATGAACACATTGCCCAGGAGTCTTCTCGTGCCCTTGGGTTTGTAAAGCGTAACACCAGGGATTTCACCAGCACCACTGCCCTCGTTGCCGCTCTCAACGGCCATTGTCCAGCCTCACCTGGCGTATGCATCCATCGTCTGGTGCCCCTCATACAATCAGCCTAACAGGGTGTACTGTGCGTTCCTTTGTTACCCTGCCTACAAGCTTATGGTCTGTCTTCGAAGATGTGGACTACAATTGGTACCCTGGGTCACCAGTTTCATCTGCTCAGCGTCTCTGCCCACCGGGCTCTCGCTTGCTCTCCAATGCTTGCTTGCCCAGTCTGGCCTGGGGATGCCCCGAATCTGCCTGCGTTCCAGCGATCTGTTTATTGTGCCATTCTCGCCCATCAACTATGTGCGTTCTCTACCTCTCTGCCGACTTCCTAGAATGGTGCATAGTCCACATTTATAGTGATTCTCATTATTGGAAATATGGCACGTCCGATGCAGGTTTGCTTATCCCGGCCGCCGTAGGCCCTGGTCACTGGAGCACTCCAGCCGCAGACGCAACAGCTTAGCTCCTAGGAATGCGACCACACATGAAATACATGTACATTGAAGGATTCAATGCGTCTGAACGCGAGCCACAACAGCCAGACGCATGTAGGAAAACTACATCTTTGATCATGGCATGTTCAAGGCTACTTTCTCTAAAATCTCGCCTTTTTTTTAATTATAGAGAATAAACAGCCCTTCAAATTGCAAAATATGAAGCTTCTAAGACCCTAATTTTAATTTTCAGATTGTAAAGTGACTTGTCACAAAAAGTGCCAAACCAAAGTCTACCCGTGCAGCAAGGAAGTGGTTGTAGCGAGACACGTCCCGCATCCCATTTTCGGCGTCCCCATTCAACAGTTGATTACTGGAGACGAGAAAATACCGTTGGTCGTCGACAGGCTTATCACAACTATAGAAATCTACGGTCTTTACACGGAGGGAATCTACAGAAAATCTGGCGTACGTAAATAATAAGTTTCTTGTGTGTGTTTCTCTGACCTCCTTGTCTTGGAAGCTAACTAGTTTTGGTTGGTTATTCCTTGAATAATCAATCTACGTTTTCATGCAAAAACTCAATATCTCCAATTCGGCAAAAAAAAAAAAAAAAAAAAATCTGCATTCTGTCTGGGGTTGTTTCTGCTGTAATCGTCTTAGATGCCTTGGTGGTGGTGGATTGCTGGATAGCCGTTGCAGGAGGGCGTTGCGATGGGTTGACATGGATTCTTGTAGTTGTTGGTAGTTCACAATCACTCTTACTGTGATGATTAAGTCTTTACGGGGATTGCTGTTTCTCACGTACCATGTGGCCCCCTTATGACTCTGAGTACTCCGTTCTGGAATGTTTGTACACGTTTGACCTGGGAATCACATGTCCACAACCCCCCACATTTGACATCCATTTAACCAAATGGGGCGTATCACGTTAACGTTGTTAATTTGGAAATAATTTATTGTCTCCGTCTATATCTGGCTCTCGGTTATATGGTTATTCCACGTCAGCCTGGAGCCCATGTATAGACCGAGATGTCGGCAGACTTGATTCTGTGGGATATCAACTCGGTTCATGGTGATCACGGGGAGAGGAAGACTCCTTTTGTATGTGAACTATATGAGAGAGGATTTCGCTGGGTTCTCGCTTTTGTTCTCCACTGGTGACACCTTGTGATGGTATCATCTGCTAGACTTTGCAGTGGAAGTCCTCGGTTGACAATAGCGCCACGTCATCCGCAAACTGAGCTATTGATACTCTATCAGAACTAGGAAGGTTGTGGGTAAAGAGGAGATGGAGAATAGGCCCCAGAAACCTTCCTTGAGGTACTCCTGCTTTGAATGGACAGACCGGCTAACTAGTAGTCAGCCATTTTGTGTCTTGTGCATTACATAATCCTCATCGCTGCTAGAGGGCTGTCCGTATGCGCGCTATCTACTTACTATGCCTTCTGCTTCCCCGCTGTTGGCTGTTTTCGTGCTAAAAGTCAATCTCTCCGATTCGGCCCAAAATTTTTTTCTGGACGTTTCAAGGTGCCTAGATCAAAATTAGCAAATGTCTGTCCGCCGTCCACGCCGACTTTGGTAGTAGAAAATATTCTAAAAATCTGAAATTTGGGTCGGGACTGGTATGGGGTATCATTTTTCACTAAATTTCGGTCGCAGAATCCAATGAAATGGATTCCGGAACGATTGGTGCCCACCGGAAGAGGTTATGGAGCAAAATGGGTATCTATCTACCCATTATGAATATGTGTTTTCGAGATTTCTGGTACCGAGGCTTGTCGGGTATCATTTTCCTCTAAATTTTGGACCTTGAATCGCTTGGAATGGGTCCGGTACCCGCCTAACCCCCTGTTTCCCCCATGTTCGACATTTTTGACGACTTAGGCGTGTGGGGTGTCGTTTTTCACTCATTTTTGGATGCTGAATCAATTGGAATGAGTCTCCATGCTCTTGATCCGAGGAATAACCAACCCCTGTGTATGAATTTGCAGGTTTTTTCCTTCTTTTTTAATTGTCATTTTGGCAATATTTATACCTACACTTGGAGGTTTCAGAGGAATAAACCTAGTTTTAATGTCAATAACTTTTTCAACGTTCAATGAACGCTGCTGAGCCATTTCATGTAAACTAATGATGGTTTGACTGGCCAATTGTGGCTGTGCAAAGAATGTTGCCTTAATTGACTCTACATGTATTTTCCAGGTGAGCTCGAAGGTAAAAGAACTGAAAAATAGAATTGAAGAAGGGAATTGCGAAGGAATACAATTTGAGCACTACCAGGTACGCTTGATTCTATCTTTCATCTTGCAGGATAGTTTGATCCCAATCTATGGCATTTACGACTAATAATTATCGTGTACTTTTAGGTTCACGTTCTGGCAAGTGTCTTGAAGAGTTTTCTTCGTGAAATGCCGGAGCCGCTTCTCACGCACGATTCGTATGACGACTTCTTGAGAGCCGCTACATTGGTCGAAGACAAAGTGTCGACTACGTTCACCATTTTGAAAAAGCTTCCTCAGTACAATTTCGACTTGATGGAGAGGCTCATATTCCATTTGGCCAGGTAAGTGATCGTTCGTAGGCTCGTCAGTTGTGCGTTGGCCAGTGCGCTTGCAAGTGACGAAAATGTGTTGCAGGATTGCGTCTCACGAAGACGTCAACCGTATGGGACCCAGCGCCCTCGCTATCGTCTTCGCTCCTTGCATACTCAGGACGAACAAAGTAGTCCCTGCTCAAGACTCTTTGGACGACATCAGCCGACAAACGACGTGCATAGAAATCATAATTTCCGAGCAACTTAAGAAAGTCAAATCAACGTTGGCTGACATTGACACGTTGGACGCAGCTCGACACACTGCTTCCTACAGACTTTCGACCATCAGGAGTTCGAAGGTGAGCGTTTCAGCAGCAATCATGTTGACCTGGATCCTGCGTGATGATTGTCTTCTTCCCATTTCACAATACCAAATCTCCAAACTGTTCTCTACACCTTGGATTTTCGTCCGACAACCTGGCCAGGTGTCGCGGACGTCGTCAGCCGTCCTCCAAAGAGGATCGTAAATTGATCAAACTGTTCTCTCTTTTAAAGATATTCACTCCTGAAGAATTCAACATAGCCAAGAGGAGCAATGACGACGAAGAAGCTCTTCTAATTGGTAAAATAGAAGAAATACAGAAAGAGAAGGCTTTGCTGACGTCGACTCTCCCTTCGCTCACTCGGTCGCCCAGCGACGACGACCTCCTGTCAACGGACGACGGGAGTTTGGACGAAGTGGATGCTTCCAACTGTGAGTACAAATTTCTGCAGATAGCTGCACAATGGCCACTGTCCAATAAATTCCTCTGAGGAATCTTTGCATATATATTGCGCTGCTGTTTGCCGTTCTCTGATTGGCTGATCCACCTCTAGCCTTCCAGACAAAATATGCTTGTGTGACACAGGCATTAAGGCCCATTCACACAGGACGCGTTATAACGCGGCGTTAGGCGTCGCGTTACCGTCGCGTTACGGTTGTCAGGTTGTATGACGGGCATAAGCATCATCCCGTTCACACACACGGCGTTATAACGCGGCGTTACTTTAGTAACGCGACGGTAACGCGGCGTCAGCCTTTCGAGTTGTACAAAAATACAGAATAGCGCGCGTTACTCGGGCGTTACTCAGACATTTCCCACTTGACATAACAAGATGAGTGAGGAAACAGAGGCGTTAATTCATCAAGTGCGGAAGTTTGTGTATTTATACGATCATTCACATGAACGATACAAGAATGTGTTGAAAAAGATGGAGGCTTGGAAAAAGATTGCAGGAATACTGAACATTACAAGTAAGATAAATATAAATAAGTACAAATATAAATAATATAAATACGAATACAAATAATATAAATATAAATAATATAAGTAAAAAGATATAAATAAAATAAAATATATATAATATAAAAATAAATACTTGAAGTATTGTGTTATCTGTTTTGTTCTATGTGTTCTGTGTACCATGCATCAATGTGGGAGATGTGTGTTATGATGACCTACTGGCAAAGTAATCAGCAAACTTTTCTCGAACTTGAATCGCAGCGTTCGTTGATCTTCGATTGGTGGGAGTTGTTGTAACCAGCGCTTGCATGGGCTCGGTGGCATCGCGGTCATTGGCAGAATATTCGAGATGAACATCACTCATCATTTTAATGTAGTTGTGTAAGCAGGTAGCTGCTTTCACGATGTAATCAGCAGTTGAGCCTGTTTCTAAGGGTCTCAAAAATACACGCCATTTCATTGCCAATATACCAAAAGCATTTTCGACTACACGGCGGGCTAGACTGAGTTGTCCATTGAAACATTTCTTCTTTGGATCGCCCAGATAACGCCCAATAATAACGCGGTGAGTGTGAAGTCGCTGTATCGCCGAACGTCGGGGGTAACGCGCGTTACCTGAACGCCGCGTTATAACGCGTCCTGTGTGATTGGGCCTTTAGAGGCCATTACTGACATAACTGACACAACAATTGGCTAGTTTGCTCAGTCAGAAAACATCTAAATAAGGTTCACCTACCTTCATCGCCTCATGGCAGCTGCCCATTATAGCAGCCACAGCCATAATCCTCCCTTTGACTTGATTCCCTCATACAGTAATTGCTGGATGTCCAGTACAGCATGAACCACAGCGGGTCATGCCAGTCAGCCAGCAGCAAAATAGATGCAAGATGGATCAGCCAATCAGGAACAGCAAATGTTTGCAAAATAGCAGTGCAATGGCCAGTATCCAAAAGACTCAATTTGTGCAGCAGTTTGCTGTTCTCTGATAGGCCAATCCACCTCCAGCTATGTTGAAGTAATCCGGCCCTACAAAATTAGGCTTCAAGACAAAATAGAGGCCATTACTGACGTCAGTGGCACCACAATGGCAAGTTGTGGGTCACCTACCTTCGCCGCCTCAAATCAGTTGCACATTATGGCGCACACAACCTGTTTCCCTCATATAGTAATGGGTGGATGTCCAGTAAATGCTTTTACCACACATAAATGTTTTGTTTTCATCAGCATCAGCCAATCAGAGAACAACAAATTTCTGCCGATAGCTGTGCAATGGCCACTGTCCAATGAATTCCTCTGAGGAATCTTTACATTATATTTCGCTGCTGTTTTCCTTTCTCTGATTGGCTGGTCCACCTCTAGCTGTGTTGAAGTAGTCAGGCCAGTCGGTGTGGGCTTCCAGACATAATATGCTTGTGTGACACAGGCATTAACGGCCATTACTGACAACCATGGGCAAGATGGCTCTGTCAGAAAACATCCTCAATGAGGTTCACCTACCTTTGCCGCCTCATATTAGTTGTCCAATATGGTGGACACAGCCTGATTCCCTCATACAGTAATGGCTTTTACCACACATGAATGTCTTGTTTTCTTCAAGCCTGGCCAGGCCAGCTCTACCAACAAAACTGATGGAGATGGATCAGCCAACCAACTACAGATATCTGTAGCATTGTCTGCACAAAGGCCACTGTCCAAATATCCCTCCAATCAACCCGTAGGCAAATGTTGATAAGCTTTTGGCTACTAACGCTATTGCTGATCAAACTGCAAGTACTTGGAATGAAATTGAAAAAAGGCTTCATGCCACACCTTGACCAAAACTGTCTCAACTGACATTCTTCTCCTTTACAGCTCAACAACTCCAAAGGCACAGAGTCACCCACAAACACAAAAAGCGCAGCTCCGACGGCTCCAACGCGTCGTTTTACGGCCCCGAAGACGAAGATCCCATTATGGTGTAGGTGACGAACTTTCCTCCACCCCGTTCAACTTTTTTCGACTCAAGTGATATAAAATAAATTAAAAAAACAAAAAACAAAAAAAAATATTTTCGATCTATTTCGTGCTTTTTGGCACTTCGTTCAAACTGTGTACCTTATTAATATTTTTAACTAAAAATTGAACAATCACTAGTTATTCCGTTAGATTGTACGTTCAACTAATAACGTATTGGAAATATTCATTCCATTTAACTGAAGGAGATACCTATTTTCACGTTACGCCATGTTACTTTTTCACGCATTTAGAAATTAATTTCCTTTCGGTCGGGGGATTCTATTTTCTTATATTCGTTCGTATAAGACATTCCGCGTGCTTTTGGAAATAAATCTCAAATTTACGTTTAAAGCAGTGATTACAAGTATTTCTATTTTGCTGAAAAAAAATTTAAAAAATTGCAATATCACCTTTCTCCCTTGTTCTATTCGAATGAGAAACAAGAGGGAGGTACCGATTACTATAATATTATTATATGTGATACATTTCGTTAAGGTTTCTAGTCGAATTGACCCTAGGGTTAGATTAGCATTTCTTACATGTTAAAAACCCAAAAGCTGTTTTAATTTCTTTTTACTGCTCATCGTTTTCTTCGACTGGGTTGACAAGATGCTCCCATTTTCTTTCCATAGTAAATATGTTGACTGTTGCAGAAATATTCAAATTATCGTAGGTTTTTTGTAAGACACTTCTATCACGGGTTTGAAACCTAAAATGTTCATTGTTTTCTCGTTGAAGCGTCATTCATTGTATATATTTATCACGCAATTTATATAAGAGGCGAGATATTGAAAAAAAAGAATATATATATTTATCAAGTTTTTAGACTGCGTTGTCCTGAAATCTGTGCATGATGGTGAAGTATGGCAGGCGGGCGTCCATCGATATCCACCGGAGGTAAGAAAGCAGGTAAAGAAAGGGTCGACTCTACATCCATCCATGTCAAGAGTCCACTGGAGTTGGGCCGCATCGCATAAAGCGAGCATTTCGATCGTTTTTTGCATGGAGGTGCGTCCACTGGAGACGGGCCGCAACACAGGAAGCAGGCATTTCGATCATAAGTGTTTGCACGGAGGTGTGTCCACTAAAGGCGGGCGCGCCTCATTGCAATAAGCGGGCATTTCGATCGTGAGTGTTTGCATGGAGGTGTGACCACTGGAGACGAGCCGCATCGGGACGCGCCTCATCGCAATAAGCGGACATTTCGATCATGAGTGTTTGCACGGAGGTGTGTCCACTGGAGGCGGGGCCCGCCTCATTGCAATAAGCGGGCATTTCGATCATGAATGTTGGCATGGAGGTGTGTCCACTGTAGACGGGCCTCATCGCAATAAGGGGGGCATTTTGGTTGTGATTGTTTGCATGGAGGTGTGTCCACTGTAGACGGGCCTCATCACAATAAGGGGGGCATTTTGGTCGTGATTGTTTGCATGGAGGTGTGTCCACTGGAGGCGGTGCGCGAACATTTCGATCGTGAGTGTTCGCATGGAGGTGCGTCCACTGTAGACGTCTTCGGTACACGCAAATAGTAGCAACAACCATAACAACTGTTTTGATTTGAATTTCGGTCATGTTTGCGAATCGTATGTATTCTGTGCTTACAAATGGTGAAGAGGGCTAGAAAGCTGTGTTGACGCCCGACCGCATTATAATTATTAAGTGAGGTACCTCTGTTGTCCCGTCGTCCAACAAATCCGAAAATAATTCTGCATTCTTCGAACAGAAACGTCTCGTGGACCCAAATTCTATGTTTTTAGAAGGTTTTCTACTACCAAAATCGGCATATGGCGGACGGAGATTAGCTAATTTGATCTAGACATTTTGAAAAGCCTAGATAATTTTGGGCAAATCGTAGAGGTTGAATTTTTGCATGAAAAAATAGGTTGATTATTCAAGGAAAAACCAACCAAAAAATCATTGGGTAGCCACCATGCCGTCTATATCCCGTTACAAAAAGTCTAGATTAAAAAAAAGTTATATGTCCATCCGCCGTCCACGCCGATTTTGATAATAGAAAATTTTCTAAAAATCTGAAATTTGGTTCAGGGTCCGTTCCCGGTTCTAGTTGGCCCTCGAAACTTTTCAGCCCGATCGGACCAAATTTGGGCGGGGTACGGGTCAAAATGTGTTTTTTGAAAAATGGATTTTCGAGATTTTTGGCGATCTAGGCGTGTGGGGGTATTATTTTCCACAAACTTTTGGACGCTGAATCCAATAATATGGGTCCCAGAACGATTGGCCCCCACCGGAAGAGGTTATGGGCCAAAATGGGTACTTATCTACACATTTGTAATGTGTTTTTGAGAGTTCTGGTACCTAGGCGTGTAGGGTATCATTTTCCACTAAATGTCGGACGCTAAAACAAATGAAATGGGTCCTGGAACGATTGGCGCCCTCTGGATGAGGCTATGGGTCAAATTGGGTGCCTATTTACCCATTTCGAATGCGTGTTTTCCAGATTTCTGGTACCCAGGCGTGTGGGGTGTCATTTTCCACTAAATTTTGGACCCTGAATCGATTGGGATGGGTCCGGGACCCGCTACACCCACTGTTTCCCCCATTTTGCCCATGTTGAAGAAATGAATCTCCATGCGCCTGGGTATTTGAAGGAGCTTGACGAATCAGTCTATAGAGATGGCATTACTAGACTAGAACACCGCTATGAGAAATGAATGTATCAGCCTTGAACGAGATTATGTTGAGAAAAAAAAAATCTTTAAAACGTTGTTTTTCTTGGTCAGGCCGGAAACTTATCGATCCACCCTCGTAACTACAAGATCCTTGAAAAAGTCCACTCTGGCTATTCCCTGGCCCTCCAAACAATACTGGAACAAGTGAGGCGACGTTTTTCTTGGTCATTACCGCTTTGGTTATCATTCATTACTTGATAACCTCTCAGGAAAATAAAATGAAAACCAACACCACCGGTCAAATCATATTTTCTCCACCGTCAATTTGACGACGCCGTAGCTGTACACGCATCTAATAAACATCGCGTCGTCCACTTTGACTTTGACCTGGGACGGAATCATTTCCGCCACTTGGTTCACGTGAGAGTCCAAAGTTGTGAAAATCACGTCGTCGTAGAGCAGCAATTTGAACCAGTAAACGACCGCGTGAAGGTCACCGTTGGCGTTGGCGGTGCAGATCGTCGTCAGTTCCAAGGCAATGTTTTCCTTGTGTTGGAACAAAGATGTCGTCGGTATTCCTCCAACGAGAAACGGTTTTGACAGAGCTCGCGTGTCAAACTCTGAAGTGCACAAGTCAAGATGAGTCGACACCTGAGAAATAGAACAAAGGGACGAAATGAAATGGGAACACTATACCCAAAACGCTTCAAATTCTTACACACAGGTTGGTTATTCCTCGAACCAGGCGCATGGAGACTAATTTCAACCTTGGACCAGAGATTCATCTCTTCAACATGGGGAAAATTGGGGAAACAGTGGGTGTGGCGGGTCCCGAACCCATTACAATCGAATCAGGGTCCAAAATGTAGTGGAAAATGATACCCCACACGCCAGATTAGATTAATTACACAGGGGTAGAGGGGGCGTCCATCATCGTGCCCGCCCCCCGCACCTAGACCTAGTGGCCCATTGTGCTAACCCCCGGAGCTCATCTAGGCCGAAGCTCCGTTTTCCCGACTAGGTCCAGCAGAGCTCCGACCAGGTTCTCCTGGTTGAGGAAGTCCCCTCGGTCCAAAGTCCCGAAGGTTCTGAGACGCCTGTGTTCCAGGGCAGGACAATTGAAGACGATGTGAGACGCTGTCTCCTCGTCCTCGCCACAGAGTCTGCAGTCAGGGGTACCATTGCGCACCCCAATTCTGCATGCCTCCTGAAGTCCCCGTGTCCTGTGAATAAGCCAACGGTGAGTCTCAGGGAAGTTCTATTAAGGTTTAGGCATCTCGTAGCCCTACCTTTGTTAGGACCAGTCATCATAATATGACCGTGCTCTTGCCGCGGCGTTCGCTCCCAGCGCTTCTGGTGCTGGGAGCGAACCCAGTTTGCCACCCATCCCGATAGCAGGGTGCGGGAGATTCCTAGGCATGGTTCAGGTCCCGTAAAGGCAGTCCCCGAACCACGCCTAGCCAGAGCGTCAGCTCGGTCGTTACCCTCAACCCCTGAGTGGCCCGGGACCCATACGAGGACAACCTTATTCGTTCCACTCAGCAGTTGGAGGGCTTCCCAGCACTCAAGCACCAGTCTCGAGTCAGAGCTCGATCCCATTAAGGCCTTGAGTGCTGCTTGGCTGTCAGAGAAGATGTGGATCCGCCTACCTCGATAGGCCCTCCTCATGTTCTCCTCAGCACATTCCTTTATTGCGAGCAGCTCAGCCTGGTATACTGTGACCCAGCTACCAAGGGAGAGTGAGAGCTCCCATTCTGGCGTCGGGCCGTACACCCCCAGGCCGGATCCGTTTCCCATCTTGGACCCGTCCGTGTACCATACCAGATCCCCTGGCAGCACCCCGGGGGGTCCCTGGGTCCAGACTCCTCTCCCTGGGATGACCACGTTGAATCTCCTTCCAGTTAGAGGTTTCCTCTTGACAGAGTCAGAGGGCATGTGCACTAAAGGGCACTCCCTTACCCTGTCCAAAACCGTTGCGTGCCCCTTTCCATTGGAGGGGCGCCAGTCCCGGTAACATTGGAGGCGGTATGCGGTCCCAATTGCCACCGAGGTCACCCAGATGTCCAGCGGGGGGAGATCGAGGAGTGTCTCCATCCCAGCTGTAGGTGCTGTCCCAATGGCCCCAGTGATTGCCAAACAGGCCATCCTTTGGATGGTTTCCAGGGCCTTGGTTGCAGTCACCTGCTCCGTTTTATTCCACCAGACAACAGCGCCATGTGTGATTCCAGGGCGAACTATTGTCGTGTATAGCCAGGAAACTGTTTTGGGGGTCAGCCCCCACGTTTTCCCGCTTGCCCTTCGCACAAGTACGAACGTCTTTTTTGCCTTCTCGCATGTCTTCTTAAGGTGGGTGTTCCAGGTAAGCTTGGAGTCCAACGTTACCCCCAAGTACTTGACCACCCTCACTATCTCCAATTCCTTCCCAAAGAGTGTGACTTTCCAGAAATTGTCTGGAATTCTCCTCCTGGTGAAGGGTATTAGGGTGGTCTTTGAGTGGTTCACACTGAGTCCCACCTCTCTGCACCACCCTTCTACCATGGGGTTAGAACAGGAAAGAATCAAATAACCGAGTCGATTTGAAATCAACCAATTTTTATTGCCTATATTTCTTTATCACTACAATCGGGATTGACCCGGTGTTGAATGATATCTGTGCGTTTATCGTTTGATAAAATCGCTTAAAAACGTGATTGGATCAAAAATGTGCGAAATTACGAATTACTCACTCGCATTTATTCGAAATTAGCGTGTGTTAGTTCACTTCCACCTATAAGTACCGCGCCGCCCTTCATTTTCTCAACAAAATTGGAATGTAACAATATTCTCAACTAAGAATTGCCTTGACTCCACTATACACAAATTAATTGCAAATATAACCCAATTTAGTCAAATAATAAATCAAGCAACTAATAAGAGAGATTCCTAAATAAATTACTACATGCTTGATAACAAAATGAAGTATGTAAAAAATAACAGACAAACTCCGGAATAATCTCTAAGTTGGCTGGAAAACTAACACTGATTGTGCTTCTTTGGCACAATATGAGTCCTCAATTTGCATTGGAAAACAAATCCTTCGGAACAAGAAGAAGAACAAACTCATACAAGACTCAAAAGTAGGTCACAAATGAAGGATTTCTTCATGACTGACAAATTGTTTTCATTTCTGCCTTCTTTTGGTTGTTATGAAGTTTTTGATACAAAATAATATGCCCCCGTGTGGAGAGTCAACAACTTCAACAACTTCAATTCAATTACGTAGGAAGAAAAACGTTCCTCCCTACGATATGATTTTATTTGCATTCTGTTTCAACAGTTCATCAGTCTCAATCATTCTTTGCATACATCCGTCCTGGTTCTGCATAGTTCCTTAGTCCTCACGTTCTACCTGGGAAACAGTTCATTTAAACTATCCAGTTAATCATGCTCAGGACAGGTTAACTTGTCAGTCAGTTTTGACTCATCAGCAATTTATATGAAAAAATGCGTGTCAGTCAATTTGCCAGTATCCTTCTCGCGAGTTCCTAGACGGTTTAATCGTTTAATTCTGTTTTTGACTTCTGTCTGAATCAGTTCCTTTTCTTTTGGTTTGTCTGTGCAAACATGATGTAGGAAGAAGTCAGTTTCCCCAACCCCTTCTAACAAAACAGTTCATTTGGCCATAAATTTACTATTGTGATTTCCAGTAAATTTAGGTAGTCTGTTCTTACTGTCACAGTCTTTTGTCTACTTCTGTTGTCATGTCTGTTTTGTAGAAAAATGATAAATACATTATGTATCATGAAATAAAATGAAATGAATAAAACCTTGGTGAATTCTTTTACAAACTGTCTTAGTTGTCCATTTACATTAATCAATTTTATCTCAAATTTTCGTAATGTCAAATAAATGTGTAACCAGATGGTAATGTCACATGTAGAAAGTGTACATAACATTCAATTTGATTCATTCTAGTATACCTACCCACCATCAAGGTTTAGATGAATTGTATGATGAAAAGATTGTACAATTATATTAAAAAAGAAAAATCTTCATAATGGAATAAACAACACGAAAAATATAACTAAATTTATAGAACGTGATTACAACTAGTAAATAAATACGATAAAATACGCATAAATTATTGGCAGTGATTCAGAGGCTGGCCATCCCTCAATCTTCACTTAAACCTAAGTATTAAAATAAATTAGACTGCACAAGTCAAATTGAAAATTTATGATGTAGTATCAACTTCAAAATCAATTGTTTCTAAATGATCATCACAAACCGCTGACAAATTGATGGGAAAATTGAATAGTTGACGTGTTTGTTCAATAAGTTTTCATATGTATAGTAATCCAACTTCACGTTTCTATAAGCTATAAAGTAATTTGGGGGTATCATTTGACCGTTATTTACGGTAGAGAGTACAATTTTTATAACTACTTAATAAATTACGTTAACGTTAAATGTTATTTGAAGGATACAAATTAAACATATTTTAGCAAGGATCTACATAAATGATTTGCGTCTGATCTGTATGAGTTTAATTTGAACAAAAACAGTTTGTAGCAAAAAAGCCGAAATGTTAATTTACAAGAAATGATATTTCGTTTAGCACCAGTTTCAGGCAAGTGTTTTTTGGTTGCATATGCTTTCTTTTTTTATCATTTTGCTACTACTTTAGTCATTGTCGTGGTCTTTTGTCTGTCGCCTTGAGAAAATCAACAGTCTATTTGGGACAAGGGGTATGTTTAATCCAAGTTTAGTAGAAAAAAGCTATTCACTAGTGTCTCTTCAACTCTGGTGTGAATGAGCATGGTCATTCTTGCTTTTTGTCTGGAATTTTAATATTTTATGTTTGAAAAATCTTGTTGAAAAATGACGTATTTGTCGGGTTTTACAGTTCTTGTATGTTTCCAAGAAAATGGTCTCTCCTACTCCTGCTCCTGTTACAACTTCTTCTGATGATGTTGTCAGTCATGTAAATATTGCTTTTCACAAGTCGATTCAAGTAGTTTCAGTTTTGTTTGTCATGCAGTCTTTTCCATCAATGAAGTTTTTTTCTAGAGTGTGATCGTAAATTGAAGTTGTCATATTCTTCAGTCATCTGTTCTAAAAATATTAGTTTTTTTCGCAGCTCTAGATATGATTTACATGGTGAATATAGCAAAACAGTAATGAAGTTAAAGTTACCAAGTAGGTTACAACCGACTAAAACTAAAAATGGCAAACATTTGTTGAAAAAATTCAATTTACTGCATAAAAGCACACCCAAAAGTCAATAAATTGTGTAAGCGTTGTGACATATTTGAAAACAATAATTTGTGTTGCCAAATTGGAAATTCTCTGGTCAAATTGTGTCTGGCAGTCCCAAATTGCTGTGTCACATCAATGAATAACTACGTTTCACACCAACTGAGCTACTCAGTAACATTGCCTACATGAATGCACTCGGTTATCTTGAAATATTTGTTGCAACCTGCATTTTGCGTTGGTGGTGTAATTGAAGTGATTAATCATCTGTCTGTGGTCTGTCAGTATGTAGTCTTTGGTAGAAGCTTTTTCTTTGGTGCAACATTAATACTACTTAAAGTTATTTTTAACGTCGAATAGATTTTTAAATGTACCTATATATATTATAAAAATAGAAAATAGTAATTATGTATATTATAAAATGAATTTTATTCAATTTTAGATTTTTTCTTTGCTTGTTTCAAAAATTCTTCTGAACAGCAACGCGATAGTAAATCTAAGCCAGTAGCTGCTATTTTTGCAATGCTGCTTTTGACCAAAGGAACAAAAAACAAGTTCCACATTCCTCAATGTTTACCTATGCTCAAGTAAATCAATTTTGGTAAGTACGTCCAAAGAATTCAAGTAAGTCAGTGGGTCATATATGTAGGTGTAAGTAAGTATGGTTAATATTCATGTACATCTGGATTCTAGTCAAAGTAAGTTGGAGTAGAGAGAAGTCTGAAAGGTACTTTTTTGAGTCTGAGTAGGTTACGTGAGTTTAAGTCTGAGAACAACTTCGGGCAAAACTAACGTACAAATAGCTTATTAATTAAGTCAAAATATATATTCAGGTTAATGTGAGTAAATATGAATGTCAAGAATGTATTTTCGTAAGTCTGATTAGGTATTGAAGTAGGAATGTCTAAGGATGATACGAGTTCGTCTTCAGGTAAGCAAGTAAGACCAAGTAGGTATGTAAGTACGTGAATAGTTAATAAATATTCAAGGCTATAAGGTATTTTAGTGAGTACTGAGTACCTACTCACTGAGTATGTATTAACGGTTTGTCTAAGGATGGACGTGTAAGTGAAAGCATGAATGTCTTCTAGTAAGTCTTTAGTAGTAAGTTAAGTAGTTTTATAATATGCAGTTAGGCCTTAGTAGCAATGTAAGAAAGTCCAAGTAAGTTTTTGAGTAAACGTGAGGAATTGTTAAGATGTTGAGGGTATTTCTGTAAGGCTGATTAGGTAATCAGGTACCTAGATCTGAGGATGATAAGCAGGTATAAGTCTGAGTGCATCTTCAGGTAAGTCTGAGGATATATTGACTCTTCCCATTGTCAATGTCAATGTCAACATTGTCATGTTAGTACGTCCATGAAGGTATTTAAGTTAATTGAAAACTATATTCAGGCAAGTCAGAGTAAGTATCTAAGTAAATGTTGGTCAGTATTCACGTGAATGTCAGCAGGTGTTTGGGTAAACGTCAGTCTGATTGTGTATTGCGGTTTGTCATAGGATGATGATTGTGTATGTCTGATAAGGTAAGTATGAGTAACTCCGTAAATCTGAGCAGGTTGTCAGGTAAGTTTGAGTCAAAATGATGAGATTTAATGAGAGCAGGGGGAAGGATGTAATAATGGCTGATGTAAGTATTCCCGCATATTTGAAACTGTGGGATGGAGAAGTTGTTGAAATATTTCCATACGTTTTTGAGAGCATTATGAAACCAGAAAGTCAGTCAGTTATTGAATTTATGCAATTGCTCTTGCACCATTGTTTCTCCTTCTTTTTCAAGTTAAATTATTAAAATATTTACTTTGTAGTAATTTAGGCTTGCTTTCACTGGTCACAGTTAAGATGAAAATAGTTTGACGCATTTTTACAAGAGAAGCTTACGCTATATACTTAAGAGCAAAATGAACAATTAAAATTAAAATTTAAACAACCTCTACGAGGATACAGTTTCCTTGAATTTGTTTTCCGTTTCATGCATGACTCTTTCAGTGTATTTGAATGCAATAACCTCTTCAGCCGTATCAAGTCTTTGACCAAAAATGCCAAGGTTAGTTCCATTTTGTTGGTTTGATGTTGCATCATTAAATTGAACAGCCGTCACTTTGTAATACTATTTGGCAAACTTCTTAATATCATCAATAAACTTGTTTTGCGTTTTGTTGCAAAAAATGCTCAGCAGTGGGGAATTTAAGTCACTGAATGACAAACATAAGAAATAGCCCCTATTACTTCAGGATTTGCAGTCGCATTTGTTTGTAGACATATTATAAAGTAGTCTCCATTTATGTAAGGACTAAAGCACACTCCATGCTAAAATGTATGGCATCTGCGTCCATTTTCCATGTTTTTGACTCGACTACGCTGCTGTAGAAAAATGACTGTTGCATCTTCTTCAATCCTTACCAACACTGTTGTCAGAATGGACTTCTTAATTGTAGGATGAGATCGATTAAGCGGGAGTAGCGGGCAGAGTGACAACTGGCTTGTTGGTGGTGCCTGCTGGCGGAGGTTGGAGCATGCTTTTTGTAGCTGCGAGTAGCTTTTCTGACACCAAGTGTGCGATGGTCGAGGATTTTTTCCAAACAAATTCTCTTGTTCGGTCGTGATCATCTGGGCTTTCAACTCTCACCTGAAAAGCAAAAATGAAGTGAAATGTCAGCCCTGTAGACGAGCCATGTATTTACTACGTCTATTGAGAATCCAGTTCAAATATTCTCAAGTAGCATTGTAGTATCGGAAAATGCATACCCTCACCTGTCGCGGTTGCAGCACTTTAATAGAGTGGAGGGTGGCGGCTCCTCCATTCACTACTCTCAAATTGAGTTTTCCAATCATCTCAGCCGTTGTTGCCGTAGGCACTCCTCAGTTCTTTCTTGGCACCTCGTCCAAACTGTGCACAGGGTTTGATTGATAAGAAAAATTAGGAAAAACGCTGCAAATTATTTCACAATGGTTAATTTTTCTAGGTGGATCTTCAGTGTAAAAAAAAGCTCATCTACATGGTCTTCAGAAAGGGTGCCTAATTTAAAGAAAAATTACAACAACAATTTTAACACATTGAACGCTACCGGTTGTACAACAAAGCATTTCAGTGACTAACTCTGAATGCAAATCCGCATGGCGCAGACGTCTTTAGACGTCTAATCATAGAGAAATTCTTTTTTAAAGGGATGTTCCAAGCCGTCCACCGTCTCTGGACTGCGCTCTAGCTGACTGCTCGAGACCTCTTCAGCATCGACCGTGTTAAGAACATCATAATCCATTTCATACTCATACCCATCTTAACCTATAGTAACTACACTCTGGATTCAGCGTCCAAAATCTACTGGATATGCCTCATGTTCCTCAAACGGCCGACTAGGGATCGGACATCGATGTCCGATGTTTTCGAAACATCGATGTTTTAGACCCGATGTTCGATGTTTATTGATCATCGATGGTGATCCACCGATGTTTTTGATACATCGATGTTTCCGCCGAGTAACATCGATGTTGATTTCTGAATAATTTAATGACGATCTGGAAGAAATTTAAACGATTTTTCTGCTTTTCTTAAATGATATTATTTACTAATATATATAAGATTCCTTTGAACTTTTATCTTAGATGAGACTAATGCGAGCAATGTAAACATAGTTTCAAGACGGTGCTCAGCTCACTTTAGTTGTTGTCGATACGTCACGTCACGAGTGCACACCCTTTTAAGTAAATCTTTTATTTCAAAACCTGCCTTTGGAAGGAAACATACGTTTTAGATTCAGGTGGGCAGACTTATAATTTATAGTTGTGCGTAACCAGACGATTTGATATTATTTTCATTCATGTAATTTTGTAATATTTTCGAATATCAGTATTGAGAAACTGCATCTGGCGTTTGGTTGTTAAGATAGACGAAAGAAGAGGCCTATCTATATACAAAATATGCATCCTTTGTTGTTGTCCCATAATAAGCGTGAAGGTGAAAAACATTCGGATTTACCTAAACCGAAAAAATCCAAAGATTCAACCCCCAACCAAAACACCTGCACCAAAGCAGCTGCCACGACGAGTGGGACTGAACTTTTTCTCCAATCTCAACCCGGTAATCCTGCCTGTATCTCCGGTATGACAGCAGAAACTCAGCCGACGATTAGAGCTGCCTTCCAACTGCAGAGGGATTTTCAAGAAGGCAGTAAGAGGCACAGTGCGATCTCAAATGCGACTGCATTTTTATTGTGCAAGGCAAACTTGCCATTCAACTTGGTGGAGAATGAGGGATTTCGAACTTTCATGGGCATGGTAGCTCCAAGGTATAAAGTTCCATGCGCAAAAATGATAAAAATCTAATAGAGGAAAAGTACGATAAAGCTCGTAACACTTCTGTGAAGGCTTCAAGGGGTTACCTCTTATAAATTTACGACTGATGGATGGCTCGACACCCAGCGAAAGTTACATCGATGTTAACATCGATGTTAAGCCGTTGGAAACATCGATGCCAAAAACATCGATGTTTAAGTCAACAATGTTAAATGACATCGATGTTTTGCTCGCGATGTTGGCATCGACGTCAACATCGATGTTGTGGCTTCGATGTCCGATCCCTAGGGCCGACTAAAGCCTGAAAGGAGTCACTAACCCTCCATTCCAATTCCAAAAAATTTTAAGAATACGTCTACGCAGAGGCGTACAATCGGCGAGGTTATAGGAATCAATTAGTTCTGAGAATTTCATAGAATTTTGTTGGGATTATTAGCATTAGGGGTTGATGGTGGGTTGTTGATGGAAAACATGCGTGGCTGATCTTACCTCTTTTTCGACTTTGAGAACAAGAGGACCCACTAAAAATTTGGTTTTGACGGTAGTGTGGCTGCTCATGACGTTAACGGTGACGTCACCATCTCGCTGGATGGAGGAGAGACCGTAAAGAGTAGCTCTAGCTCTCAATGTAGGACTCTTAGTCTTCTTATTCACCTAAAACATGTTAACTGTGAACATCGTGGTTTACCATGGGCGACGAATAGGTTTGTTGAAGAAAATTTACTTTCGGAGGCGCAGGGGTTGTGTTGGATTTGGTTGGCTTCTTCTTCCTGGGCTCGGCTGGCTCAGCGGACATGTTACTGACGGGTTCCAAAAAAGTTGGCTCGGACGATTCTGACACCAAATTAGAAGTGTCACTTGCTTTGTTCCTGAAAGAGGGAACCAATAAATATGACTCATGTTACAAGTTACCCTACCCTTTCTATTTCTATTGTTTCGAGGGAGAGAAAAGACCCCCACATTCTTCAATATTTAAGAAAACTTTTTAAGCAAAGAGCGGTTTCTACAAAATCAAATACAAACGAGAATTATAGAAACCATACCCATTAGCGAAACTTAATCGCCAGGGCTTAGCTTACTTACACCTCGCTTTTTCTTTCTTCACTATTGCTGGAGCTTTTGTTTTTGTTCTTGTTTTTCTTCTTCTTCTTCGTCGACGCCTTCTTTGTTTCATAAACCGTTTGCAACCTCACGTTGACCGGGTCGTAAGATCTTCTGAGGATTTTGTTCACTCGCTCCAAAATACTGTCCACGAATTTGTTGTACTTTTTAATGTAAGCCGGCGGTGCCATATCTGCCTCATCGATGGACCCTAGGAGAGAGAAAGGTGAATATTGTATTTGAACGTAATATCAAAGTGTTCAAAGGGTCAATCAATGGTAGAGGCCATCAAACTATGAATAAACTTGCCGTTATACCTCTCTCGTCCTAGTTTACGACAGTTTGACTAGAACCAATTTTCGAGATTTCCGGAGATCTTGGCGTGTGAGGTACAATTTTCTACTAAATTTTGGTGAATGAATCCATTGAGATGGGTCCCGGACCGATTTGTGCCCGCTGGAGGTGGGTATGGGTCAAAATGGGTACTTACACACCTTTTGGTTGGTTATTGCCTGAATTATCAACCTATGTTTTCATGCAAAAGGTCAACCTTTCCGATTCGGCTCACACTTTTTTCTGGACGTTTCATGGTGTCTAGATCAAAAAATTCCAATTTCCGTACGCCGTCCACCGTCCACGCCGTTTTTGGTAGTACAAAATTTTTTAAATCTGAAATGGGTCAGGGGTCGGTTCCCGGCCTAGGTCGGTCCTCAAAACTTTTCAGCCCAATCGGACCAAATTTGGGCGGGGTAGGGGTCAAAATGTGTTTTTGAAAAATGGATTTTCGTGATTTTGGGCGATCTAGGCGAGTGGGGTATCATTTTCCACTAAATTTTAGACGCTGAATCAAATGAAATGGGTCCCAGAACGATTGGCACCCACCGAAAGAAGTTATTGGTCAGAATGGGTATCTATTACTTATCAACCTGATCGGACCAAATTTGGATGGGGTAGGGGTCAAAATGGATTTTTGAGATTTTTGAGAGGTGTGTGAGGTATCATATTTCATTAAACTTTGGACTTTGAATCCAATGAAAAGGGTCACAGTAACGATTGGTACTCACTGGAAGAGGTTATGGGTCAAAATGGCTTTCTACTACGCATTTTGAATGTGTTTTTGAGATTTCTGGAACCTAGGCGTATGGGGTATCATTTTCCGCTAAACCTTGGACGTTAAATCGATTGAAATTGGTCTGGGACCCACCACAACCACTGTTCCCATTTTCACCATGTTGAAGAAATGAGTCACCATGCACCGGGTCCGAGGAATAACCAACCCCTGTGAAAGAATTTTCAGCGTTTTTCAAAGGGTTTTCGAGATTTTTTGGAACCTAGGAGTGTGGGGTATCGTTTTTCGCTAAATGTTGAACGCTGAATCGATTGGAATGAGTCCAGGAAACTTTGCAATAACTCAGTAATAATTCGCAGCGTTTAAAAAAAAAAATATCAGATACCGTCAGTCTTTTGATTTGAATCGTTACTCCTTGTGGAAGTCGAAAGACAGTAGTTGTAGTTGCTTGTGTGCTGGTTCCATTTCGTATTTTAAATGGATCAACGAGGAAATTCGATACTTTTGTCCTTTATGCTCATTTTATGCAGTGTTTTTATCTTCGCGGAGGACAGTACGCGAGACAAGTGCCTTCGGTCCGGTTTCTCGAACTAATGTTCTCTCCTGTAATCAGTGAAAGCGATGGGTGGACGTCGAGGATGTGGGAGAAGTGCTGCAGATGAGGAAAAAGAAACCTTGAAGAGGATGAAACCGGCGTTGATTTCACTTCGGCTTTCTTTTCTACCTGTTCTGCATCCGACATTAAGAAGAGAGTTTCGTTCGGACAACCCCCCCCCCCCCCCTGTTGTCCAAAATGAAAATGCGAACAAGAACACTAAGCGCATAGTAAAAGATCGAGAGAGACGCCAGGCATGTCAATGTAGCACTGTCTCCAAAAGTCTCCAAAAGATAAGGTTCCATATGCGACATTAAAAAAAAAAAAATCTAAATTCAGTTGAAACTCAGCTTTAAAAATTTTAAAAAGTTGCAATACGTTGAGGGCATTGTGAACAAAGCTTCCTAGCCTCTCAGGAGCAAGCCAGTATTTTGGTCTCAACTTTAACCTAGTTTGTATCGTGATATCTTATAATCGCAGTCCTTATTATTCCTTGGACCAGGAGCATGAGGAAAAGTAAGGAACGACTCCTCATTCCAATCGATTCAGCGTCCAAAGCTAAGTGGGAAACAATGCCCCACACGCCTAGGTACCAGAAATCACGAAAAGAAAACATTCGAAATGGGTGGATAGATACCCATTTGACCCATACCCACCTCCAGCGGGCACCAATTGGTCCGGGGCCCATTTCAATGGATTCAATCCGGCCAGAGTCCGGTATTTAGGGGAAAATGGTACCACACATGCCTAGATCGCCGAAAATCTCGAAAATCCACTCTTGAAAAGACAATTTGTCTCATACCCTCACCAAATTTTGTTCGATCGGGCTAAAACGTTTAGAGGACCCACTAGAGGTGGAAGGAGGACCCTGACCAAAATGATAGATTTTTTAGAAAATTTCCTACTACCTAAAACGGACATCATGAAACGTGTACAAGAACATCTCGGCCTTCCATGACCTCGGGCATGATATTACACCGGTTCATAGTTCATGGAATAAACAAACAGAAGGGTGCGAATTTGGATGAACATCGACCGCCTTCAAAATGGAGGAAGTGGATCGGTCCTGGGAACTCAATTGATCCGTGGGCGTCCTGAAGATTATGATTGCTCTACGAATATGCTGAGTAATTGTACCGTAACCGATGAACCTAATCGAACAACAAATGCATGGCAAACGTAATTTGTTCTGCTGCGTTAAAACGACATTCATATTATCGCGTTATATTTCGGGTTGCTCAATAATATTGATCGTAAGTAAAAGGGAATTGAAAGGTTAAAGGGATGATGTTCTGGTAGCTAGACAATTTTCCGCACAAATGTATCTGTGGGCCGCTCATAAAAAATCGTCGTAAGTGTAAGTGTGCCATACTGAATCCGGCTCGTTCTTTTCTAAATCAGCATTCGAATTGTTCCAATTAGGACGGATTTTCCATCGCATACGATTAAAATACCTAAAATGCTAATTCGCAACTCCATTTTTGACCTTTAGATTTATTCAGGGCCCGAAATTCTAAATCTCTACTCGAGCTCCCTTGAAATCTCGAGAATGTGTTCTAATTTCAAATTTTGGCTTGTCAGATTCAGGCTAATCGGAATTTTTGAAGTCAAGTTGAGACAAAAAGTCTTTTTGAAAATTCCACGACGATAATTCAACTGTTCTATCCGTCTCAATAATCGAAGAGCCATCCAGGCAACCCGGCAAAAGGTTATTCCACTAAACATTCTTCGCCCTTCGCACGAGCTGTGAATCGAAGAAAACAGGCTCACGCATCACTCCCGAGAATCGCTCCTATTTGATCGAGTACCATTGATCTTCAACAAATTCTAATTAAAATAAAAGCCAGCTTTATCTACAGAGACAGTATTTCCTGCTGATTTTTCACCTCAAAACGAAGAGTAAATACAGAATGAGAAACCCTGCAAATTATTACACGCGAGTTGGTTATTCCTCGAATGGGGGAAACAGTGGGTGTGTCGGGTCCCGGACCCATTCCAATCGATTCAGGGTCCAAAATTTAGTGGAAAATGATACCCCACACGCCTAGGTACCAGAAATCCCAAAAAACACATATTCAAAATGGGTAATATATAGGTACCCAATTTGACCCATAACTTCTTCCGGTGGGTGCCAATTGTTCTGGGACCCACTTCATTGAATTCAGCGTCCAAGATTTAGTGGGAAATGATACCCCAAACGTCTAGGTACTAGAAATCTCAAAAACTCACGTTCAAAGTTGGTAGAGCGATACCCATTTTGACCCATAACCTCTTCCGGTGGGCACCAATCGTCCCGGGACCCATCTCATTGGGTTCAGCGCTCAAAAGTTTGTCGAAAATAATACAAGCCTTGATCGCCAAAAATCTAAAAAAATCATTTTTCGAAAAACACATTTTGACCCTTTGACTATTATTAACCAAAATTAATAATTAGAGCATTAATATGTACACTCTTTCAAATAATTCTGCGTAGGTTGAGTATAGACGACAAGAACATCTGGGTTATGAGTGCGTTGCAAAGATTCGCTCTAGTTCCCTAAACTAAACTGTTTTTCTCGGGCTAATAGTCACAACACCCTCATTAATACTAGGCTTCAGCTTTCTGATCAGCTCATGACACCGAACAATGTCAGTCAATGCATCACGGGATCTCCTTTCGAGCCAAAAATGGTTGTGCACTGCAAAAATACCATATCTTGAGCCTACTTCACCCTACAACGGCTCCAGTGAGGGAAGAGTGCGCTGAACTCATTCCAATTTGCAGGCAGGTACTCATTTTGAATAATATCCACCTCCGGTGGGCGCCAATCAGTCAAAAACGCTGATTAGATTAAGCAGCCAAAAAAAGGTTCTCGACCAAAATTTAAAATTGCTATAAAGGATTTCCGACTACCAAACGGCACGGACGATTTTGGTTCAGTATTCCTTGAATAATCAACCTATTTTTATGATGTAGACATCCTGAAACGCAAATTGTCAAATTTTGAGGCTAATGGAAGAAATTGACATCAAAATGTGTTTTTGAAAAATTAATTTTCGAGATTTTTGGCGATCAAAGCGTGTGGGGTATTTTTTCTACAAAATCATGGACACTGAATCCAATGAGACGGGTCTCGGAATGATTGGTGCCCTCTGGATGAGGCTATGGGTCAATACGGGTGCCCATTTACCCATTTTGAATGTGTGTTTTCGAGATTTCTGGTACCTAGGCGTGTGGGGTATCATTTTCCACTAAATTTTGGACCCTGAATCGATTGGAATGGGTCCGGGACCCGCCACACCCACTGTTTTCCCCATTTTACCCATGTTGAAGAAATAGATCTCTATGCAACTGGTTCGAGGTTTAAATTAGTATCCATGCGCCTGGTTCGAGGAATAACCAACCCGTGTGAAAGAATTTTCACCGTTTTTTTTTGTGTAAGGGATGATCCGTTAGTTTTTTTTTTTTTTTTTTTTTTGTAAATAATCGTCTTGCACAAATTTTGAATTAGTTTATGGTAACTATGTCTGTCAGTTTCATAATTACAGTAAATTGTCAAAACTAATGCAATCTGAGCAAACTGTTCATGTCAGATAAGTATATGCAACTGAAATGTTTAATGTGAATACTTGATAAGACTAAGACTAAGATTATTTAAAATAAATGTTTGTTCAGTCATTCTGTTTGCAAAAATCGCGTTAATCCCAAACATTGAGTAGGTACCTATTTCTTCTATCAGAGCCAGATGTTAGTACTACTATTCCGGTATTTTGTTTCACTTTACTGTGGGGTTAAATACTCATCTAAGTCTCTCATGGTCCATGACCTGGAATTCCACATACTCAACAACTAAAAAAAAAAAAAATTAACTTACCACACATTTTATGTTTTGTTCTTCTGACCGAGTTCCACTATTTTCATTGGTTTTCACTCGCTCAGCAACCGTCCACGTCGACTTTGGTAGTACGCAATTTTCTAAAAATCTGACATTTTGGTCAGGGGTCTAGTTGGTCCTCGAAACTTTTCAGCCAGATCGGACCAAATTTGGGTGGGGTAGGGGTCAAAATGTGCATTTTGAAAAATGGATTTTTTAGATTTTGGGCGATCTAGGCGTGTGGGGTATCATTTTCCACTAAATTTTTGACGCTGAATCCAATTAAATTAATCCCGAAACGATTGGCGCCCTCTGGATGAGTTTATGAGTCAAAATGGATACCTATCTACCCATTTCAAATGTGTGTTTTCGAGATTTTTGGTACCTTGGTGTGTGGGGTATCATTTTCCACTAAATTTTGGACCCTGAATCGATTGGAATGGGTCTGGGTTCCACTACACCCACTGTTTCCCCCATTTTCCCCATGTTGAAGAAATGAGTCCCCTTGCGCCGTGTCCGAGGAATACCCAATCCGTGTTAGGCGTTCCCATTGGTTTAATGGGTTTGTCACGTCAATCATTTTATAGAATAACGGTGCCAGTACCGAACTCTTCTAGCTCACTTGAAGAAGGCCGAAAAAGATCATTGACAAAAGAATGGGCTGATTCCAGCAGGGTACGTATGGGTAACCAATACTGTACTTGTGGTTATAAAGCAACATTTTAGCAAATTCAATTAGAAATGATCAATTTAGCGATATTTAAATAGCCTTTTTGTAGCAAAAAAATTGAACTAAAATAGTTTAAAAATGCTGTTTTTTTAGAAAAAATTAAAGCTAAAATTTCGATTTGAAGCTATTTATCTTAAAACGTAAATAAATTTATTACAACCCCCGCTATCGGCTGAATTTCAAATTTGACCTGCTCGCTTAGCAATAATCTTCCTACTGGAGCCACCAATCAAATTTTCTGGTTATCTGGCGTAATGTCAGAACCTGGCTATCGAGTTTAGTCTCATTTGCTCATGGAGATGAAATCGTCTAGGTATTTATTGGCATCGGGAGAGTCTCATTACATCAGCAGGTCACCAGGAGGGAGCATCAGTTCTAATCACGTTGGCCGGGCTCCCCGAGCAAGTTCACCTTGACTTCCTTCACTTTCTTTCTCGGTCCTCGTCCGGGAGAAGAGACAAAAAGGAAGCGATTCAGAAGGTTCAATAGACGAGAAGTTGAGCTTCAGGTTGGAGGGGCTAAGTGGGAGCGGCTATCAAACCGTTAGAATGTGTTGTGTGTCATCGGGACAGAGCACCGCTATCCTTCCGATTTGCATTCCTCAAACGTTGAAATTTGCATTTATAAAATTCTTTCTTAAATCTAATCCATTTGCGTTAGCCAGTGCGTATTGATGTCCATTTTAGCGGAACTCTTTGGAATCCGACTCGATGATATTTTTATTTTTCTATACGAATTGGCTCAGCCAAGTTCCTCAGACCAAATAACTGTTCACCGAGGAAGGAAATTGGTCAGAACGGTATTTCAGGGATATGTTGTATACATTTTTGGAGAGAACAGAATCGAGTCAGGGGAAACCCAAAAAAAAAAAAAAATATATATATATATATATAAACTCTAAATTCCTTTTGAACATTGTGAACTTGTCCAGGACCGTAACTGCCTGTTTTTCCACCCATAGAAACATATTATCTGAAACCCCCACTTATTTTAAATTGTATTTAACTACAGACCATGCAAGTAGGTGAGATCACCCACATTTTAACAAATTTTATTACAAAGCGACCAGCATATTGTGCATAAAGAAGCAATGGACGGTACGCTTCTACCTTCTGTACACTTAATTATAATATTTGCGAGTTAATTTGCAGAGCTGGGATTGTTAGCTGTTTCGTCCAAGGCTGTTCCATCAATTTTGAAGTTTCAGTCAGTGCATTGAGTGATGTTGACTCACAATTGGTGTATTTGATTCAATTTGATAAAACAGCCGTTCGTAGGTACGTATTTTCAATCTGTGTAAGCACAAGTCCATGAAGTACAGCCTCAAGCCAGCTGTAGCAGTTGTTGGCGTCATCGTTGTACGTCATTTTGTATGTTAGAGGACAGTCGTAGGAGATTCAGCGTATAAGCGCCTAAAGAAAGTCTTCAGTATGTATAATAAATATATTTAACAGATCGTCGTCTTAAATAAATAAATAAGGAATAATCGAAATAAATTACTGTACAATGGTTTTTGGTGGGGAGAATAGGGGTGAGGGACGTCAGTTCTCTTTGGTAGTCACTTGGTCAATTTGTTTTTAGAAAGGCAGATGCTAACTGTGTTGCTTTGACTCACTTGATCGTTTGGTTTCTAGGATATCGTCATCGTCATCGTCGTCTTCGTCATCGTCATCATCATCATCATCGTCGTCGTCGTCGTCATCGGCATCGGCGTCATCAGCAGCAGCCGCGGCGGCAGCGTCACTTTGACTGCTGCTGTTAAGAACGACGGTTTGGGTTTGAGTGGCGCCGGTTTCCAGTGGTTCGTCTTCGCCAGCGGCGGATCCGTAGTCGCCATTGTAGTCGACGTTGGAAGCGGCGAGTCCTTGGATGGCCTGGGGGCTGGAGGCCTGTGCAGGAGCAGCGGCGGGGGCAGCGGCAACAACGGCGGAGGTAGGCGTGTCGTCTTCTTCTTCTTCGTCGTCGTCGTCGTCATCATCTGCATAAAATAAAATGACGCGAATTTTTTCAGTCTCAATTTATTATATATTTTTTATTTACTTAGTTACCTATTCATTGTATAAGTCAAAAAGTGGGTTTTACTTGGTTATTACTTAAATAAAAAAAACCAATCACTCCGATTCGGCCCAAAAACTTTGTCTGGACGTTTCAAAGAGTCTAGATTAAAAAATTAGCAAATGTCTGTACGCCATCCCCGCCGTTGATAGTGGAAAATTTTCTCAAAATTTGAAATTGGTCTAGTTGGCCCTCGAAACTTTTCAGCCCGATTGGGCAGAATAGAATTCAGAATGGATTTTCGAGATTTTTGGCGATCTAGGCGTGTGGCGTATCACATTCCACTACATTTTGGACGCTTAATTAAATTCAATGGGTCCCAAAACTATTGGCACCCACCGGAACAAGTTATGGGTGCCTATCTACCCATTTTGAATGTGTGTTTTCGAGATTTCTGGTACTTAGGTGTGTAGGGTATCATTTTCCACTAAATTTTGGACCCTGAATCGATTGGAATGGGTCTGGGATCCGCCACACCCACTGTTTCCCCCATTCTCCCCATGTTGAAGAAATGAGTCTCCATGCGCCTGGTTCGAGGAATAACCAACCCGTGTGAAAGAATTTGAAGCGTTTTTAATCATTTGATCTGAACGGTGCATCAATGCACCTACAAAGCATCCATCCATGTTTTCATTTACCTACTTTGCATATATCAACGGGTCTCGTGTATATGGCCCCTTCGCACGAATGTATCAATGAAAACGGATGAGAGTTTCAGTAAATTAAAAAGTTGTAATGATCATATACCTTCTATTTTTTCGGTTTTTTACGCCTGTTCAAAAGGTAACTTTTGCAGAAGACTGCTACTATGTACCTTTGTACGTTTCTGGTAACGTAAGGGGATAATGATCGGGGTTGAGATGTGATTAATTAATTGATTTCTATTTAGATTTTTTGGTCGTTACTTACATTTATAAATCTTCCGGTATTTGACCTAAGCAATATTCATCGAAATTTCTGTATCCCGATAAAATTCCCAGGGCCGCTACTTTCCTTTTCGATGACAATGATAAAAAAATTGTTCAAAAGTAGGTCACGCAAAATGATAGGAAGTGAGCCCAACAATTTTTTCATGGCGCCATTTATGCGACAGAAGCCATCGGGTCTATTCCAATTGCTCTACGAGAAACGTTCCATATTCAGAAATTCCGAATAAATCACATTTATTGACGTGCTCTTGAATGATTTCAAAGATCTCATTTCCTTGCATCTGTCCCAAACCAAATTTTGAGAAGAGTAGTCGACACAAGAAATCATAGTTAGTTAGACTAAAGGATTGTAAGGTATTGTAGAAATTTGAAAAATCTCTGCTAATGTGATCATTACAGTAATGAGTCAATTGTCTCCAGACTGAATTATACAAAATTATTTTTTTGTTGTGTTTTTGTTATAACGTTTAGAGAGCAACTCTTTCTTCATTCTTCGATTCTTCTATTTCAACCTCGAATTCCCTAACTGCTTCCCAAATAGTTTATTTTTTGAACATCCCAAATTATGTGCTTTGAGTGCTAGCATATTCCCTTGAATTGTACTCCATCTATAATGTAGGTACAAGCTGATAGACACAACCCTACCAAACGACATTCCAAAGTCTTGTTTGGCCTGTAAGAGCGAGGAGGTTTCCGTCCCACTTGGCTGGTGAAAGGCAAAACAGACTGGGCAATCTTGTTTTTCTCCTCTCACGAGAGGACGAAGCTCCCAGTCTTATTTCGGTTTGGATGGAGCATTATTAACAAGGAGAAAAGACCTCGAAAGAGGAGAGATTTCTTCATTTTATAGACGAGGTATTTTATAGAAGGCGTTTCCATTGGAAGACAACTTTCTAAATACGAAGACGAGGATGCTTTCTCGAAAGGAGTGACCAGTAGGCCTAATTAAATCGAGGTTTTAGAGGTCCTGGATGTTTCAAGGCCCGAAAGAACGATACCGTTCGTCGGACTAGTTGTCCTTGTAGGGCGGACTTGAGGGACTTGCGACGGTTAAAACGAGTATTAGCGACGCCTATTTGGTTGTTTTGGTTGGTTATTCCATGAATAATCAACCTACGTTGTCATGCAAAAAGTCAATATCTTCGATTCTAGGATATTCGGATTCATTTAATAGGATTCAGCATCCAAAATTTAGTGGAAAATGATACTCCACACGCCTAGGTACCACAAATTTGGAAAACACACATCCAAAATGGATAATAGATGGCCATTTTGACCCATAACCTCTTTCAACGGGTGCCAATCGTTCTGGGACCCATCACATTGGATTCAGCATCAATAATTTAGTGGAAAATGAAACCCCACACACCTAGATTACAAAAAATCTCAAAAATCCATTTTTCAAAATTCACATTTTGACCCCTACCCCATCCAAATTTGGTCCGATCGGGTTGAAAATCTCGAAAATACATATTCAAACATGGGGAAAATGGGAGAAACAGGGGGGTGTGGCTGGTTCTGGACCCATTTTAATCAATCCAGGGTCCAGAATTTAGTGGAAAATGATAGCCCACATGCCTAGGTACCAGAAATCTGAAAAACACACATTCAAAATGGGTAAATAGGCACCCATTTTGGCCCATAGCCTCACCCAGAGGGCACCAATCGTTCCGAGACCCTTCTCATTGGATTCAGCGACCAAAAGTTAGTGGAATATCATAACCCACACGCCTAGGTACCAGAAATCTCGAAAACACATATGCGAAATGGGTAATAGATAGCCATTTTGACCCGTATTCTTTTCCAGTGGTAGCCAATCGTTCTGGGTCCTTTTTATTGGATCCAACGTCCAGAATTTAGTGGAAAATGATACTCCACACACCTATATTGCAAAAAATCTCAAAAATCCATTTTTCAAAATTCACATTTTGACCATCATTTTCTTCAAATTCCACTTGAATGACACATACTGTTCAGATCGATTTCTTGTTCGTTGTCTGTCTTCTAACGTCTGTTCTGTTGTGGTAGGTAGGGGAAGGAGAATTCAGGATAGGGAGTCCTTAAGGTTTCAAAATAATATTCTCAACAACTTTGAAAGAAAAAAAAACTTTTTATTCAAAAGACATTTTTTCGTACATTTTTTCGTGAAATCACACAGAGTTTTGCCAATTTCTCTCTCAATACACATAAAATTGTCATGTCACAATCACAAATCGATTTACTATTTAGAGAGCGATTTTTGTTTATTGTCAGGTAATATTTCTTCCACTAATTCCGATAAATAAATTATGGCGGTTTCTCTAATAAAAACAACTAATTACATGACACGTTGTACTTGATTGAAAATATTAAAGTGAAACCTTAAGTCTTTGGTTATTTTGTACTTAATAAATTAAGGAAAAATAAATAATTTCAATAAATTAAGTCGCCTGCATCCAACTGTTCAGGATCATTCTAGAAAAAAAAAAAATAATATGACGATTAGTCAATGTTTGTTTTTGCTTGTGCTGATTTAGGGTATTTTTTTATTAGTGCGGTGATGAATGATTCATCGGATTCACTTGATGTGGGTTCGCTCAAAGGGGAAATTCATCAGGAGATTTGAGCTCTTTTCGTGTAATCTGGGAACAAAGTGCTGAAGAGGCTGTCGGCTATTGAATTGTGTTGATACCTAACAAGATTGGGCGATGCCGTGGGAGTCTGTGATTGCAGGTGGTCGTCGTTAGTTGTCATTGTACGTCATTATTTTATAAATTTTACTAGCGTTATTATTGACTGACGACTAGTCAGTCAACTGGTTTAGACTGACAAGTCTTACTCAGTCGATGCAGTCATCTGATGAGGGAAAGAGCGTGATTGTCTTATCCTCAAGCTATAGCTATGAACTATTTTGCAGCATAAACAAGGAGTTGAAACTGCACCTTCCTGCTGCTGCACTTGAAATTATTCCAGGTTCAAAATTCTTCACAGCAGAGGGCCTTTACTGTTCAATTAGGCCTGAATTCATATTGCCAGTTTGCGATTGACTGCCTTACACGCAGGGTGCGTCACTTTTCGGAGTAATCTGTGGGCCATGCTTGCCTACCACTGTCCAACACTTCAAAAGCTTTGCTCACCTCCAAGGATGTCGTCAAAGAATCTCTCGAAGTAGTCTTCATCGTCGTCGTCATCATCGTCATCGTCATCAGCAGCTGTGTCATCGTCCTGAAAACGTAAAAGGAGTTCATGAATTGAGATGTTATGGTATGTCAGGAACTGGCAAGCCAGCTCAGATTTTGGACTGTTCCTTGAGACACAATATCTGAATAATTTATAGGAAATAGTTTTCTCTTTCTTTTATGATTGGTTATTCCTTAAATAATTGGCCGGTTTTCATGCAGAAAGCTAATTTCTCCCATTTCAAATCTCTCCCATTTTTTCTCTAGGTAAAAATAAGAAAATGTCCGTCCGCTATCCACCCTGATTTTGGTAGAAGGAAATTTTCTGAAAATCTGCAAATTTTGGTCAAGGACCCGTTTTGGGCTTTAGTTGGTCCTCAACACTTTTCAGCCTGATCGGACCAAATGGGGGGGGGGGGGGGGGGTCACAATTTGTACTTCGAATAATAGATTTTTGAGATTTTCGGTGATCTGTGATCTAGGCGTGTGGGGTATCATTTTCCACTAAATTTTGGACGCTGAATCCAATAAGACGGGTCCCCGAACGATTGACGCCCACCGGAAGAGGTTATGGGTCAAAATGGTTATCTAACCACCCATTTCGAATGTGTATTTTCGTGATTTCAGGCACCCAGGCGTGTGGGACATTGTGTTCCTCTTAATTTTGGAAGCTGAATCTATTCGGATGAGTCTCCATTCTGCTGGTCCGAGGAATAACCAACCCTGTGCACGAATTTGCTGTATTTTTAATTTTTATCCCGAACACTGTTTAATTTGACGACCGAGGTGAACCATGGATGATGTTTTACAGATTATTGATGAATACATCGCAATACAAACAAGCCTCACCTCTTCATCGTCATCATCGTCGTCTCCCAAATCCAAATCTACGTCGTCGTCATCGTCATCGTCGTCGTCGTCGTCTTCATCGTCTGTGGGAGCGGCGGCGACGGGTTGCGCTGGCTGTTCGGCTTGTCGTGACGTTTCAACTGCCTTTCCCTCGACAGGGGCTACAGCGGGGGCGGCTGCTGTGGGGAGAGGAGACCCTGTGCAGGAACCAGCCCAGACGCACAGGGTGGTCAATAGCAACCAACCTATCCTCATCGCACTACTGTAAACAAATCAAAATTGTATTTGTTAACCATTTTGAAAATTTTGTGGCATAGCGATGGAAGTGGATCACATAGCAGTATCAACTTCAGTCAATGTCACTGACTTAGCATTCTCAAGCATTGTCTACAGAATGTATGAACTGGCCATGTGTGAATAATTACAGTGTTTAAGCCCTCCAATTACTTAGTACAATTTTCGTGTTATCTACCTGACTCACAGACCAAACATGTTGACAACTGTGATCGTGCATGGAAGAGAGAAATTATGGTCAAACTATGTCACAGTGTGTTAATGTCTGCAGGAAGCTCCATAATGCCCTCTTGGCTTCCACATTGATATGTAAAATGAATAAAGTGAATGCTTAGAATAGCTTTGTCTGCAAACCCCATTCCTTTAAAATGATTACTCATAAATACTTATTACTTATGTAAGCCTCTCTCGAATTAAAATGTGTTATGAATTTTACTATGATTTAATTCGGGTTTCTTCGGAGAATTTGGAAGCGACCTAGCGAGAGGATACGGGATGTAAGTCCAAGACTTACGACTGAGCAACTAGGGATACCAAGGATGAACATAAAATACATTGAAACAAAATGAATTATAATTAAAAACAAGGACTCGTTGCAAAGGAAAATATGCCTCAACCTGGGCTAGAATTGATACAAGACAAAGTAATTCGACAAAGTAAATTAGACAACATGTGGAGCATAAAATACAATTAATACAAGTGACATGAAATTATGATGTACATGAAATACAATTTAATGAACAAGTGCAACGATACCGGCTGACAAAAACGGCGTCGACGTCGAAGGAAAAACAGGAGGGGGCTCGCTGTCCTGCAGGTACACAGCAAGGCTTATTAACTTGAGTCCTTTATCTCATGGGGAACACAATATTACAGCTTCGGTCGACTTCAGCACGGTAGAAGAGTTCACATCAGAGCGAGCACAGGATGAAGCCAGGATGGACTGAGTGAGAAATCTCTTGCACGACAGGGTTACAAAAAATATACTCCAACATGTTGGGCGCCTCGGCCCCAAGGGGCGCCTCGACGACGACCACCTGGTTGGACGCCTTCGGACTGAGTGAGCGCTGGGCCTCTCTAAATGCGACGTCTGGGCAGGAGCTGCGTGCGCATCCTGGCGCATGCTCCCTCCCTTCTGGCCTTCTGGAGGCAGCAAGCCTGGGGGCTTACACTTATATACTCATTAGGTGTATGTTTCCAATTTAGCAAGGTGGGGCAAATGTACTACAGTTATCTCGGACTCTGTATTATTTGGGTAGCTTCAAAATTACATCCTTTCTCAAACTTTTGTTTTTACTTGATTGATCGTAAAACAATGAATAAATTTGTTTTTGTTTAAAAACTCGGTTTCCTATGTTTTGGCGAGTCATTCGTGATTTGAAGACGTCTAGATTCCAAAACCAAAATGTCCATGAGGTCGTCTTCTAAATTAAATTTGGGGAAAGGGCATTTTTGTTTAGGGTAGACAATATTTTGGGAGGCAAGATGTCAGCAGCAGATTCAGCTTAATAACCAAAATATTCCTTCTATCCAAATAGAATAATAAAACATTACAGAAATAGCGTACAAGTAGTACTCTTCTGATGCTGTCTACAGTTCGTGGCTTGTTTAACGTTAATTCACCAGTCAGAACTCGAAGAAACTATAATGCGGTAGACCGTGAGAGTTTTCTTTATATCTTTCTTCAATGTCCAAGTTGTGGAAAGGAACGGAAGATGGCAAGCTCCTCGAGCCGATGAAGACGCCACAGGCGAACGGTCTCATACAAGTTCAACGGACCTCGACGATCAGCCGTGAAGTCGGTTCTGAGGCTGTTCACCCGACTAATGAGTCAACTCTGTTCCAAACTCGTCCACCCGGTAGGCTGACGGTTGGAAAGCAGGATCTTGGGGTGATTGGCAGGAAAGAGTCCACTCACGAGTCATATGGAACGAGATGTGGTCAATTGACTAAAAATGAATACTTCAAATTCATTATACTCGTATTGACGAAGTCTGGCATGTATAACCGAGCTGGTGTCAAGATAACCATTCTTTGAATTGCTATGTAAAGCTCCTTAATTGATTATGACACCAATTCAGTTTTAAATCGGCTCATTCAGTATGAGTGAAAAATCACTTTCTCCAAAAGAAATCTCAGTTTTGGCGGAGACTTTCCAATACCGCTGCCTTTCATGACTAGAAGACAACTAAAACTAAATGTATTTGAATAAATCAAAATTCTTTTGGAATTGAAGGTCGATTGCCTTTCAAAGCCAATTTTTGCGATTTGAACGAAAATTTGTCTTTTTCTGAGTCATGATTTCTCGATTCCAAAGATTATATTTCCGTCGACCCTATGCCGTCGACGCCGTTTTGGATGCACGCATTTTCCTATAAATCTAACCTGAATCGAGATATATGTTTTGATCAATTGACGCAAAAAGGGCCAGGGTATCAGTGAATGTTAATGCGAGTATTCTAAAAATGGGTACTCTTATTTAGTTTTAAAAATGATCGTTTATCAATATTCGTTTAATTTGCTGCTCTTATCAATTACTGCAGTCATGTCAGAAGCCCTTATCTCAAATCATTATAATGTAATGTTTGATGCGGTAACAGTCCACAAAAATTGTCAAAACGGATTATCCAGCCCAGTTAGAGATTAGTCCTTTGATGGCTTTAGAAAATTGTTGTAGTGTCCAATCTTGCTCGTAGCAATACTAGTCCCTCATTATACTCTCGGAGACCTTGAGCTCCTTTCGTATGCATGAGATTCTGCTACTATATGTTTCATTAAGAACTGTTCTTCGGGTGATCAATGGCTAAAGATCAATCTACTGAATTCCTTTTTCCAACTTCACCCTGCAGGGATACGTATATCACTACCTTTCTGTCGTGCTTTTTAAACTACAGATTGCTCAATGGATTTTGTTTTCAACTTCATTAAAGGCTACATCACAATCCTTCGAGCAATGTAAGGCAGCATATTCTGCATGAAAATGCACAAAAGATGTAAAAAGTACAGGATAAACTTGAGTATGGCTGCAAGCTGCAATCTTCTGTCGAGGGGGGGGGGGGAGGGTTGGACTGTTTTCTGAAGTAGAGAATGAGGGAATCCAATCCAGGCGACTTCAGAGAGTGAGTCGTGATCTGTGATCTTTTGTAAAACGGGAGACGAACTCGGTAGAAGACAATCATCCAATCACTCTGGCCAAGAAATCACGGCGTGGAGAACCAAACGCAAATACCCGTCCAAGGATCCAGTAGTGGAGATCCTGTAGGACCTGCAGCAGAGCCCAATGTCGGGATGAAAGCTGAGGTCAGTGGGTCCTACTGGCAAGTCGACGCGACCTACCTTGGTTGAAATTGAGGTCGTCAAGTGTCGTGAGTCACATATGTCCGCCACCGGGGAAAAAATCACGCTCGACTTATGAATCGTTCCGCGCGTCGGTGTTCATAGACTTGAACGGTTGAGCGGAATTCCAATTATCGACACCATTAACGGTGTTGGTTGACATTGAAGGAATGGTGCCGTATCACATGCGTCACCCTGACTAGTGAGTAACAATCATTTTGGCAAATGTCGACCACCCCAGAAATCCTTGCTCATAAATAGAATTCCCGACTCCTCAGTAGCATACCTACTGCAAGCACAGGCAATTCAATAAAAACGTGCCTGAAGCGACATCTTTCATATTCTTAAACAAACGTTAGAAGCTCGCATTGAAGTCTTAGTTAAAGATAAATTAGCGCTCTATGACTAGATGATCTTAAATATAAAGCAATCTGCCATAGGCAATGTTGAAAGTTAGCCACGCAATGAAACACTCTTACAATCGAACTGTGTTCAGCTCAATAGTGTCCTCCAACTAAATCAATGTACTCCCTAAATTGCGTAAAATTGATGGGAAATTTTATGGAAGTTTCTTTGAGGAAGTTTATCGTGAAAATATAAATTGGTGAAAAAGCACTACCGACGTCACATGATGGAACAGGAGTGACTTTTTGAAATAATTAATTCATACATTTAAAATTGCTCTTATCAAAACAATAGATTCCAAATAGATAGTAAAAGAGTAATTTTAATATTATGCGTTCAAGAAAACTTTAATTCACTTTTGAATTATTTTGAGCTTGTGCATGTTTGCAGTACATTTAAACCTCTATGAAAATCACGTTAATATTCATCAAGTATCATATTTGATATATTTTAAATCAAGCTTTGATGATTTGCGGCCATATGATCAGTTTTGCATGACACGGTGCGATAATAGGCACATTCCTTGCACTACGCAATAAAAAATCCGTATAACCTTTTTAAATTGGTTAAGAATTTAGATGGAATGGGCAATACACTCGGGGGTAGATCCAGATTCGTCTGCAATATTGGTATTACGATGCAATTAGTCTAAGCCCAAAGTTGGATTCGCCTCCTACTTACCTGGGCACCTTCCCTCCTAAGGCCGGATTCGGTTCCCGATAACTCCTATCAGTTCAATGGTCAGACAAGTCCGGCTACGGCCATATCAGGCTCACATCGCGACGAGACTAATCCAGTTTTCTCGTTTAGTATTGAGACGAATCCGGAATTCCCCTTACTCGGGTATGCTCTATCTATCATTAGTTTTTAACGCGGTCGTAATAATAATATGTACTGAAAATTTCAGCGGATTTGGCTGAATGTTCAACTAATTATTAATAAATAAATAAATAAATAAATAAACTGTAAACTACGAATTGATTTAGAACGGTTTATTATTTTAGTGAGTGAAATCACGACATAGGTCATCAAAGGTCCCAATCCATTCAGAAAATTTGTCGAGTTTCAGACCCATATTCAAATTGGAGTAAATCTGAACTAAAATGTCTCTCTAAAAAAAAAGAAAAGAATAGAAACAAAAAGTTCTTACGTAGATTATAATTTGGCGTGAGTAGAGTGAGTAGTTAGTGAGTGGAGTCATTGTTACTATAACAAATAATCTTTTGTTAAAAAATAAAATTTTGACGGGTCACGTCCCGGACGTTAGAGAATTTGACTGTCTGGCACATTCGTGCATCCGTGCTGAACAATTATGGATTTTGTGAAGCGCATGCGCGCGGCAAGGTTCAGCTCCGACTCATGAGAAAGCTCGCACATTTAACGTCGGAGTTTATTTCTATATAGAGCGTGCAGCGTCAACACTTTCTTCCACTGAAAACACTTTCATCTTTGCGAAACTCCGTCAAAATTATCTCCGCCTCTTTTTTTGATGACGCGTCCAGACGAATCGTGCTCGCTGCTAACTTTCTTGTCATTGTCGCGCGTTTGGCGGCTTTTTTAAATCCAAAATGCCCCCATTCGCCCCCGGTAGGCGCCCATTTGCCATAAAGATACATCAGCTGCTCCTGGAGGCTGAACGCGCTAAAACTCACAAGTTAATTAGGAATGCCACATTGGCGTTTACCAACAAAAGTCTGTCGAAAATAGTTGAACGATAAACCCTCGATCAAATAATTAATTTTATCTTCTGCTCACCCCTTCAGTTCAAGAGGTATTTACCCGTATACAGGTCCTATATAGGTATAGGAAAGTCACTAACTGTGAAAGATATGAAGAATAATTATGTCATTACTTGGAGTATGTTATAACACAAAATGACGTCGGATGATTATGTGAAAAGCTTTGTTCTATCAGGGGGCAAATTACATATTCGTTGGAATCTAAATTGAGTTTTATCCAACCTAATTATTCATTATCTTCATATTAAAATTGGCTGTTCGAATTCCGTGAAGGAACATTATAACTACCCATGAGAGTATTGACCCATCAATTGACGTAAGAAGTGATGATGACTGTAAGTACATAATTATTATAGAAATGAATGCATGGTGTATCCTATCAATCTGATTTTACACATAAATTTCAATTGCCACGTTTGGCATGTGGAAAAATACTGTAGAGGGGGCAACCGTTTATTGTTAAAATCACTTTTTTAAAACAAACTATCGATTGAAGATTTGAGCCCATATCAGAATGTTATTGTCAATAAAGTGTCATAATTTGAAAAATACGAGATTTGGGGATATAAGACTCACAAATACATTAATTTGTTTTAGAAAATCATTAGAATTTAAGTGCTTATTTTCAATTTTTATTATTTTTTTTTAATTTCATGGGAGCAGTCGATGGGGAGCATTATTTTGTCCTGCGTTAACCCATATCAAACCAAAAGTCAAATTTAAGAAGCTATTTAAAGACATTTTTGATTAAAAAAAAAAGTTTAACAAATTATCATTATTACACCGTTTAAAACACTTATGAAAATTAAAGAATTTTATATCAAAATTCTGCTGAGTGTGATATTTTTTCATTTAATTTAAGTACTAATGACCATCAAACTGTAAAGGCATATTGGTGCTATTAATTTCGCGTTTTCTTGAACGCCTCTATTTCGGCTAGGTAGGCGCAATCCGCATTGTCTGACGAACATAATTTAATTTATAATACTCGGAATAGAGAAAATTTTAGATGAATGATTGTTGAAAAGAGTTTGTAGGAAAAATCATGTGGTCCGCTGACTTCATTCTCACGTCAATTATGATACGTGTTTAATCATACGATTCTCATCACCGTCATTTTTGCGGAATAGATGGAAGTTATAGCAGGTAAGCTGTGTCCTTGTGTCTTCAATGTCTTAAAGAATCATGTTTCAGTGAAATGTCAGTATGTCAGTTGTGCGTCGATTGGGAATCTTTGAGTTTGGAGATAAATGTGCCGCTCCAGGACAAAACGGAGGAAAAATGCAATTATTTTTTATAGCGGTAGAAGATATTCACCAAGCTTTCGCAAATTCATTTACTCCTGAAGGGGTGGAAGGGAAAACTCAGTCGACCCTGGGTGTGGGTCTGGTCGACTAAACTTTCTCCTGGAGTCCTGAAGAGTTCGCGGAAGTTAGGTGGAAAAGGACCCATTCAATGGACCACCGCTTTCTCAATGCCCAAGGAAGAAAACACAAATACAATTTTCCTATTTAGTTCCTTCGGATGAAATTCGTGGTGATCTGTCGGTCTGTTTGTGACAAATGATGATGTCATGAGTGTAGGGAGACCGCCGTCCAAATTCAAGTTCATGACTTTTCCGAGTCACTATTCACGCAAGATCCCGCACTCTCCCGGGAATATCGTGAAACTCAAGATAGTGACTTTTCCGAACAACTTACTGACTAAACTGCTTCCAATCGCCCATTAGAATGAAGTAATAATATTTCCTTTTACTCGAAAAAGAGCAAAAAAATAAATTTCCCAAGAAAAATTGCTACAAGAAAGTCAAATTTTCTTATTGTTTCAGTCGCTATTAACTAAACAAGTTGTCTTTGAAGACGTCAAAGCTTTTGGACAGTTCAAATCGATCTCAGATCACACGTGTTGGAAAAATGAACATGACGGAAAAATTCAAATTTCGTTCACTCACCTCTAGGTTAGGTTCCTAGTTAATGTTTGTAGGTGTGAGTTTGCTTCTACCTGCGAGGTATAATCCCAGATATTCGCGAGTTATTCGAATGTCACTTGTCAGACGCGGAGGCGATGAAAGCGAGTCGTTGTGTGTCCGTATTTCACTTTTTGAGACGATCAACAACAACAAGAAAATGTTTTTTTGGGAAAAACAATTTTTGTCAATAAAAAGAGAAAACGGCCCACTTACTGTTGTGTATCTTCAGGACGAAGTAAATATCACAGACACTACTATAATCGGGATACCCTTCACTGACTAAGGTACTACCTCTAGAACCGTTCTGACAGGCTGACAGGGCGTCTTATAGCCTCCTCTCCACTTGGGCCTCCCTCCACGGTTTTGGAGCCCCTGAGGCTCGTTGGGAGGCGGCGGCTCGACGGGGCAGAGGGGAGCAAATTTTTGATCAATTTAGGGATCCGGGACATAAACGCGAGTCGGTTAGGTGAATTACGAAATGGTGGAAAAATCCATGAATTTTATTCGTTGAAATATATCAGGAGGTCGGAGCGGGTTCTTGGTCACACCTCCGCGGCCCGGACAAGACGCTCGGACAGGAGGATCAATGACCGCCTGGGAATAGATAGTGAACGAATTAGCTGGATTTTGCCGGTTTCAATGAAAGTTCGGCTAAGTCACAACTCTCTTATTGGAGCTTCTGTGTAGTCTAATCTCGGGCCGTGAATGCACCACCTGCCACGACGTTGAAGTCTCGAAGGTGCCTGATGGACTAGTGGATCAGAGGAATTTCAAAATTATATATTTATGAGATGGTTAAATTCGCATGCTTCTCTCCCTTGCTGCACAAATAATGTACGAAATATAATTAAACTGACAGTTTTGGTTGGTAATTCCTTGAATAAGCAACCTATGTTTTTATGCAAAAAGTCAATATCTCCGATTCTAGACGCCGTCCACCGTCCACACCAATTTCGGAAGTAGAAAATTTTCTAAAAATCTGAAATTCCGAAAATCTGAAACGGGTGCTGGACCCGTCTCAGGCCCCAGTTGGTCCTCACAACTGTTCAGCCCAATTGAACCAAATTTGGGCAAGATAGGGGTTAAAATGTGTCTTCAAAAAATTGATTTTCGGCGATTTAGGCGTGTGGGGTATTATTTTCGATTGACGTTTGTACGCTGAATCCAATGAGACGGGTCCCGGAACGATTGGCGCCCGCTGGAAGAAGTTATAGGTCAAAATGGGTACCTCTACCTATTTCAAAGATGGGTATTCGAGATTTCTGGAACCTAGACGTGTGGGGTATCATTTTCCGCTAAATTTAGGACTCTGAATCTATTGGATTGGGTCCGGTACTTGCCACACCCACTGTTTCCCCCATGTTTGATATTTTCGGCGATTTAGGCGTGTGAGGTATCGTTTTCCACTAATTTGTTTACGCTGAATCGATTGGAATGAGTCTCCATGCTACTGCTCCAAGGAATAACCAACCCCTGTGAAAGAATTCGTAGCGTTTTAAAAATGTTCAGTACCACTTGATGCATTCAAAACTAATTCCTAATTCAGCTCGTGACTGAACGTGGAGAACAATGCAGGGTGTCAACACTAATAACCTAATTGGACAAACGTCAAAGGGTAATTTTGCAGTAGCTAGTTAGCCACGAAAAGTGAATATTGGACTTTTTTAAATGCCTCTCTATCAAGTTATTCACGATTTGTCGGCCTCGTATCTGCATAACAGTCATCCCTCCCCTAAACTGCCTCATAAAATAAAAGTTGAGGTTGCCGTTAGGAAGAGCACTAAGAGCCCTCTCACTTTAATGTGACGTTGGATTTTTTTCCAATCAGCCCCAAACGGTAAGAAATGCTTGAGTCTAAAATTTGAAAATTTGTTCTAAAATCTCGATTTGCCATTATTTTTTGGTTTTTCGACCTACACTGATCGGAAAAACGGTATTTGACTGTACACACAAGGTACCTAATTCGGTAGAGAAAATTAAATTTTGGAGTTAGTAAGAAACGTGAACATTGTAGCATTTATTATCAGAAGCAGTGATGAATACATGTTCTATAATCCCCATAATACTGGTATCATTTCAATGTTTTGAAATTAAATGAGGATATGCGCTGCAAACGAAGGGTAATGGGAAATAAATATCGTAGAGGATAGTGAGGATCATTATATTTCTGTCAGTTTGGAGTTTGCCACCCTTTTTTTACCATTCAGAACTGATTGGAAAAGTATTTTACAAACTAATCACTTTTTTTCAACGGTATCCTAAATTTTATTTTACGAGGTAAATGAGGTAGGAGAAAGGCATTTTATTGAGATAAGTTCAAAATTTTAAAAATAATATATCTAAAATTGTAAATAGTTCTCAATGAAGTGCCTTTCGCTAAACACCCCATGTAGATATAATATGTAGCAATATTAAAACCGATTCTTCACCCTCACCAACTCTCGCTGCTCTGTGCTTTTAAGCCGAACGGGGATCAAACTGAATCGATTCTGCGTCAAAAATTGTATAGTTAGGGATACCTCAATTTTTGTTTATGATAATCATACAGTAACCCACTTCATTCGATTCGGCATTGAAAATTTAGTGAAAAATGCTACCCAAATGCTCATGAATCTGAAAAAAAAAAACGAAATTACCACCCCAAATTACACGTATTCCGCCTCCGTTAGGGCAAACGTGCTTAAAATTACTTTGGAAGAATAAGATAGGAATCAAACGGAGTCCGTTTTGTGAAACATCAGATTTCTATAAGATTTTTTTAACCTTAAGGTCTAGCTTTGGCCTTGGATTGCGGCAAACGGTACCAAAAGTTTAGATTTGAAAAACATTCATGAATAAATCAATTGTTTGGGGGAAAAGAAATATAGTTTCAGGTCGATACAAACACACAAGAAAATGTATTATTGTACGATAAGACTCTAAACCAAAATAGGTGCTGCTCTGGTCCGGAAATCGCACAAGTTAGGCCTTGATGACCAGCGGAGCTCAGTTCTCATCCTTCGGTTCTTCTATCGACACAACGAAACCTCGAAGGGCATCAAGATCTTAATGAGCTCAATCAGATGGATGTCAGTGCAACACGCACTCCGAAGTTTCATCCTATTTATGTGAGAACGGAAGCGTTCCGTTTCGTACGTGGTGAATCAACCATTTTGGCTCGAAACTGTTCGCTATTGAGCACGAGAACACGACAGCCGAACAATGAAACTCTCGAGCCACTTCTCTTGGCCGAGTTGTGTCTTCCGATCTTCGAATTAACTAGAGAGACTTCTTTAGGAAGAAAAACACTGCAAATTATCCCGCAATGTATCATAATTATACGTAAGTAGTTCTTGATTGTGTGGGAAAGAAATTTCAATTAAAAGAAGTTTCTCTGAGGTTTTTGGAGAAAATCTATTTAATTTTGGAGTTACTAGTACCCACTCAGAAAAAAATTGCTTTGGTCCAACAAGGAATATAAACTAAGAGGAAATAAGAAAAATCTGTTCTTCTTTTTTGGTTGGTTATTCCTTGAACAATCAACCAATGTTTTCATGCAAAAGGTCAGTCTCGCCCATTCGGACCAACATTTTTTTCTGGGCGTTTCAATGTGTCTAGATATAAAAAAAAATGCTGCAAATTCCTACTCTTGGGTTGGTTATTCCTCGGACCAGGCGCATGGAGACTCATTTCTTCAACATGGGGAAAATGGAAACAGTGGGTGTGGCGGGTCCCGGACCCATTCCAATCGATTGAGGGTCAACAATTTAGTGGAAAATAATACCCAACACGCCTAGGTTACAGAAATCTCGAAATGGGTAGATAGGCACCCATTTTGACCCATAATCTCATCCAGAGGGCACCAATCGTTCCGGGACCCGTCTCATTGGAATCAGCGTCCAAAATTTAGTTGAAAATGACACCCCACACGTTTAGGTAGCAGAAATCACGAAAACATACTCAAACATGGGGAAAATGAGGTAAACAGTGGGTGTGGCGGGTTTGGGACCCATTCCAATCGATCCAGGGTCCAGAATTTAGTGAAAAATGATACCCCACACCCCTAGGTACCAGAAATCTCGAAAACACATATTCAAAAGGGTTAATAGATACCCATTTTGACCCATAACCTCTTCCAATGGGTGTCAATCGTTCTGGGAACGATCACATTGAATTCAGCGTCCTGAATTTAGTGGAAAATGATACCCCACACACCTACATTGCAAAAAATCTCAAAAATCCATTTCTCAAAATTCACATTTTGACCCCGATCGGGTTGAAATGTTTCGAGGACCAACTAAAGCCATGAACGGACCCCTGATCAAAATTTCAGATTTGAATAATTTCTATTACAAAAGTCGGCGTGGACGGCGGACGGATATTTGCTGATTTTGATCTACACACGTCCAGAAATAAATTTTGGGCCGAATCGGAGAGATTGACTTTTTGCATGACATCATGATAGCGGGGTAGGGGTCAAAATGTGTATCTCTTAACCTATTTCGAATGTGGGTTTTCGAGATTTCTGGTACCCAGGCGTAAGGGTATCATTGTCCACTAAATTTTGGACTCGATTGGAATGGATGGGAATTAGGAACCCGCCTAATTCACTCCCATTTTCCCCATGTTGAAGAAATGAGACTCCATGCGCCTGGTCCGAGGAATAATCAACCCCTGTAAAAGAATTAGCAGCGGTTTTTTTTTTTTTTTTTTTTTTTTTTTATCAATGTTACCTGTATTCGGAGTAATTGTCCAAATACCTCGGTCCCCCTAAATTTTAAAACCCTCTTTCCCGTAATGTTAATGTTAGAGAAAGCATTCAGTTCATTTGGATGGTGGAACAGACGGCGGAATGACATCTCGGGTTTGGAATCTACGCTTCGTAAAGCCTGAATATTTGGACCAAATAGAATTTGTTTAGTTGATACGAATACATAGGTATGTGTGTTATTCCAATGAGAATAATATATAAAAATTAATTTCGTGAGAATTTCGGTACCTATTCTTACTAAAAGCTTTTCATTGCATAACCATTCGTTCCAAGGTTCCATCTGAACGACGAGAGAGACGAGAGACACCCATCGCTCGATGAACCTCCAGTAGGTACAGTTGAAAACAGTTCAATGATCTCCAGCAGCTTGAACGAAGTTTCGTTTTACATAGTATTACACAACAGCATTATAACAGGATGCGGCCGGATTCCACCCTGTAAGAAATGCGCTTTCTTCCACGTCCAAAACAGGACTTAAGGACAAGTGGGGACAGCGGGCAGAACGCTACGCGAAACTTTCGTTTCTTCATTGAAATCTGGAGTTGAAAACTTGAAGATTTCTAAAAAACCTTGTGAATCGGAGTCAGGATTATTCATCGAGCCCTCTCACTTTCGGTGAATCCTTCCCCAAAGGTTGCCTCTAGATCTTGGGGCGCACCTGAATAGAACCATATATAGAAATAATCTGGCAAAAAACTAACACTTAGAGATCTAAGTGTATCACCAGTATCACTTGTTATTTGTTTTCTTTACTTCATTTCTGATGTTTTGAGGAACGTATTACCGTGCCAGAAGGGGGAATAATGCGAATTACCAGCCCTGACTCGGTCGGTAGCCATGTACCTATTCTAGTAGGTACACTATTAGGTACACCACCCATAAAGATACCTCAAGTTGCCATCAAATCCAAATAAAAGCTGTAGATTTTGAAGAATGTAAATGTTGGCAAAAGTTACTTAGAAAGTACACATGAAACAATATTCAAATTAGATTGACTTGATTCCACAAGTTATTAAGTCTTACATAATATTCTGGGGCAATTCAAAATAGATCTAAGCAATAAAATCAACCCCTTCACCCCCATTCATTGAATAGAGGAAAGTGAATATGGAATTGGAGAATCTTCCTTGCTTTATTAAGAATATTGCAAAAAAGAATACACCCACCGCAAAAAAAGGTACATTTTGAATATGTTTTCGAGATTTCTGGTACCTAGGCGTGTGGGGTATGATTCTCCACTAACTTTTGGATGCTGAATCCAATGAGACGGGTCCCCGGAACGATTGGAGTCCACCGTAAGAGGTTTTGGCCAAAATGGGTGCCATCACCCAAGTAAACATTTTTATTTGGAACTTAATATTGCAATAAAATCCGTAATACTAAACTTATTCGTCCATTACAAAAATCGACTCCTCAGGTATGTGGCAGAGCCTCAAAATATAATTTTGCTTCTGTAGAACAAAATGCGGCAAGGCTGTTAACGTCGTCTGTTATTCATTATTGAGCACAATAAACATCAGTTAACAAAAAATATGACTCACACCGGCACGATCCGATAACACAGTGACAGAATGATGATAAAGAAAGGTAATAATTGTGGACATGGAACGTTGACAACGCACCTTCTTCACCTGAACCGCGCTGACATAGCGCCTTCTTCCCCTGTACCCTTCATTTCGAATGTGTGTTTTAGAGATTTCTTGTGCGTGTGGGGTATCATTTTCCACTAAATTTTGGACCCTGAATCGATTGGAATGGGTCTGGGACCCGCCACACCCCATGTTTCCTCTATTTTTATGTTCTAGACACCTTGGAATGTCCACAAAATAAATTTGGGCCGAATTGGAGGAAAACGCTCAAGTGTAATTCCAGTGAGCTGACCAATGATTATCATACAGACTACTCCCCCTCTGAGAGGCTATCAAACGCTTCAAAAGACCACTTGTCATGCCTTCAATACCAGATGGTACTCGGGCACGTGACAATGAAAATGAAGCCGATGTGTTTGCCAACTGGCTAGCATATTTATTCGCACCTAACGCTGCTACACATAATGGCTATGAGGAACCACTAAGAGAAACCCCAGAAGATCGCCCCCTCTGTCATGCACTTTTCAGGTCAAGATGCGAGAAGTTGTTCTAACAATAAAAAATGTTATCAACCCGAAGAAGGTGCCAAGACTTATCACTGAGCAGTTACTTAACATCTACCTCGAAAAACAATTGTTAAATTAACTCAGATCATCTTGCGTCGGTATCATCTGCATCTGTGGAAGTTCGCTGAGGTAATTATGATTCCGCAAGCCGGTAAGCCATCAGATCAAGTAACATCCTGGCCTATCTCATTATTGCCTGTCACGTCCAAGCTAATTGAAAAACTCATCAACCGACGGTTGTCAGCGACCAATGCTGATACCAAAGCATTCATTTGGAAATTTGACCTTCACCTACAGCACTCCATTAAAATCAGATCGATATTATATGTCGAAAGCTGAACAAGTCCATCTCCAGAATCAGTCGTAGAACATCATGATGAAGATGCTATGTCGGTTCATGTCGTAAGGTAGAATACATCCCTCCACAAAATAGCCGTTCCCAACGCGAACTGAACCAAATTTCCAGGCATGACGCGAGATTCCAAGCTTAGCTGGAAAAAAATGTCTAAAACGCTGCAAATTCGTTCAAAGGGGTTAGTTATTCCTCGGACCAGCATAGTGTGACAAGTAGCAGGGCAAAAATTCACCTCTCACCAGGCCTGCATAGGCCAGCCTGGGGCACTCTAACGTCCTGCTACTATCCTGAACTAGGTTTTATTATCCTAATCTTGCTCGTCTAGCACACTTTGAATAACAAATGAAAAACAAACAAGCGATGTAGCGTCCAAAATTTAGCCGAAAATGATAACCCACACGCCGAGGTATCAGAAATGTCTCGAAAACAGACATTCAATGGGTAGATAAATACCCATTTTGGCCAAAAACCTCTGACGGTGGGCTCCAATCGTTCCGGGACCCGTCTCATCGGATTCAGCGTCCAACATTCAGTGGAAAATGACACCCCGCACGCCTAGATCGCCTAAAATCTTGAATATGCATTTTTCAAAATATTCATTTTGACCCCTACTACTTGTTCCGATTGGGCTGGAAAGTTTCAAGGACCAACTAGAGCCGGAAACGGCCTTGACCAAATTTTCATATTTTCAGAAATTTGTCTATTGCCAAAATCGGAGTGGACGGCGTATAGCAGGCGGACGTTTGCGAATTTTGATCTAGACACCTTGAGATGCCCAGAGAAAATTATTGGGGCAAGAATTTTTTTCAACTAAATTTTTGTCGCTGATTCGATTGGAATGGGTCTAATACCCGCCACACCTACTGTTTCCCCCATTTTCGACATTTTCGCTGAATCCAATAAATTGAGTTTTGAAACCATTGGCGCCTTCTGGATGAGGTTATGGGTCAAAATGGGTGCTGATCTACCCATTTCGAATATGTGTTTTCGAAACTTCTTGTTCCTAGGTGTGTGGTTATCATTTTCCACTAAATTTTGGACGCTGAATCAATTGGGATGGGTCCGGGATCACCCCCCTCACTGTTTCCCCCATTTTCCACATGTTGAAGAAATGAGTTTCCATGCGCCTAGTCCGAGGAATCAACCTGTGTGAAAGAATTTGCAGCGTTTTTGATCTAGACACCATAACCTTTCCGGTGGGCTCCAATTGTTCTGGGACCAAGAATACACAAGACAAGAATAGGTTGGAGGATGGTTGTAGAACCTATGACAGTCTAATTAGTTTATTTGATCAGATCATGTCATTCAACTAAGGGACAATGGACCCACTCAAGGGTAAGGTACTATATGAAGGGTATTTTGCTATAGACCTCCACTATATGTACCATACTATACAATGTTGGATAGCCGCTTGACTGGGGCCCAGCTAGGGCACAGCGCGAAGTTCTCCATATTTTCCCTTATTTGTCCCACAAAACCAGCAAACGCTCACAAAGTCCCCCTATACCCCAATAAAGCTCCAGGACTTTCGAACAAAATTCAAAAAACCATTCAAACAAAACTTTTTATTTGGAAGCGACATATTTCTGTTGTGTTGGAATCTTCATTTTCCAAGCGTTTCACCAACTCAAAATCCCAAGGCACAGCGCTTATCTGTAAAGACGCCATTATTCACATTTATACAAAATAGAAAACTTGTTCTCCGCATTTGGATAGATTATTATAAAATATTGGTTAATTTTTGTTCCTACGGAATATTTTAATTTTTGTACTCCATAACCAAATGTGACGTACAATATTCGCTATGTTTATTGTATCAAAGGTACTCGTAGTTGAGTATTTCCCCTTCTCTTATAGTTGTTATAATTAAACTTTATTCCCTACTCGTTAATACAATTTACAGCCCCTTTATTGATAATGACTAGCTCAACTCTATAATAACTGCAAAATAGCTAGATACTTTGATCATATCTCTAATTTGATTATCATTTTTTGGGTTCTCATTAAAAATATTCATACTCAAATTTTGTACTTGATTTTTTACAGAACGGCGCTTTTCTCGCATAATTTAAAACATGAGCTGATTCGTAATTGTTTTTAATCAATACGAAATGTTCTGGACTTATCTGGTAAACAAAAAAGGAAGTTCAACCTTAAAAATTCACAAATGGAAGAACTAGTGTAAAATGGGAAGGACTGAAATCTAGTTAAAATAAACAATTTTCTCTTGATGTTCCAATTTTTTCTTAATTGACTCAAAAATTGATCATTGACTACCTACGGTGAATTTACTCTTCGGATTTACAAAGTAATAAAACCTAATGTTTAAATAAATATCGCGGTACTTGATACATCTTCAATAATTTTTGATTTTTCCAAATTAAACGACAGGAACATTCGTTCAATGTTCTGGAAGTCCTCGACTATCAAATTGTGTCTATTTTGAGATATTCATACTTTGAACTCATTTTGGACCAAAATTGTTCGAAAGGTTGGTCTATTTTTGCGATTAACCAAGCGATGATAGTTTACATTTCTAACCTAAAGCATACTTTCCGAAATTTATTTTTCGATAATTGGTTATTCATTTTGCCTAATATAGTCTTAGAAAATCGTCTCGCTAAATAATATAGAAAATATAAAATTGACAAAATGAGATATTAATAAAGTGGACCCGTAAAGGGTCGTTTGTAACTGACACGTGAGGTCCCTAAATTCTGCATTATACCGATTTTTCGAAGGGACATTTGTGGACGTTTAAGCCATTCCTCAACGAGCTCAGTTTAAGCCTTCTAGTGTACAGACAGTCTTCTACAGAACATTGGTTAAGCAACAATTTAAAATGTTCAAAATATATGAAAAAAATATCCGTATGTAATGTTTAAAATTGTAAAAATATGTAATATTTATAAAATGTATCCAGCAGAACTATGTACGGATTTGAGTTTATTGAAGTGGTTTATTGTGCATCTGAACGAGTAATTTATCATTCAATAACTACTATTGCATCGACAGGACGTGTCGATTTGTCGCGTAACATCACAAAAAATTCAACAAAAATTTGTCAACAAGACACTTGGTAATGATACTTTGCAAATATTCGATCCCGCCGTCTTTTTTTTTTTTTCTCTCGGTTGAATCGTTCCATTTTACTCGTGAAGATCATAGCTTTTGGCCCTAAATTTCATCACACTTATCGATTCGTTTCTGCGCTACAAAACGAATACGATCTAATTGAAGGAACGGCATGCATTTTAATTATAAAACGGTTCCTTCAACCTCTACAATATCTTATCAGGAAGATAACGCGGGTAAAGCAGTTCCTTTAATATTCTTCTATATTTGTTTTCTCTATGACAAAATTCAACGTATTCTTTTGAACTTGTAATAAACTGAATTTTCACTTGTGAGTGCTTTTCGTTATTGGTGAATAACCGTTTCTGCTATATCCGTGGTAAAATAGTCAAATCAAATTAAGAAATGAACAAACTGATGGCGATTATAACAAATACTTGATAGAAGAACAAAGAATAAAAAGAAATCTTTTTTTAACACAAATCATAATGATGTGCTCAATGAAAGAACATCATAATTGGTGAAAAATATTTTAAAACAAGAAAAACAAAGAAGAAGGCATTTTGCAAGAATTTTAGAGAAACAAAATTGAACGATGGGGTGTATCCGTTCAAGGTTAGTAGATTTTCAACAGGTCAGAACATGATTGCCCTCAATAGAAATTGTTAGATGAATTTGAATGGATTTGGCGTTTGAACACACAGTAGGGCTTTGTCGAAGTTGGTTAACCTGATCTTTCTCGCCAGAAAACCTAACTAACAAACTAACAAACATGGTGATGGAGTGCCACGGATGGAGCCCTGACTCGGTCGGTAGCCATGTACCTATTCTAGTAGGTACACTATTAGGTACACCACCCATAAAGATACCTCAAGTTGCCATCAAATCCAAATAAAAGCTGTAGATTTTGAAGAATGTAAATGTTGGCAAAAGTTACGTAGAAAGTACACATGAAACAATATTCAAATTAGATTGACTTGATTCCACAAGTTATCAAGTCTTACATAATATTCTGGGGCAATTCAAAATAGATCTAAGCAATAAAATCAACCCCTTCATTCATTGAATAGAGGAAAGTGAATATGGAATTGGAGAATCTTCCTTGCTTTATTAAGAATATTGCAAAAAAGAATACACCCACCGCAAAAAAGGTACATTTTGAATATGTTTTCGAGATTTCTGGTACCTAGGCATGTGGGGTATGATTCTCCACTAACTTTTGGATGCTGAATCCAATGAGACAAGTCCCGGAACGATTGGAGTCCACCGTCAGAGGTTTTTGGCCAAAATGGGTGCCATCACCCATTTGAAGGGTACAGGGGAAGAAGGCGCATTGTCAGTCAGAGGAAAATTTTGGGAAATCAGCTTTTCTTTCAAAGTTGTTGATAAAATACAATTATCAGTGTTATTTTATCCTCAATTTTGTACACAATTAATCTTAAGCTATCTGGCTATTTATGCAATGAGCTTGTAATATGTGCTTACCCCAAAATTCTAGAAAAGGCCTCTTTTCTTTGAGGATATAAGGTGCATGTCAATGATCAAAATGTTTCACTTGTTCAAGTAAACATTTTTATTTGGAACTTAATATTGCAATAAAATCCGTAATACTAAACTTATTCGTCCATTACAAAAATCGACTCCTCAGGTATGTGGCAGAGCCTCAAAATATAATTTTGCTTCTGTAGAACAAAATGCGGCAAGGCTGTTAACGTCGTCTGTTATTCATTATTGAGCACAATAAACATCAGTTAACAAAAAATATGACTCACACCGGCACGATCCGATAACACAGTGACAGAATGATGATAAAGAAAGGTAATAATTGTGGACATGGAACGTTGACAACGCACCTTCTTCACCTGAACCGCGCTGACATAGCGCCTTCTTCCCCTGTACCCTTCATTTCGAATGTGTGTTTTAGAGATTTCTTGTGCGTGTGGGGTATCATTTTCCACTAAATTTTGGACCCTGAATCGATTGGAATGGGTCTGGGACCCGCCACACCCCATGTTTCCTCTATTTTTATGTTCTAGACACCTTGGAATGTCCACAAAATAAATTTGGGCCGAATTGGAGGAAAACGCTCAAGTGTAATTCCAGTGAGCTGACCAATGATTATCATACAGACTACTCCCCCTCTGAGAGGCTATAAAACGCTTCAAAAGACCACTTGTCATGCCTTCAATACGTATACCAGATGGTTCTCGGGCACGTGACAAATGAAAATGAAGCCGATGTGTTTGCCAACTGGCTAGCATATTTATTCGCGCCTAACGCTGCTACACATAATGGCTATGAGGAACCACTAAGAGAAACCCCAGAAGATCGCCCCCTCTGTCATGCACTTTTCAGGTCAAGATGCGAGAAGTTGTTCTAACAATAAAAAATGTTATCAACCCGAAGAAGGTGCCAAGACTTATCACTGAGCAGTTACTTAACATCTACCTCGAAAAACAATTGTTAAATTAACTCAGATCATCTTGCGTCGGTATCATCTGCATCTGTGGAAGTTCGCTGAGGTAATTATGATTCCGCAAGCCGGTAAGCCATCAGATCAAGTAACATCCTGGCCTATCTCATTATTGCCTGTCACGTCCAAGCTAATTGAAAAACTCATCAACCGACGGTTGTCAGCGACCAATGCTGATACCAAAGCATTCATTTGGAAATTTGCCTCCACCTACAGCACTCCATTAAAATCAGATCGATATTATATGTCGAAAGCGAACAAGTCCATCTCCAGAATCAGTCGTAGAACATCATGATGAAGATGCTATGTCGGTTCATGTCGTAAGGTAGAATACATCCCTCCACGAAATAGCCGTTCCCAACGCGAACTGAACCAAATTTCAGGCATGACGCGAGATTCCAAGCTTAGCTGGAAAAAAAATGTCTAAAACGCTGCAAATTCCGTTCAAAGGGGTTAGTTATTCTCGGACCAGCATAGTGTGACAAGTAGCAGGGCAAAAATTCACCTCTCACCAGGCCTGCATAGGCCAGCCTGGGGCACTCTAACGTCCTGCTACTATCCTGAACTAGGTTTTATTATCCTAATCTTGCTCGTCTAGCACACTTTGAATAACAAATGAAAAACAAACAAGCGATGTAGCGTCCAAAATTTAGCCGAAAATGATAACCCACACGCCGAGGTATCAGAAATGTCTCGAAAACAGACATTCAATGGGTAGATAAATACCCATTTTGGCAAAAACCTCTGACGGTGGGCTCCAATCGTCCGGGACCCGTCTCATTGGATTCAGCGTCCAACATTCAGTGGAAAATGACACCCCGCACGCCCTAGATCGCCTAAAATCTTGAATATGCATTTTTCAAAATATTCATTTTGACCCCTACTACTTGTTCCGATTGGGCTGGAAAGTTTCAAGGACCAACTAGAGCCGGAAAACGGCCTTGACCAAAATTTCATATTTTCAGAAAATTGTCTATTTACCGGAGTGGACGGCGTATAGCAGGTGGACGTTTGCGAATTTTGATCTAGACACCTGCCCAGAGAAAATTATTGGGGCAAGAATTTTTTTCAACTAAATTTTTGTCGCTGATTCGATTGGAATGGGTCTAATACCCGCCACACCTACTGTTTCCCCCATTTTCGACATTTTCGCTGAATCCAATAAATTGGGTTCTGAAACCATTGGCGCCTTCTGGATGAGGTTATGGGTCAAAATGGGTGCTGATCTACCCATTTCGAATATGTGTTTTCGAAATTTCTTGTTCCTAGGCGTGTGGGTTATCATTTTCCACTAAATTTTGGACGCTGAATCGATTGGGATGGGTCCGGGATCACCCCCCCTCACTGTTTCCCCCATTTCCACATGTTGAAGAAATGAGTTTCCATGCGCCTAGTCCGAGGAATCAACCTGTGTGAAAGAATTTGCAGCGTTTTTGATCTAGACACCATAACCTTTCCGGTGGGCTCCAATTGTTCTGGGACCAAGAATACACAAGACAAGAATAGGTTGGAGGATGGTTGTAGAACCTATGACAGTCTAATTAGTTTATTTGATCAGATCATGTCATTCAACTAAGGGACAATGGACCCACTCAAGGGTAAGGTACTATATGAAGGGTATTTTGCTATAGACCCTCCACTATATGTACCATACTATACAATGTTGGATAGCCGCTTGACTGGGGCCCAGCTAGGGCACAGCGCGAAGTTCTCCATATTTTCCCTTATTTGTCCCACAAAACCAGCAAACGCTCACAAAGTCCCCCTATACCCCAATAAAGCTCCAGGACTTTCGAACAAAATTCAAAAAACCATTCAAACAAAACTTTTTATTTGGAAGCGACATATTTCTGTTGTGTTGGAATCTTCATTTTCCAAGCGTTTCACCAACTCAAAATCCCAAGGCACAGCGCTTATCTGTAAAGACGCCATTATTCACATTTATACAAAATAGAAAACTTGTTCTCCGCATTTGGATAGATTATTATAAAATATTGGTTAATTTTTGTTCCTACGGAATATTTTAATTTTTGTACTCCATAACCAAATGTGACGTACAATATTCGCTATGTTTATTGTATCAAAGGTACTCGTAGTTGAGTATTTCCCCTTCTCTTATAGTTGTTATAATTAAACTTTATTCCCTACTCGTTAATACAATTTACAGCCCCTTTATTGATAATGACTAGCTCAACTCTATAATAACTGCAAAATAGCTAGATACTTTGATCATATCTCTAATTTGATTATCATTTTTTTGGGTTCTCATTAAAAATATTCATACTCAAATTTTGTACTTGATTTTTTACAGAACGGCGCTTTTCTCGCATAATTTAAAACATGAGCTGATTCGTAATTGTTTTTAATCAATACGAAATGTTCTGGACTTATCTGGTAAACAAAAAAGGAAGTTCAACCTTAAAAATTCACAAATGGAAGAACTAGTGTAAAATGGGAAGGACTGAAATCTAGTTAAAATAAACAATTTTCTCTTGATGTTCCAATTTTTTCTTAATTGACTCAAAAATTGATCATTGACTACCTACGGTGAATTTACTCTTCGGATTTACAAAGTAATAAAACCTAATGTTTAAATAAATATCGCGGGTACTTGATACATCTTCAATAATTTTTTGATTTTTCCAAATTAAACGACAGGAACATTCGTTCAATGTTCTGGAAGTCCTCGACTATCAAATTGTGTCTATTTTGAGATATTCATACTTTGAACTCATTTTGGACCAAAATTGTTCGAAAGGTTGGTCTATTTTTGCGATTAACCAAGCGATGATAGTTTACATTTCTAACCTAAAGCATACTTTCCGAAATTTATTTTTCGATAATTGGTTATTCATTTTGCCTAATATAGTCTTAGAAAATCGTCTCGCTAAATAATATAGAAAATATAAAATTGACAAAATGAGATATTAATAAAGTGGACCCGTAAAGGGTCGTTTGTAACTGACACGTGAGGTCCCTAAATTCTGCATTATACCGATTTTTCGAAGGGACATTTGTGGACGTTTAAGCCATTCCTCAACGAGCTCAGTTTAAGCCTTCTAGTGTACAGACAGTCTTCTACAGAACATTGGTTAAGCAACAATTTAAAATGTTCAAAATATATGAAAAAAATATCCGTATGTAATGTTTAAAATTGTAAAAATATGTAATATTTATAAAATGTATCCAGCAGAACTATGTACGGATTTGAGTTTATTGAAGTGGTTTATTGTGCATCTGAACGAGTAATTTATCATTCAATAACTACTATTGCATCGACAGGACGTGTCGATTTGTCGCGTAACATCACAAAAAATTCAACAAAAATTTGTCAACAAGACACTTGGTAATGATACTTTGCAAATATTCGATCCCGCCGTCTTTTTTTTTTTTTTCTCTCGGTTGAATCGTTCCATTTTACTCGTGAAGATCATAGCTTTTGGCCCTAAATTTCATCACACTTATCGATTCGTTTCTGCGCTACAAAACGAATACGATCTAATTGAAGGAACGGCATGCATTTTAATTATAAAACGGTTCCTTCAACCTCTACAATATCTTATCAGGAAGATAACGCGGGTAAAGCAGTTCCTTTAATATTCTTCTATATTTGTTTTCTCTATGACAAAATTCAACGTATTCTTTTGAACTTGTAATAAACTGAATTTTCACTTGTGAGTGCTTTTCGTTATTGGTGAATAACCGTTTCTGCTACCACCCCAACGCTATATCCGTGGTAAAATAGTCAAATCAAATTAAGAAATGAACAAACTGATGGCGATTATAACAAATACTTGATAGAAGAACAAAGAATAAAAAGAAATCTTTTTTTAACACAAATCATAATGATGTGCTCAATGAAAGAACATCATAATTGGTGAAAAATATTTTAAAACAAGAAAAACAAAGAAGAAGGCATTTTGCAAGAATTTTAGAGAAACAAAATTGAACGATGGGGTGTATCCGTTCAAGGTTAGTAGATTTTCAACAGGTCAGAACATGATTGCCCTCAATAGAAATTGTTAGATGAATTTGAATGGATTTGGCGTTTGAACACACAGTAGGGCTTTGTCGAAGTTGGTTAACCTGATCTTTCTCGCCAGAAAACCTAACTAACAAACTAACAAACATGGTGATGGAGTGCCACGGAGCTCACCGAACTTCCACAAACTTTTACGGCTGTAGTCAGTTGGAACATAACAGCCAGTAAGTACAAAATCTTCTAGTAAACCTGGGCCCATTTCAAGGGTTTTTTTTTTTTTTTTTTTTTTTTTTTTTTCAAGCTTTCAAACTGTTAAAGAGAGAAGCTTTTTGCTCCATTCTGCTTTTGATGTGAAACTGTTCGGTCTGTTTCTAAGACTAGAACTTTTTTTGAAATGAGTAGAGCTCAGAATTGAGACTTGACAAGAGCGGCACGAGAAAGTTTCAGGGATAGCAGACAAATGCGTTTACACTGTGAGTCCTACTTTAGCGAATGTGAGATAAGATGTATTCAAATTTGGAGAGATATATTTATTTTTTGTCACTAGGTATGCAGTTGGTTCATTATTGCAGAGTAATCGCAGCCCGATCCTAATGTGAATAAACCATAATAGAGAAATAGGCAGGGTGATGACAAAAAATTTGATGGGAAATGCCAGAAAATGCTCCAAAGCCCTCCAAAACACCGTTGATTAGAGAGCGAATTTAAATGATTTTTTTGAATGAGTTTGATTTAAATGGTACAAAAGCATACAAGGCTCTATTTGCCCCAAAATGATTGGTTGCCTCATTTTTTGGTGTGCTGACATCCTCTATTCCGTTGACCTGCTGACTCCTCTTTTTGTATATCTTTGTGAGGATTTATAATTTGACGAACATCCATTTAGTGAGATTGAGCAATATGAATTCATAGCAACAGTGAATACAAGCTTTAAATCCCCCGTTTTACGAAGAATTTAAAAGTTCTTGTTGAAAGAAACGAATACGAGATGATTGTTTTAGATCTATTTTTATCCATACGAGATAATTTCTTGGTGAACCTATAAAAAGGCAAGTGATATCTAACCTTCCGGCAAAGGAGCAATTAAAAAAATAAATAAATATAAATAAAAATTCAAAAACAATAACTATCAAAAGAGGTTGTAAATGACGTCATCGACATAACCCACAGAGGAGCGGTAGCATTCCACACATAAAAAATGTATTCCTTAAAAATATCTTTCGAGCTTGAGTTAAATTTAGGTACTCGTTTGCTGTTGGTTATTTCCATAGTTTTAAGCATCGCAAGGCGATAAGTTACAAATAATGGGAGTATTCCCCATGATTACAACGTGCAAAATAATGCAGTTCCTTCGGAATGTACAATATTGTCATTTATACAATATTTACAAGGTATTTTGAGATTTTCAAATGTCTCGAGTGGTATCAAAACCGTCTTTCTTTTCAATAACTCCCAGCTACGTACTGTTAGAAAAAAAGTATCTTAGGAGTAACAACGATCACCCCCTCTTCATAATGAAAAAAAAAAAAAAAAGGGATATTATGGCAGTAAATGAAAGTGGTTATAAATTATCATGTGGAGAGGCATTCATCTCTCAAGTTAGATAAATAGGTAGAGGGTACGATTGACGTAGCTAATGAGATCGCCATAATATTGTGCTCTTGTGTCTTCTCTGCAGACAAACTTTTTTGCACGAATGACAATACCGATAAATAGATATTTACAATGATTGTTTGACCTTTCTGTAACCAATCTTTTCTGTAACTTCTACATTGCGCTGCCACTATAATAAATATTGCATAGCCTAGTAGTACACTATGCTATTAAGGTAGAGTCAACCTTTCTAAACTATGCTAGTTAGGTACAGCTGGCACATAACCCAATGAGAATGAGGGCAGAGACTTTGAACTGTTTTGTTTGGTCGTTGTAATTCTGACGAGTGTTTGTCAATAACATGAGCATATTGGACTATGCTGGATTGCGGCCATGACCAAAGGTGATGCAATCGTTGATAGCTCAGGCATTCATGTGCAGGTGTACTGATAACATGCAGGATTGCTATGAACCTAGCATAAAATCAGATGTCCCCAGGTAGCACATTCACATATTGTGCTTTCAAGGTGATTTTGAATGAATACTGTACAACAGCATCTCTACAGAAGAGGGTCCTTCACTGAACTTGCTTGCATTTGAATTTCATTGCCTGAGCCAATGTACAAAGGAAATGTTTTTAAATACGTGGTAGCTCCTTGGAATCTCTTCGTTTCTCCTAATTGGGTTGTGTGCCAAACACTGTAGAACCTCACTGTTTCCCTGCCACTTAGAAACAGTCTCTAGCCGCTGACACAAACGCCATCAAATCTGGCGCAAAAGGGTTACCGCCATGTTGATGAGGGGTGGCGCTGCCCCCGGCCGACCCTCAGGACATTGGGTCGCGGTCTGACGTGTGATTGTTGCTACTTTGGGTCGTCGGTACATTTTGGCTAATTTCCGCTTTCACTCGACGCGCTATGTGACTTCTCGTATGCTTTCTCAAGTGATCCTTTCGATAGAAACCTTTGCCGCATTCTGTGCAGACGTGGCGCTTCTCTCCTGAGTGGATGACGAAATGAAGGGTGAGTTGTTCTTTGCGTTTGAAAGCTTTCATGCAGACTGTACAAACAAATGGGCGTTCAGGATTGTGGCTCTGCTTGTGCCGCGTAAGATGATCTTTGCGTTTCAACCCAGCACCGCAGATGTCACAGAAAAATCTGAAAACGAGCAACATTTAAATCAATTATGTGTTGAAGTTCTGTTCCCGGAGATTAAGAGGAAAACAACTATTCACCTTCGCTCCATTGTGTGACCAAGTAAATGCTGCTCCAGCAACCCTTTGTCTGGGTAAGCCATGTGGCACTCTGGACAGCAGTACAATGTTGAGCCATCCAAAGCTGTCGTCAACCGGATCTCCCCTGGTTTAGGCCTTGGCTTCTTCTCTTTGGGAGGCTTCTTCTTTTTCTTTTTCTTCAAATCTGGTTGTGGTGGTGGAGGCGGCGGCGGTTGATGTTCCGGTTCCTGATCTTTCTTGATGGTTTCCGCGGAGTACTGCACACAACAGTCAATTAGCAGCTACTAGAAGCGTTCATACAGAAGTGGCAACTAATTTTGCAAAATTACCTTCAAGAAATGATGCAGCGATATCGGGAGTGTCGAGGCAGGAAGGTGTGACAAGTAGTCAGCCACTGTTGAACCTGGTGTTGCTATGCTCTGCCATGATGGCGGCATTCCTGGAGCAGAACTACCTGACGTTGGCGGGTATCCTCCATTTCCTAAAACAACATTTCAACCATGACTTATCACCCTGCAACAAAAATTAACTGAGTCTTCCTATCAAACTCACCGTTTTCTTGTTTTTCCTCCCTCTTGACCAAATTGCAGATATCCTCAGTTTGCATGTTGGCCTCGTCGTACCGCTTCTCATTCTGATAGCCCAAAAGTGGGCTGAAATGGTCGTTTTGATATTTATGGTTCGGCGACGACGTCGGTATCATGTTTTCGGTTATCTGAGTACTGCTGTCCCTCTGATATTTAACGGGTGCTACTTGCTGACCAAAATGATTCCCATAGCGGTTCGCCGAACTAATTTCGATAAACACAAACAAAATATATTATTTCGGTCAGTATAATTTATTTATATATTTTCGATATCATTTTAAGATTAATATTTTAATAATTACAAATTCATTAATTTACATTTGTTTCTCACCTGACCATAGGTTCTTCTCCTATTGGAGTCGTTTGAGTGGCAACTCCGGTCGTCGTCGTTCCTTCGTGAGAAAATTTTGCGGCAAACTGGTGGATTGTGGGAATCGCCGTAGCGAAATGATTCCCAAAAGGTGAAAAATTCATTTTGTTTTTCGTTTGCCCTCCTTATTCCTGCAAAAAATGCAAAATCCGTAATGTTGGTCTTCTCATCTCGCTTGCAACTGATCATTAGCAATTTGTTCACGTTGATTTGAGTTCGAGTTATATATATATTGTTGAGGCTGCCAGGCTTGAGTATTCATTAGTTGTTTTGTGTGGGTTGTGATTTTCACCAACAAGATAGTTAGTACCTTTCTGCCAATGAAAAGACGTTTCGGTGCAATATTTTCCTAACGACAACATGATGGCATGAGGACAGTTGAAGGCAGAGGAGAAAAAGAAAGGGAAGGGGAAAACCCGAAAATTTCAATTTTCTTCGGGGGCGGCGGATCTTCAAATTTATTTGCATCCTCAGGTTTTAAAGACTGCCATGTGTGTATTTAAAAAGTTCGAAAACATCTTGCAAATTGGCTGTAGGGCACGTCTCTTCTATGGGTTGACAATCGGCATGTCATGTGGAATGTAAAGAGAAAACACCAAAAACTTTCATGACAGGTATGACCAGATTTATTTGTCTTTGGTTTCACTTCTTGTAAAACCCCAAACAACCGGTCTCCAGCTATTTTGATAAATGAAATAATGAAAATTAATTTCATAAATACTTTAAGAAGAAAATAGCAGCAAAAATTAACATAGATGTGATGGGGTGTGACGATACCAATAACGAGTATTAAAAAGAAAAACGGGCTTATCAGTCAATCGGCTACTTAAAATGGTACCATCCTCACTTGGCCCAACCTTGATATTGACCTTCCCAATATTGATGGAAGTCATAAAGGTTTTACTCGGTGTAACTCATGAGGTTCACTCAACTTAGGCAATCTCTCACAGTGTGAGATAAACTCGGCTAAGCAGGTACTGTTCACGACAATAATAGCCTGGCCCGAGGAGTAACCAACCCCTGTAAAGATTTTTTTTTTTTTTAATGGAAGTAGATATTAAGTGAATTTGCGATTTCCAAATCACTACCGTTCAGAGATTCACCTTTACTTCAAGCAAAGAAAATGAGGCACGGGAAGAGGTCAAGAGTGACGTGCAAAATACGTTGTCAAGAGCTACACCGAAGCTAAGGCTTGAAAACAAGCTTTCATTTGGCTCAGTTTTGTGCAGACAAATGAAATCAACGTCAAAAAGAATGAGAAATTGCAAACAAAAGTATGGCAGATGTAGGTCTACTGCCAAAGACATACGTTGGTGTCTGTCACGCCGAGTTGACATGCTAACTAATTGCGTTTGGAATGCAAGGAAGAGGGTCATTTACTTGATGTCCGCGTCAAAATTTAAAACTACTACTAAATTCAAAGAGGTTAGGGGATAGGGCTGATTGGAAATCAATTGGCGAATCGAAGGGCAGGTTTGTATGAAACAGACGTTGGTTACTCTGTCATAACATAGTTAAAACTCGAGCAGGAATTAAAGAGGCAGTTTGGATCAGGTTGCTACTGAAAACTACGGCAACTGATCTTCCTTCGGTGACCACTTAAGCTGCGTGAAATGTATTGAAAATTAAATGACAATTAGGAGAATCTAGCACATGAATGTGAAAACGTATTATAATGAAGTATCTCTGGAGGATTCTGTCCAACAGATCAAAACCGAAACTTTTGACAAAACCATTTGTACAAAGAAAAATTATAGATTTCCGATCAAGAAGGATTATTTGTTGATGTTGAGGGGAGGGGTTGAAATTATTCATTAACACCGTCAACCGATTTTGGTCATTACAATTTCTGAGATCGTTCGCTGATATTTATTCTTAACAAATCGCGTCAACTGAAGTGTTTTCTTTGTGCTCGTTTTAGGAGATGAGGGTGTAAGGTGGGATTTTGTTTCGCGGGAGCAATGAAAAGGTAAACTTAAAGGGGAGGAAATTGAAGGGGAAGGGCTCCATTTTTGATTGATCATCGCCGACAAAGTATTTTATTGATCAGAGCCAATTAAACGGATCCGACTGAACTTCCCTCCGCCACCAATCGGATCCGCGGTTATCAGGGAACTACTTTTTCTCTTTGATTGAGGTTCGTGGTAAGGAGTCACGGTAGGGGTGGAGGTGGGGGTGTACGCGGTTCCGGTTCAATACTAATTAGAAAAGAGCCGAAAGCAGTAGAAAAGTTTCGGTCGGGGGCAATAATATTGATTGAAGGCGGGCTGAGGGTCCGAAGGCCTTCGACGGGATAAGAAAATGCCGCATAACGAGCGACGAGCCCGAAACCCAGATCCGCGTCAATAATTGACTCGATAAGAAGGCTCGGCAAAAAAACGAGGAGCGGCGTCGGGGCCCAGGGAGTACAGAGGAGAAGAAATAGCGAGATGAGGGCTCAAGGAAGGTTGTACGATGGCGTCAGAGGTGGTTGGGGTGATGTGCTCCCTCACACCCCGTACGAGTCGCCCCCGTTACGATCGCCCCTGGCTTCCCTCGAACCGTACCCCATAGCGGTGGAGGGCATTGGAGAGAGTGCGAGGACATTTGAGAGAGTCTACGTGGACAATTCGAACTCGTACTCACCATTTTTGAAGGGGTTCCGTCCTCCGAAGTACAAAAAAATATGCGGGAAAAGAGGTTGAAGAAAAGAAGTGGAAAGGGCCCCCACCTTCTCAAGTATGACAGGATCCTACCCCCTACTCCCGTGACGTTTAACAGTTCTAGCTGGGCGGACGGGACGCGTTTTGTTTGTTGTCTGCTCAGGCGCGGGGGCGGGCGGCCCTTCCACGTAGGGGAAAACGGGCGCCAAGTTCAAAATAAATCGATGTGCGGTCTGTGGGGGTGGAGGGTTGATGCCAACCCGCCCCTCTGACCACCCACCTCTGCCAACCCCACCCCCTCAACCTTCCCAACCGCGTCCACTCAATTCTCCGTAGTACTACAAAGAAATGCATTTTTTTTTTTTTTTTTTTTTTAAACTTTTTGATTATTATTATTTTGAGAGGAAAATCGATTTTTCGACAAACACATTTTGACCCCTACCCCGCCCAACTTGGTCCGATCGGACTGAAAAGTTTTGAGGACCAACTAGAGCCGGGAACGGACCCCTGACCCAAATTTCAGATTTATACAAAATTTTCTACTGCCAAGTCTTGGGATCCCATTTTCACCCATAACCTCTTCCGGTGAGCGCCAACCGTTCCGGGACGTCTCATTCGAATCAGCATCCAGAATTTAGCCAAAAATCCCGAAAATACATCTTACAAAACACACATTTTGAGACTCCCCCCCCCCCTCCATGAATTGGGTTTGATCGGGCTGAGATGTTTTGAGTACCAACTAAAGCCGAAAACAGGTCCCAGACAATTTTCAACTTTTTGGGCCAAACCGGAGAGATTGGCTTTTTGCATGAAAAATAGATTGATTATTCAACCAACCAAAAACGCTGCGAATTCATCCAAAATGGTTCATTAATCCAGAGAGCAAGAGTGAGGGGAAAACAGTGAGTGTGAAGGATTCCAATAGGTATAGGTGTAAGCCCCCAGGCTTGCTGCCTCCAGAAGGCCAGAAGGGAGAGAGCATGGATGTTGCATTTTGGAGAGAAGCCCAGAGCTCACTCATTGCGAAGGCGTCCAACCAGGCGGTCGTCGTCAAAGCGCCCCTTGGGGGCCAAGGCGCTCAACATGTTGGAGTCATATATTTTTGTAACCCTGTCGTGCAAGTGAATCTCACTCAGTCCATCCTGGCTTTGTCCTGTGCTCGCTCTGATGTGAACTCTTCTACCGTGCTGAAGTCGACCGAAGCTGTAATATTGTGTTCCTCATGAGATAAAGGACTCAAGTTAATAAGCCTTGCTGTGTACCTGCGGGACAGCGAGCCCCCTCCTGTTTTTCCTTCAACGTCGACGCCGTTTTCGTCAGCCGGTATCGTTGCACTTGTTCATTAAATTGTATTTCATGTACATCATAATTTCATGTCACTTGTATTAATTGTATTTTATGCTCCACATGTTGTCTAATTTACTTTGTCAAATTACTTTGTCTTGTATCAATTCTAGCCCAGGTTGAGGCATATTTTCCTTTGCAACGAGTCCTTGTTTTTAATTATAATTCATTTTGTTTCAATGTATTTTATGTTCATCCTTGGTATCCCTAGTTGCTCAGTCGTAAGTCTTGGACTTACATCCCGTATCCTCTCGCTAGGTCGCTTCCAAATTCTCCGAAGAAACCCGAATTAAATTGTAGTAAATAATTCAAACACATTTTAATTCGAGAGAGGCTTACATAGGTACCTAGGTACCCATTTTGACCCGTACCCTCCGGATGTCTAAAATTCAAGTTTAAAAACACATTTATAACCAATATACTCCCCGCATTAAGGACTATCAAGTGCGGATCAATTAGCGCTCACAGAAGGTGGGTATGGGTCAAAATAGGTACACACCTACCTGTTTTCAATTGGGTTGTCGAGATTATCGGGCACCTACTCCTGTGGGATATTATTTCCCTAAATGATGGCAAGACAGAATCTCTAGCTTGGTCTCAGCAATCTGATATAATAATGTCTTGATCAAATGCTACACAATATTTAACAGAAAACGCCGCAAATTCATTGACACGGTTTGATTAATCCTCAACCAGGAGCATGAAGAAAATGGGGGGAAACAATGAATCTGGAGTGTCCCGAACTCATTCCAATCAATCCAGCGTCCAACATTTGATGGAAAATGATACCCCAGACGCTTTGGTGACAGACATCAGAAGACCCACTTTCGGAAAACAGGTAGGTAGGAAGCAATGTTGACCCATCCCCCCTCCAGCGGGCGTTAATCAGTCTAGGGCCATCCTAATGGATTCAACGTCCAACATTTCGTAAAAATAATTCCGCATACGCCTAGATCACCAAAAACCTAAAAAATCCATTTTTCAAAAAACACTACCCCCTCCCCTTTCCCTCACAAATTTTATTCTACCGAAAACGGCGCACGGCGGACGGACATTTGAGTTTTTCGATCTAAACACCTTGAAACTATCAAATTTGTTTGAAAACAGGTTGATTATTCAAGGAATAACCATCCAATAGCCAACAAGCCCAGTAGAAGAGCCAATCATGCTGATTGTGTGCAAAGCTCCGGCTAAAAAGTTGTACTTTTTATTGACACTATAATGGCTCACGAACATATTCCTAATTTGAAAACCTCTGACCAGCATCATACCTATCAATTCTGCGACCATAATTTTTACTGGAAAACGAGTTAAAACTCTACTATTATACCAATTTTGCCCTCTTATTTGAATAATAACCCTACTTTTGAGTATTAATGTTTTTTCATGTTGTTCCTTGCTAACTTTCACAAGGAGAAGGTGTGGACATACTGTTGATAATGATGGAAATTAGATAAGGAAAATTTAAGAGTTACTAGTAGAGAAGAACAGGTTACTCAGGATTCTTTTTATTTACGTTATTCCTCGAACCAGCAGCATGGAAACTCATTTGAATCGATTCAAAGTCCAAAGTTTAGTGGAAAATGGTACCCCACACGACTAGTTACCTGAAATATCGAAAATCCTCTTTCGAAATGAGTAGATAGATCCCATTTTCACCCATAACCTCTTCCGGTGGGCGCCAATCGTTCCGGGACCCGTCTCATTCGAATCAGCGTTCAGAATTTATCCGAAAATACATTTTTCAAAACACACATTTTGATAACCCCCCCCCCCCCTCCACGAATTGGGTTTGATCGGGCTGAGAAGTTTTGAGTACCAACTAAAGCCGAAAACAGGTCGCAGACAATTTTCAACTATCGTGGACGGCGGACATTTGCTCATTTAGATCTAGACACCTTCAAACGCCCAAAATTGTAGAAATTGACTTTTTGCATGAAAATATAAGTTGGTTATTCAAGGAATAACCAACCAAAAGTAGAATTTAGTGTCTCTACTCAGCTCAGAAGAAGGAACACTCAAAACAACTCGTCACTTGCTTTCACCTTCTGGGCTGCTTTTGGTTGGTTATTCCTTGAATAATCAACCTATGTTTTCATGATAATGGTCAACCTCTCCGATTCGGCTCAAAATTTTTTTCTGGACGTTTCATGATGTCCTGATCAAAAAAGGTCAATGTCCGTCCGCCGTACGCCGTACGCCGTCCATCGTCCGCGCCCTTTTTGGTAGTAGACAATTTTCTAAAAATCTGAAATTTGGGTCAGGGGTCTGTTCCCTGCCGAGACGGGTCCTCTAAACTTTTCAGCCCGATCGGACCAAATTTGGCGGGGGTAGGGGTCAAAATGTGTTTTTTGAAAAATAGATTTTCGAGATTTTGGGCGATCTAGGCGAGTAGGGTGTCATTTTCCACTAAATTTTGGACGCTGAATCCAAATAAATTGGTCCCAGAACGATTGGCACCCACTGGAAAAAGTAATTGGTCAATTTATGGGTAAAAAAAAACTAAATCACCACCTGGATTCGAACTGAGTACCTTCCGGTTACTGCCGATCGCGCTAGCCACTTGCGCCATGGTGTAACCTAGACTAGGGCGAATAGCGTGTGGGATATCATTGTCACTAAATTTTGGACCCTGAATCGATTGGAATGGGTCTGGGACCCGCCACACCCACTGTTTCCCCCATTCGAGGAATAACCAACCCGTGTGTAAGAATTTGCAGATTTTTTTGTTTTGTACCTGATAATTAATAGGTATAGGACCAATCTTGTAGATAGGAGAGACACATAATTCTGGTGGAGTATGCGCAACGAAATTCAAAACACATCATTCATATCCTTGTTCAACTCGGCATTTGGGCTTGGTTCTGTCTCTCATCAGCGTGGTTGTTGTTGGTTCCTTTCTTTCATCCTCGTGGACCACCATTTTTGAATCAACTGGTTGTGTACTCGTTCGAAATAAGTAAATGGATTTAGTGACATTGATTTTGGTTGGTTATTCTTTGAATAATCAACCTATGTTTTCATGCAAAAAAAAAAAAAAAAAAAAAAAAAAAAATCTCTTCATCAAAATGATCTTTTTGATCATATCCAGATCAAAATTAGCAAAATGTGTGTCCGCCGGGGTATCAATTTCGACTGAATTTCGGACGCTGAATCCAATGAGACGTCCCGAAACGATTGGCGCCCACCCAAAGAGGTTATGGGTCAAAATGGGTATCTCTCTACCTATTTTGAACGTGTTTTCGAGATTTCTGGTAACTAGGCTTGTGAGTATCATTTTCCACTAAATTTAGGACGCTGAATCCATTGGAGTGAGTATACACGCTCCTGGTCCGAGGAATGACCAACTCCTATGAATGAATTTGCAGCGTTTTTATATTTTTATTTGATCTTTGAAACTGACGATTTTGAAACTGAGTCAGTCTGAATACGTCAAACGTGCGAGCAACTTCAGAGAAATGAGATGCCTCGCGCATGACTTATTGTGGGTTCGCTGTTCGGCATAACTTCATCTCGGATCGTGAGTTGTGGACTGAGGGCTTTGGTCGAGGCGCGGCCCGTTTGCTCCACTAACCTCTTCCTCCACTTTCCCGGCTCATCAGCTTTCTCACTGGAGGCTCATAGTGAAACTTATACCAGTCCCTGTCCTGTTACCAGGAGTCCCGGAACAAGGACCGCCATGAAATGAAGGCCTCTCGAGGGCTGCAAGGAGAGGCGTTTCTTCAACGAAATTCCTCCAATCCTGGATGCTGGTCTTATCAGCGATAGCATATTGGAAGAAACTGCAAACCAGTTTAGAGTAATACGTTGTATAGAGCAACAGTCACCTGAGCTACTCGTTAAATGAGTAGAAAATATTGTCGGAAAATAATTGGTTTTATTTACCTGTAGTCAGATTATTTTTTAATAAGCGTTGTAATCGAAAATTATTATCTCGCTGATGGAGCCAAATCGCTCTGATTAACGTCCACATCCCACCTATAAAAACGAGGCGATGGAATTGATGCTGTTAGGTCAATTTTGAAAATTTGAGCAAAACAAAAATAATTTAGAAAACCAATAATACCTTAGAATGGTTGCCTCGCTGAGTACTATGGACGTCAATGGGCAAGTTTTGAGGCCTAACTCTGAAACGACACCTTGGAGCCCGACTACGTGGCCCTTTTCGTCAGAGGCAAACGAGATCCGCCTATTGGGAGAAAGAGCCGTGAGAAATCGCCGGAGTCCTCCGCATTATCCAATTTCAGGCGACGCTCGGGATTATCCGAAGGGAAAATGGATTAAGCGTGCAACGCCCTTTTCGCAAACAAAACAAAATGCAAATCCGGGGGTGCAAAGAAGGGACGAATCGGCTAGAAATTGATGCGAATAATTCATGGCGCGCGATGTACTCGTAGAACTGTTGAGTCAATCGTTTTGGAAACTGTAAGATCAAAATCAGAATTTATTTAGAAAAAAAACACATTTTAATTTTTTTTTTAAATATTTTTATTAATTTACTCAGTTTTTACCCAAACATTTTTTTTTTTTTTTTTTCAATTGACAATTTTATTGCACCGAGTTGTCTCATCAACAATATTGCGCTGACTTAAATTACTTCAACTGTTTATTAGGACAAAAGATACATAACTTAGTCCCATGTCTCTATGAACTTCGTCACATTCACCACCTACACTAGTTCATGTGGTTTCCGGCGCTTGAACCGCCGAGTGATTTTTTGTACGTCAAGAAGCTTTGCAGCTTCTTCATTTATGTGGCATCTGAGTCTTGCGAGATGGGCAGTGGCCCTCTGCTTGATGACGTCGTCTACACTGTCCACTTCAAGTCCGCGGTGCAGAGCGTCATTTCGGAAGTACCACGGTGCATCAGTAATACACCGCAGCACAGAGTTTTCTGTTTTCCCCATTTTCTCCATGTTGAAGAAAAGAGTCTCCATGCTTGGTCCTAGGAGTAACCAACCCCTGTGAATGAATTTGCGGCGTTTTTGTCATGGAGAGGCACCTCTAAACCCGCTCATTAAATTTCAAATAGATTTCAAATTGTTAGGTCACTTCAGTAAATTTCACTGCAGTCTTGATCGGAAAACCATTTTGGAAAACAGCATTTTCTCATCAGTCTTTTTCTTCAAGAAACACTTGAGGAACAATGTCGAAATGAAGGGTTCCCAGAACGATTGGCACCCACCGGAAGAAGTTATGGGTCAGTGTATATGTATGTGTTTTCGAGATCTCTGGTACTTAGGCGTGTGGGGTGTCATTTTCCACTATATTTTGGACCTTGAATCGATTGGAATGGGTCCGGGACCCGCCACACCCACTGTTTTCCCCATGATGAAGAAATGAATCTCCATGCGCCTGGTTTGAGGAATAACCAACCCGTGTTTTGGTTGGTTACTCCTTGAATAATTAACCTATGTTTTCATGATAATGGTAAACCTCTCCGATTCGGCTCAAAATTTTTTTCTGGACGTTTCATGATGTCCTGATCAAAAAAGGTCAATGTCCGTCCGCCGTCCGCCGTCCATTGTCCACGCCGTTTTTGGTAGTAGACAATTTTCTAAAAATCTGAAATTTGGGTCAGGGGTCTGTTCCCAGCCGAGATGGGTCCTCGAAACTTTTCAGCCCGATCGAACCAAATTTGGAGGGGGTAGGGGTCAAAATGTGTTTTTTGAAAAATGGATTTTCGAGATTTTGGGTGATTTAGGCGAGTGGGGTGTCATTTTCCAATAAATTTTGGACGCTGAATCCAATAAAATGGGTCCCAGAACAATTGGCACCCACTGGAAGAAGTAATGGGTCAAATTGGGTATTTATTACCCATTTTGAATATGTGTTTTCGGGATTTCTGCTACCTAGGCGAGTAGGGTGTCATTTTCCACTAAATTTTGGACGCTGAATCCAATAAAATGGGTCCCAGAACAATTGGCACCCACTGGAAGAAGTTATGGGTCAAATTGGGTATTTATTACCCAATTTGATTATGTGTTTTCGGGATTTCTGCTACCTAGGCGTGTGGGGTATCATTTCCCACTAAATTTTGGACGCTGAATTCAATGATGTGTAGTCCCAGAATGATTAGCACCCGCCGGAAGAAGTTATGGGTCAAAATGGGTATGTATCCACCCATTTTGTATGTGTCAGGATTTCTGGTGCCTAGGCGTGTGGGGTATCATATTCCACTAAATTTTGGACCCTGAATCGATTGGAATGGGTCTGAGACCCGCCACACCCACTGTTTCCCCCATTCGAGGAATAACCAACCCGTGTGTAAGAATTTGCAGATTTTTGTAAAGTTCTCTTTTTGTAACCATATAATAGGTGTTTTTTTTTCGACATTGGGCGATGAAGGCGACATGGGTAGCAGAAAGTCGAATATTATGTATTATTGTGGTATCGGACTCTCTAGAGAAAATCAGTCAGCGTAAAATGCCACGATAGACTGGCGTCGCGTTACGGACAACAGATTCAAGATCCCTCGAACACGAATCGACCGTGAAAATCCTCAGAAAGGGAAGGCGCTGCCACCTCGAAATCAGAAACGAAATTGCGCCCTCTGATAGGCCGGGTCCGTCTGTCGAGTTGGCCGTGACATTGGAAGGTGGTAAGAGCTGGATGTGAAAGTTGAACTGTTACAGGCAGGTGGCCAACAGGAGAGGATCTTGTGGTTGTTCCCAACAAGGCGAGTGAGGTTGATGGCGTTCTTGGTCACTGGCTACCTCCGACAGAACATGAAGCCTGGAACGTTAATACAGTCGCCCCTCGTTATCCAGGATCGAAATTTCTCTTTTGGGTAACGAAACCGCAGATAACGAACACATTCACCCACGTACAACACAAAGAATAAGGGAATGAAGAATTCTCAAAACTCGTTAAAGGCGGAAAAATACAGGGTGTCCCACGAGTTGTCCTCTTTCTCTTCTCGTGTGTTGCATTTAATGTATCATAAAAAATTTTTGAAAATAATTTTTCGTTTTTGTTCTCTCTTTTCTTCTCAACTTCACATGGAGACTCATTCCAATCGATTCAGCGTCCAAATTCAGTGGAAAATGATACCCCACACGCCTAGGTACCAGAAATCTCGAAAAACGACTTTTGAAATTGGTAGATAGATATCCATTTTAACCCTCGATTTCTTACGGTGGGCGCCAACCGTTCTGGGAGCCGTTCCAATGGATACAGCGTCCAAAGTTTAATCTTGAAAATCCATTTTTCAAAATACAAATTTTGACCCTCCTCCGCCCCCTTTCCAAATATAATACGATTGGGCAGAAAAGTTTCGAGGACCAACTGGAGCCTCTGACCCGAATTTTAGATTTTTAGAGAATTTTCTACTACCAAAATCGGTGTGGACGGCGTACGGCGGACGGGCATTTGCTTATTTTGATCACCTTGAAACGTCCAGAAAAATATTTCGGACCGAATCGGAGAGATTGACTTTTTACATGAAAACATAGGTTGATTATTCAAGGAATAACACCAACCAAAACAACGAAAATTCATGTGCAGCGCATACGAGTTCACCATATTCCACAATTTGACAATTTTGGGGTGCGCAACCCGGCTACTTTACGTGCTCGCAGAACCGGTTGCGTGTGGTAAAAAAAATGGTTGAGGAATCAAAATTCATGACATTGCGATGCCACTGCATTAATGCCATTGGTTTATGGAATTCGTGAATGGGTTTTAACAGGAGTTTTCTAGAAGCGTTTGAGCATAACTTTGCAGAGAAACGGGAGAGTTGGGAGAGAAACTTACTATTTCGTAAGTGCCGATTCTAAAAAATGTGATGTCACGATTGTTCCAAAAGCATTGCTGGAAGAGATGACTAAGAGCTCTTAGAATTCCAAGTTTCTTTTTGTCAATTTCTAGTAATGACTAATCAAGAAATTCGATATCCGCAAGCGCTCTACAACAGCGCGTGTGATTCCCCCAGAAGGCCAATTGATAAAACAATTACAATAATGTGAAAACACTCCGAATTCTTTCACAGGGCTTGGTTATTCCTCGGGCCAGGCGCATGAAGACTCATTTCTTCCACATGGGAAAAATGGGGGAAACAGTGGGTGTGGCGGGTCTCGGACCCATTCCAATTGATTTAGGGTCCAAAACTTAGTAGAAAATTATACCCCACACGCCTTGGTACCAGAAATCTCGAAAACGCACATTTGTAATGAGTAGATAAGTACCCCCCCCCCCCCCTCCCATTCGGTCCGATCGGGTTGAAAAGTTTCGAGGACCAGCTAGAGCCAAAAACGGGTGCCTGACCAAAATTTCAGATTTTTAGGAAATTTTAGAAGAAACCAAAAACGGTTCTTTCGTCCAGACGGACGTTTGACTTTATTTAGATTAATAATTACACAGGGGTATAGGGGGTGTCCACTGCAGTCTTTACAGCATTGTCCACCCCCACACTTAGGCCTAGTGGCCCATTGTGCTAGCCCCTGGGTGGTCACAAAGCAAGCCAGACTACAAAGGCAAACATGCGTGTTGTGATATGCCCCCGGACAACCGTTTTGGATACTTACTGCCGGTACTATATTGGCCTCACGACGTCGAGTAAACGCCGGGGGTGCTGGATTCGAACCAGCAGCCTCGAAACTGTGACCACAGGAGTCTCGAGCCCTTAGAGACCAACGCCTTAACGACCTCGGCCCCTGACTTTATTTAAGTAGACTTTGATACGCCCAGAAAGAATTTTTGGCCGAGTTTGAGAGATAGACTTTTTGCATGAAAACGTAGGTTGATTATTCAAGGAATAACCAACCAAAATGGAAGTGGGTAGATGGGCTTGTTAGGTATGGCCTAAATATATAATATATTTTTTTTTAATATAAAAAATAGAAAAATTTATAGATATATATCTGATATGGTAAAAATGGGTATCCATCAACCTAATTTGAACGTGGATTTTCGAGATTTTTGGTACCTACGCGTGTGGGATATCATTTTCCACTTAATTTTGGACGCTGAATCGATTGGGATGGGTGCTCCTGTTCCGAGAAATAGCCAACCACTGTGAATGAATTCGCAGTGTTTTATACTTGTTCAATGTAGGTATATTCAAACATGAATCAGGATTTTACAGTTAGCTCTGATGAAGGTGAGGAACTTAATTCCTGTTCAAGTCGGCCCTAACCATCCAAGGTCGTGGTAATCGGTACTTTCATGAGAAAACCACGTTTTCGGTTAAAGTTTCTCGTCGTTTTCCTTTTAAAACGCCATTTTCACTCGTAACTTATGTTACCAAAATAAATTTGAATATAACGTTGGAAAGCTGATATTGTAATGACGTTTGTTGTTTTCCAGAGAAAAAATGTCTTTTAGCCGGCTGAATGTGAGAAGGTTTTGCGTTTCTCAACTTAAGGCTGAATTATTGCATACTAGGTCTCCCTTTTAGGGATGTTCAGGGACCCATCAGAAGGGAAATTTGACATTTTTTCCAACGGTGTGCTCAAATTTGATATCTTGTGATTTAACGTAGCGATGGCCGTTATACGCCGTTGTACTACTTATCGTTGAAAACACAGGAATAATCCGTGTGAATAACTGAAGAAATCGTGAATAACTCGAAAACATAAAGTCCTCATGATTTTTGGTGGGTTATTCCGTGAATAATCAACCTATATGTATGCAATAAGTCATTCTCTCGGATTCGGCGCAAAAAAAATTTCTGGACGTTTCAAGGTGTCTAGATGAAAATTCGTAAATGTCCGTTTGTCGTACGCTTTGGGAGGGGATAGGGGTCTAACTTTGTTTTCAAAAAAAGGATTTTCATGATTTTTGGCGATCTAGGCCGGTGGGGTATCATTTTTGACTAAATTTTGGACGCTGAATCCAACGAAATGGGTCCTGGAACGATTGGAGCCCCCCGGAAGAGGTTATGGGTCAGAATGGGTATCTATCCACCTGGTATTAAATATATTGGGTTATCTATCCACCTATTTCGAATGTGGGTTTTTGAGATATTTAGTACCTAGGCGTGTGGGGTATCATTTTCCACTAATCTTTGGACGCTGAATCGATTGGAACGAGCCACTATGCGCCTGGTCCGAAGAATAACCAACCCTAACTGTGAAAGAATTTGCAGCTTTTTTTTTCTTGTTCCAAATGAGTTGTAGAATTGACGCCTTAGAGTCAGCCAACCTTATTGGTTAACACGACTGTATATTTATACACACACCACGGGTTTTGGCGAACCGTGCGAAATCTCAACGTTATTTGAATTCCGGTCAGAAGGAATCTACCAATAATTTTCCCACCATAATCTGACCCAGTAGAAACGAGCTCGGCCTTCTACTTCCGATAATGCCGTTCTCAATTTCGATTAAAAATCCCCCACTACTCGGATTAGGCCGATTTCGAAACTGTTCACCGGCACGATAAACAGGGTTGTGGTACCTCTAACAACCTTGACCCACCCAAAAGAAAGCTCGGGGGCGGGGCTTATCGTTAGCATCCTGGATTCCTGACCCACAGACACAGATCCCTACGTCCACTTCACTTTCTTTCTTTGTGTCCTCTTCAGATCACAGCTCATCGCTGTATTCGAACTCATCGAGTCGTTCCCACCGTTGCAGCCGAAACTGTAATTTTAATTCTATTGTTTAACTCTACCAAGAAGAGCAAGGATCGTTTAATTTCAGTAGAGAACTTTCACCACGCCGCTCGCTTGAGTTTTCATCAATATCTTTTTCGCATGAGGGTTTGATTTTTATTTGACTCAAGTTTTGGTAGGTTATTCTTATTGAATAATCAGCCTATGTTTTCATGCAAAAAGTCAATATCTCCGATTCGGCCCAAAATTGTTTTTCTGGACGTTTCAATGTGTCTAGGTCAAAATTGGACATTGGAAGTAGACAATTTTCTAAAAATCTGAAATTAGGGTCAGGGGTCCGTTTCCGGCTCTAGTTGGTCCTCGAAACTTTTCAGCCCGATCGGACCACATTTGGGCGGGGTAGGGGTCAAAATGTGTTTTTTGAAAAATGGATTTTCGAGATTTTTGGCGATTTAGGCGAGTGGGGTATCATTTTCCACTAAATTTTGGACGCTGAATCCAATGAAATGGGTCCCAAAACGATCGGCACCTCTGGAAGAAGTTATGGGTCAAATTGGGTATATATTACCCATTTTGAATATGTGTTTTTGAGATTTCTGACCAGCTGTGGGGTTCATTTTCCTAATCTGCGCTAATTTCAATGAAGTGGCCCCGGACGATGGCACCCTGGAAGAAGTTATGGGTCAAATTGGGTATATATTACCCATTTGAATATGCGTTTCGAGATTCCGGACCTAGGCGTGTGGGTATCATTTCTACTAAATTCTGGATCCATCTTGGAATAGGTCGGACCCTCCGCACCCACTGTTCCCATTTCCCCCATTTTGGAGTCTCATCGCGGTGAGGAATCCTGGAAGAAGAGCGTTTCATAATTTGGACCTGATCGATGGAATGGGCCAGGACCCTCCGCACCCACTGTTTCCCCATTTCCCCCATTTTGAGAATGAGTTCCATGCGCCTGGTCGAGGAAATCAACCCCTTTAAGAATTCCTTTTTCACTAAATTTTGGACCCTGAATCGATTGGAATGGGTCCAGGACCCGCCACACCCACTGTTTCCCCATGTTCAAGAAATGAGTCTCCATGCGCCTGGTCCGAGGAATAACCAACCCCTGTAAAATAATTTGCAGCGTTTTTACTCATCATATCTAAAATTCGATAACTTTCTAATTTGTAAATGCAATTTCATACTTACCGCTAAGTAATGTAGGAATTCTCATCCCTTTTATGGATACGAAACATTTCACGGGTGTTTCAACTTCAAATGGATTGATTTGCCTTATTTATCGAATCCTAGAAATATCCACTGGTTTCAAAAGCTCGTTCTTCGATATCTGGCTCGAGAATGTTCAACCTTGCCTTGGAAGAAATGGAAAAACAAGTGAAATAAGCGAAAATTCCAGAAAAATTTGTCTTTTAATTTTACTATTTTGTTGGATTTTAAAACAAGGAGTCTAAATTATGAGTTCTATCACATGAACCACATTCGAACCTTATTATCAAAATAAATCGATCAAACTATCCTATCACCTAGGTATATCTCTATTACGTATACGACCAACCTGTAGATAATACAATTATCACAAACAGTCGCCCATCCGTGCAACAAACTTTGAGCTATCGAACTGCTAGGAATGTCAACGGCCTATAAAAATATTGTGAAAATTCGTAATTTTCGTCCGAGTATTTATTTTCACGGTTCATATCACAATCAAATATTTAATCAGTCACGTTTTTTTTAATGACCAGAACAAAACTCGAAATGGTTGTGTGGTAAATTGGCTAACGAAATTCATCTAGAGAACGGGAAGAACAGTAGGTAACAAGAAAAATTAAGTTAAATTAAGGATGAGAGTTATGATGAAACTGCAACCTTAGGAACAATTGAAAATTAACCGTGAGAGAAAAAAGAAGGATCAAAGATGATCCTTAGCAATGTAGGTCTATGTATGAATGTTCATATACAGGATGTCTTACGGGTCTAGATGAGAGGTATCTATTGGGGAAAAGGGTGGAAGGTTGGCAACCTCAGGTAGAGCCAGGTTGTCTACCATTTAGTTGCCTCGGCGGGTAAATATTCATCAAAAACTATGAATCGATGCTGGCAACGCAGCAGGCTCAAATCAGAATCAACCCCGAAACTGACATTATTAGAACGCACAGAGCCCTCAAAGCCTCCTTGAAGGACAACCGATGTACAACTTATGTTACTGAACAGAGGGGCGCGCAATTTCAAGAAAAATTCTCTATTACTTCCACTTTATTCCTAAGAAGAATCATCACTGTCAATTCTACCCACTAAATGAACACGTTGCATATTATTTTAGGACCTGAGTTGGGCAGGAAAGACAAATCATCAACCAAGCAGGCATTGGCTTCAACAAGATGGCACCCCCTTCCACTCCAGAGCTACTACTGCCCTGTTTCGGGGAGTAGTAAACACCATTTATTAATTTTATAAACACCATTTAAGATGTTTTGGAGGAAACCAAAACATAATTGTCCAAGACTTACTGGAATGTGTTCACTGAAAATTCTTGGTCTAAGCTGCCACATGCCATGAAGAAGATGCCAAACCAACTAATATACGCCCATGACCCGCGAGACTTCCTGTATTGTATGCAGCGTTGTTTACAATGTCTCATCATCCTTCTACCTTCTAATTCCAAAAATACCTCCGGTTTTAAAAATAATTTCTTGACGAAAAAGCATCATTTGATAGCAAGAAGGGGTACATTCTCCAGCAACATGAGCACTACTTTCCAAAAAGGTTTATCCAAGCAACAGGTAAGATAAGGATTAGTGGCCAGCTTTGGGACACTCAAAAGTAAATTTTCCAGCATTGTTCGTCTTTTTCATAATGATTTATACATTCTGAAATACATGTGCCAGTGATTTCTGTAAAAACACCGTTATATTGTGATTTATTACATATATTTTCTGAAGATTGCTTGGTTTGGTTGGTTATTCCTTGAATAATCAATCTGTTTTCATGAAAAAATTAAATTCTTCCGATTTGGTCCACATTTTTTTTCTGGACGTTTCAAAGTGTCTAGATCAAAATAAGCAAATTTCCTTCGCTGTTTTCAGTACAAGTACCAAGAAACTATGGGGTTTACATCCGTCGTTTTGCAATCAAAATAAAGTAAATTTGCTTCAACTCGAAACATCTCATATCGTTGGAGACGTAAGAGTATTTCCCCAGCACAAACAGAAATTTGACCAAAATTTGAAATTTACCTTCTACAGAACAACTTTTTGGTTTTACTTGGGGAGTTGCTTACACCCTTAAATTTCAGCAACACTATATTTTAGCAACGGTATTCGTGTAGAAATCGCTAGCATATGTATTTCAACAGATATATTCAACAAACCGAACAACGTTGGAAAGTTTTGTGGTTTTTCTATTGCCCTGAAGGTAGCACAGGTCTTTCGATGATGCGAACTCAACATCATTACTCTACAATTACTGATCAATTACATCTTCACTCGTGATCTTAGCGATTTTTAGTCAATCTAAGTTGGCAGGCCAAGTTACATTTTGGTTCGTATCGGTTGGCACGAGGAGACTAAACACAACGTTCATTGTAAAAACTATCAAAATCGATAAAGAAAATCAATAAAATTCGGAGAGAGAAGAAAAGTAGACTTTTATGGTAAATTTGCACTTTCAGCTGGCTCAAGACAAAATACTTCTTATCATAGGTGGACCTGTGTAGGTCTCTACGCTCATCATCAGCCCGAAATACGAGTAAGTAACCAATATAAAGTAGTTCTTCTACGATAAATACGAATGTACACTCAAATATAAGTCTGGCACTACAATCAGCCACTGTGAATTCGACTACCTTGTCCATTATTCTTCCGAAATGCTTTCGTTCACATTTTGTCGACGTGAGAGGATCAGAAATATTGTCATAAAAATACCCCGAAACTATACATCTCAGTGAACACAATTAAATACGAATCAATGCTGGTAGGAGTGCACAAGTTACTTTGTTTTGTTCAGAACGCACCAGTCAATACCATTCGTGAGGGAGCCGCTACGTGTCAAATTTATAATAAGGAAGACCCTGATTGCAGGGGGAGGGCGAATTTCAAATTTATAGAACATACTTTAGTCAAGCATAAAGATACGCCCGACTACATATACAATAGATTAAGTTAAATATTCATAAAATTACTTCTCTGCTTTTTACAATTCTAGAAAAAGAATTCTGTACGCACATTTTTTGATTTATTTTAAATTAATGATACTTAAATAAATTCTACCTCGGGTCCAGAAAACTAACGGAAAGTTCTGGAATAAATGCGTCAATATACCAAGAAAGTATTGAAGGATATGGTGTGAGGCGGGAGCCAGTGGCCGTTGTCTACTTGGATCGTCAGAGGGCGTCACTGGGGAAGAGCAGCCCATCGTTGCAAGATGGCGTCGGCGAACAGCGGGACGCCGAGCTGAAACTACTGGAACTGAGGTCTTCATCGCCATTCATGTGTGACTGAGCACCGCCTAAAATTCATCATAGAAAAACGCTGGATGCCAAAATTATTAGGTCTTTCCGTATTGAGCGTGAATCAATTATGCAGAAAGGGAGCTGGTCCTTTCAGATTTGACGGTTGAAACCGTGGCAAGTCGTGTCATTTCAGCTCGTTTGCATGCAAATCTTAAGATACGCATTATACAAAAAAATCTGCAAATTCTTACACACGGGTTGGTTATTCCTCGAATGGGGGAAACAGTGGGTGTCGCGGGTCTTAGACCCATTCAATCGATTCAGGGTCCAAAATTTAGTGGAATATGATACCCCACACGCCTAACACCAGAAATCCTGACACATACAAAATGGGTGGATACATACCCATTTTGACCCATAACTTCTTCCGGTGGGTGCCAATTGTTCTGGGACCAATTTATTGGATTCAGCGTCCAAAATTTAGTGGAAAATACACCCTACTCGCCTAGGTACCAGAAATCCCGAAAACACATATTCAGAATGGGTAATAAATACCCAATTTGACCCATACTTCTTCAAGTGGGTGCCAATGTTCTGGACCCAATGGATTCAGCGTCATTTAGTGAAAATACACCCCATCGCCTGATACCCAAATCTCGAAAATCATATTCAAAAACCCCTACCCCCAAATTGGTCCGTGAAAGTTTAAGGACCCTCCGGCTGGAAGACCCCGACCCAAATTTCAGATTTTTGAAAATTTTACACCAAAAACAGTGGAAATGGACGGACGCGTCGGCGTACGGCGGACGGACATTGACTTTTTGATCAGGAATCATGAACGCCGAAAAAATTTTGAGCCGAAGAGAGTTTGACATGAAAATAGGTTGTTTTCAAGGAATACCAACCAACAATCTTATCCTTTTGACTAGAACAATATCAAATATCACTCCAAACGGCGTTTAAAACAATCAAATCGATTCAGCCAGATGCGAGAGTTGACTCAACTTTTAACGCATGTGAGTCCAAAATTACTACAACGATTGAATTTAATGGGGAATTCGATTCGGAATCAAAATCTTTCTGAACCACCGATTACTTCCTGTGCTGAGATATGAGTTTTAAACAAGAAAAGAACGTTGCTAACGCTGTTGACCGTAGGAAAACTAATAATAATAATTCGGAGCATAATATATATTTTTTGTTCTCAACTCCGAAAATTATTTAATAATTACGTGCAGAAAACCAAGCTGACCGTTCAAAAACCAAGTTAATAACTTTTTTTAATAACCGTCTCTGACTCAATAGTCAAAACGCTGCTGATTCATTCACACGGGTTGATTATTCCTCGGAACAGGCGCATATAGACTAATTTCTTCAACATGGGGAAAATGGGGAAACAGTGGGTGTGGCGGGTCCTCGACCCATTGCAATCGATTCAGGGTCCAAAATTTAGTGGAAAATTATACCCCATACCCCTAGGATACCGGAAATCTGGAAAACATTCATTCGAAATGGGTTGAATATGTACCCATTTTGATACATAACCTTATCCAGAGGGCGCCAATCGTTCCGGGACTAATTTCATTGGATTCAGCGTATAAAATTTAGTCGAAAACGATACCCCACTCGCCTATAGCCAAAATTTCAAAAATCCATTTTTCGAAATGACCCCTACCCCGCCCAAATATGGTCCGATCGGGCTGAAAAGTTACGAGAGCCAAACATCCAGAGCCGGGAACGGACCCCTGACCAAAATTTCAGGTTTTTTGAACATTTTCTACTACCAAAGTCGGCGTGGACAGCGTACAGCGTATGGCGGACGGACATTTTCCTATTTGATCTAGACACCTTGAAACGTCCAGAAAAATTTTTTGGGCCGAATTGGAGAGATAGACTTTCTGCATGAAAACATAGGCTGATTATTCAAGGAATAACCATCCAAAACTCGTTCATTCAATGAGCCCAATCAAACCATGGTGGATGCAATTTCCCTGAATCAATTTTTTCCTTGATGAATTAATTTTTTGGGCAGAGAAAGCAAAACATTACACGTAGGTTAAACCTCTTCATTATTCACTGAGGTATCTACCTACTTTTCATTGACTAATCAACCAATGTAACCACGCCCAAGATCATGGGGGGGGCTCAAAATTAGCCCCAAAATTGCTTGTTTATGATGTCCAGATACAAAATCCCTAAACTAGGAGCATAGGGAAAACAGTGAGTGTGAAGTTTCCCGGACTCATTCCAATCGATTCAGCGTCCAAACGTCCATCTATTCCAATAATCAATTTTTCGCACAATTTTTGACCCCTACCCTTCCACCTCCTTCAGAAACTTTTCTAAAAATCTGAAATTTTAGTCAGGGACCTATTTCGGCTCTATTTGGTATTCTAAACGGTTTATCCCGGTCGGACTGAATAGAATGGAGGGGGGAAGAGGGGTCAACATGTGTTTTTAGAAAAATGGATTTTCGAGATTTTTGGCAAACTAGGCGTGTGGGGTGTCATTTTCCACTAAATTGTGGATGCTGAATCCAATGAGATCCCAGGACGATTAGCGCCCATCGGATGAATCATTGTTCAAAATGGGTATTTATTTACACATTTCGACAGTGGGTTTTCGACATTCCTGGTACCTAGACGAGTGAGTATCAGTTTCCACTAAATGTTGTACGCTGAATCGATTGGAATGAGTCCCGGACACTCCACAATCACTGTTTTCCCCATATTCAAAGGAATAACCAACCAATATTTATAGCATAAGTTCGGCATAACGTGTCACGTCTTCGTGGCTCTTTTATATTATAAAAATCTGTTTGATACTCCAACAATCGTTACCAGCTCAGTTCGTATGTATTTCCGGTCTTCTACGAAGATTGACTCTAATTTTGCATTCCTGAAGCACTGCAGCTATAAAATCCTTTACATCCATGAAAGGACGGAAAAGATTTGGTTTTAATGAGGGATCTTTCTTGGCAAAAACTAGCGTGTGATTGATTTTTCTTTTTAACTAGAAAATATATATAAGATGTTACAACTACCAATAAATAATTTTATTAGGGTTTTTTTTTCTGCTCGAAAACACTTTTTATTTTATTTATGACTTGAAGAGAACTCCTTGAGGGATGTTTTCAGCTTTAACACTGCAGGTCAATAATTTAGCAACTTTTTGAAAACTCGCAGAACAAAAACAATGGACTACCTACAGGACTCCAGAAAGCAGGATTTGGAATCTTTCCGATGTCATCAGCTCTTAACGGGGAGGGAGAAGGGAATAACATCATTTTTGCTTTCTCGAAATGTTTTCCTATCCACAGTAGCCGAAACTACGCAATCGATTTCAATATACATAACACCTTTGCACACTATCAAATCAACATGGTCCAGGTGAAAAAACAAAATCAATTGTTCGCCACAAGAAAATACAAATACGGCATGATCGTATATTTGTCTCTTTAATCGTGTCATCAAATTGAAACATACTGTACTAATATGTTTTCCAAACATTCACCGGGATCCAAAATTACGTAGGAATACTCAGTTTTATTTCATTGTTCACCATATAACTATTTGTTTTGGAATAAATTGACAAGCACCTAAACAAAACAAGACACCGGTACAATGGAAATCATAGTTCGTTAATTCGAAATAATAATAAATGTAAAATGAGCTAATAATGATGTAAGACTCGGCAAAACCAGCGTAAACCTAATAAGGACTATGAATATGTTGTTTTTTCAAGTGACACGTGTCTAAGATTCAATTTTGAATCAATGCGGATAAACCAAGTTTATTAAAATACTTTTTGAATTATAATGCAGGTTTGGCTTGAAAGCAGAGAGCCTTGATGAATAACCACAGAGTGAACACGATGATGGTGGGGAGGGGGATGTGAACCAAAATGGCGCTGGCAACCTTGAAGCCTGACAGCGCTTGAGGCAAATCACTCAACAGCAACAAATTGAAAGCTAGGCAAGACGAGTGGGGCCAAAAGCAAATTTGTTTGCTCACACAGATGCCAATTTGGGATTCTTTGGTACAAATGTCGCACAGGAAGAATCACTGTGCTCTGCGCAGCCAAACCACAATCATCCAGAATGTACAATATTGTTTCGGATCCCCGCAAAGTACGTTATAACGTAAATAAGTCGCAGTATTTGGTGAATCACTGCTGCACCAACGGCAAAAAAGTGACTTGACCCAATGCCCAGCAAAGCCAACAGGTGGTTCAAGGCGGTGAACAAGGTCAATTTCAATCACCAAGAGTCAAGATGCACAATTTCATACACAGGCTGTTCAAATGAACCTGGTAAACCAAAAGCCAGTATTTTTGATTCAAGATCTATTATTATTTGGCATTTTTATTTGGACATGTTGCAATGAATATCTGCCTTCTGGACTGGACTTCATGTATGCCTGCCTGGCAAGAAACAGGACAGCAGTTGTTCCCTACGCAACTAGTCATCATAAATATATTTTTGTTTGGTTTTTTCATTGTTATTGTTAGCCCTATAAGTAACCATTTGGCTGTACGAGACAATGGCACATCCATTCAAAATAAAAATTCATGTAAATCCCCATGTGAGACATCCAATTAAGCCCATTTTGTAGCAGACATTTCACCAAAAATTCAGTGGCTTCCCAGTATATAAGTAGTATACGATTTTGTAATGTAAAATATTGTTTTTCTCGAGGGGGACTGATTGAAGTTACCAACATATTTATATTCATTAAAATAACACCACATTTTTGTTACCAACATATTTTGAACTTGAAACTTTGTCATCATATTGCTCTAAGGAAGCCTGTTAGGGCCTTAGGTATTTATAATGTAATGATATAATCTATATTTGAAATGTACAAATTGATTAATATGAGTATATACAACAAATTCAACTATTGTTTGAATTACTTCACACATTTTAAATAGCGATACACGAATTGCGTTATATATAATGATGAATACACATATATATAAATCATATGACAGCGTACAAGGTTGCATTGCACAATTGGCGTATGGTGGTAGTGTAAAATGAGTATTGGAATGGGGGGGAGAAATAAGTCGCCTAAGATGGCCATGAGGTCACCATATGGAGTTGCGAGTAAGAAACAGTAGCACAGATGCAAAATGACATTTTGTGGGTACATTTTGGTGGAAAGTGGCTTTTAAGGGTTGACAAGGAAGGTCAAGGTAGTATGCAACATGTGCCATGTGTCAGTTTCCAAGTAACCAATAGTAACCCCTCTCTCTGCCTCTTCCTCTTTGCTTGGCTGGAAACGGCCCCCTGCGTAGGGCCTCTCCTACGATATACCCTCAGCTGGTTAATCTTTGGGGAATTTTTATGGGCTGTGAGCAAATGGGAGTCTACAGTCTACATGGCACAACATAATGGCAACAACTAGCCTCTTCTTACATAGAACATTTTCCTTATATCCATGCAGATGAGTTTTACCATGTTGAGTGAATATGTAAGTTATCACATTTTATGATTGACATGTCTTTATCAAAATACTTCTTTGTGCTGGTTGATTCAATTTGTCACAATGTCATGAGCCATTGCGGTCAAACTGACTACAGCCAAGTCTGCAAGATGCAGCGTGCCGTGATTGTGACGCCATGGCTTTTGGTGGCTATTTACTCAGTTTTCTCACATTGCGTCAGAGATTGGGTTTGCTACTGTTGGATGGCCCCAAATCAGTATATACGGAAGTTTGGGTTGACTTCAGAAGCTCTGCCATAAATTCAAACAAGCCAATGTTCATAAAGGCCATATGTTTTTTAGCTCTGCTAGTTTTTACCAGGTTTGATTCAGCAAAGGCAACTGAAACCCATGAAACAAGCAGGCGTGAAACCGCAGTCACTGACAACGAAGGTCTGCCCAATTTGGCGGCTCAATCAAAAGAAGTTGTTAACATTATACATTTTTTCAAAAAGAGTTAAATTAATAAAATAAAGAAGTGCTAATTAACGAAGCTGTACCCTTGGTTTTCTAAAAATGTGGAGTACTCACATGAAGTACTTACGAGAATAAAAAATTCAAAAAAATCAGGTTGTGGTAGTGTGGGAGTAAAATTTCGGAAATATAATAAAAGAGATTAAAAAATGGCCGTGGAAACGCAAAGCGTTCAAGGTGTGTTGGTGACAGTCTGTTCCTTGTTTTGGTCAGAATATTGGGGCTATGATGGATAACATGGATTGGGTTTGAATTTTGATGGTGGTAAAAAAATCAAAGGAAGAGAACATTTTCTCTTTAAGGAAAAAATGCAACGAAACAATTTTCGTAATTTGACTCAATAAGAGTAACTTTTTCGATACTGGTCAAAGTATCGATGTAAGATTCTTCGAACTTTGAACCTAGAGATACTTACGTCCCCACCTGCCTCATTCCTACCTGTTTTGTTATGAGTTTAATTGTGGTTTGTACACCGAAGTGACAGTAACCATTAAGTCAACTCTTTTATATTGTTCAGCCTTCGAAAAGTGACTTTCGTTATAGATTCAGGTGAGGTTTTACTTCGTTTGTTCAAATAGCAGATAATTATTATTTTGTATGTTTCTTTTGTAATTTGGATGTTATCTTTTGAAATTACAGTAATAAGCAACTGCATCTAACGAAGTGTGATTTGTTGAGATAGACGAAAAAAGATACCTATCTTACATCGATACCAGTAATTATTCTCATATCTGTGGTATCGATACCAAAAGTACTAGGTATTAAAAGAAATATTCGATACTTTACACATATAGATCAGTATCCTATGTCCCTAGCTGGAAGGAACCTACTTGATACATTCAAATCATCGTTTTAAAGGAGTTTATAAAATCTGCGCTTCTGCGCACCCACAGAAGACCCTGTATATATTTACTGTGTTGTTCAAACATTATCAGCCCATAGGTTATACCTACCACACAAGCACCAGCTTTTCCTAGTTATCATTCATCACAGCTGCCTGCAGCGACTCCACTCCTCAACTCGTCCAAAGTGGTCACCGCACCATACGTCATATGTGCAATTCGGCTATGTTAAGGGCCACTGAACCACAACCCTTGACAATTTCTCTACAACTAACCATACCATGTCAAAATTTACAGACAGAGAAACATTACATCCCTACAATTAATGTCACACTTTTTCTCTAATTTTTTTTTTCTTTTTACACAAAAAATTCCATTTTACTTTTCGTTCTTTTTTTGTATTTACAATTTTTTTTCAGTCGTCTAAATGTTTAAAATATGGTCGTTTTGTCAGGCGATTGGCGGTTCGTAATCGAAAAAAAGTGTGCAATGAACCCAGCTACGAAAATGTAACATCATCTGCGTTTCTTCTTTTGTTTGCGTACCTTTTTCGTAGCCGTCGTTGGAGCGACTTCTTTAGTCACCGGAGTCGGTTTTTTCTTCAGCAGCGTCTGAACTCCCTTCAGGCTTGGTCTCTTCGAAATCCTCTTTGGAGGATTCGAATGTGACGTCGGCGACGTCGTTTTCAGGCACTTCGTCGTTGCAGGACTCGTAGACGGAGTCGCGGTCTTCGGCCGAATTGGTTGCTTTGAGAGGCTCCCGGGTGTTTTTGACGACTGAGCTCCAGGATTTTGGTTCGAAAGCTCCGAAATTACCGTTCGGGTCTTGCTTCTTCTTTGTATCGGTGAACGACTCGATGGAACTGTCAGATTTCTTTTCGGAACACGTCTCGTAGTCTGATTTCTCGTCCAAAGTTCCTTCAGATTTGCTTTTCCCCTTCAACTTCACGTGGTCAGTGGGAGACTCAAGTTCTTCGTTTTTCTTCCCTTTTTTCCTTTTGACAGTCTTGGACGTCAGGATTGGCTTTTCGACGTTCTTTTCGATTGCTTCGTCGCTTGAGTCCGTCTCCAGTTTGACTTCGGATTTAGACGGACTGGGAGACTTCTTCTTGACCTCCTCCAACGACTCAGCTGACTTCAATTTCTTCAGCCTCTCACGTCGCCCACGTTTCAATTCTATCAAATCCACGTCACTCTGGGATGACTCGTGGTTAGACGTGTTGGACGACTCTTTAACGCTTTGACTCTCTCCAGTATCCATGGTCTCTGAAGATGAGTCCACGCCGATCTTGTCATCTTGACTCCCTTGCTTTTCTAAGCTAGCTTTTCTCCTAGATTGTCTCCTACGTTCCAGTTTTTCTCCAAGGTCTGGCTCAATTAGTACTTCAAGCACTTCGGGCCTACTTTGAGCAGACGGCGCTTCCAATTCAGGGAAGTCGTCCGTAAATTGGAGCAAAGGTTCATCCAGCAACGACACTGAAGACATCATCGGCTCATCAAAAAGATCCGCTCTTGGTTTCGCATCATCATCGTCAACTTCTAACTCTTTGATCTCATCAGCTTTTTCTTTCCTCTTGCCTTTGCTTTTGCCACCTTTAATCTTCTTGGCGTCCTTGTGTTTCTTCGGGTAAACCTCCACCTGCTCGGGGCTGCAGAATAAAGAAGAATTTTCTACATCTACCGTCCCCAAATTAGCTTCTCCCACATCCTCTTCAATTTCTGTCGTCTCAGCTCTAATATCATTTATACTGTCATCTCGCGAGACATTCACCGCTGTTAAAGGCTCACTGTTGGATTCAGAATCTCCTGGTGCCTCTTCGGGATCTTGATCGAAAGAGGGTACTGACATTACGTCGGCTGGCTCAATGTTTTCCAGCGGCAAGTCAATCAGGTATTCCGGTTGGCTCAGCTCCAGAGCTGCAGCCTCTTCTGTCTGAGCTTGGAATTCTGTCTCTGGTAAATTAGAACGGACCATGTAGACGATCCCGTCGTCCAAACCGGGTGACAACACGGAAGCTACAAGTGGAGGTGACGAGTCCAACTCATAAGCAGTTTCTATCGGGTCTTCCCGGATTAGATCTATAGATGCATCTGCAGTAAGCAAGTCGTCACTGGGAACCAAAGCGGTTTCTTCGTTAGGCAAATCGGGCAGGGGGGCGACAGGAAGCTCTGACACTTCATCAGTAGATTGCTGGATGCTCACGACTGGCAGCGACTGGACTGAGTCTTCAGCTGACTTACCTCTACAAGCTCTGGGTTTCGGTATTACGGGACGAACGTCATCTTTGGGCTCTTGGGCTGGCTGTGGAAGAGGCACAGGGTCTTTTACGGGCGACATTCGATCTTTAGGCCGGTCGACCGAGGACTTCTTCCGTTTACCCTTACTTTTGGGCTTAGCTTCGGTTTTGATTGCTTTTGACGACGTCTGGGAGATCTGAGGAATCCCAGCGTCTTTCATAACCTCTAAAAAAGGATCGGGCAGTTCGGGTTCACTGAGGGCCGGCACGTACGGCGGGCTACCACTTTCGACTGGGTTCACAACGCACGAAACACAAGGCAATGCCAAGTTCAAGTAGTCAATCGGCGGTACCTGCTGCTGGATATGAGGTATCTGCTGCTGATCATAATGCGACTGCTCCCGGATGGGCACCGCCCTGGAAGTCGACGGTCGGTCCAACGACGGATGAAGGACTTGAGCAGGCAGGATGAACTGCAGCGGTGGCGGGATGCTACCGTCGACTGGAAGCGTGATGACGGTACCAAGCGGATTGACTTGACGTTCCAGAAGAGCAGCCCTCATCTTACCACCCCCCAGAACACCTACTCAGAAGAAAACAGAGAGTCACATAACCAGCATATCGCTGATCCAAGTTTGGACCAGTCAACAAAATCAATAAATTTACAGCTCAATCGTTATAGAATGCGACACACACCTATGAGATCACAGCCAATCAAACTAGGGAAAGCCATGCGGGTGCTGATTACGAGTTGCAGTAGGGAAATATTCGATCCAAGCTAATTCAAACCATACTTGAGCAGTCGAAAATGAAATGTATTATTCGAGCCAGAAGCGGGAAGTTAAAGGAAAAAAAATCAATCAGCAGGTTCACGTTTGCTTTCGAAACGATCCAATAGTATGAAGATGAAAACATTTAGAGCGCGAAATAGGGAGAATAATATGTCCACCAGGAAGAGAAAATGAAAACCAAAAACGCGGGGTTGAAGACAAAACAGAAATGGGAAAATTTATTCAAACCAAATTGAGGGACTTGAGCCAAAGTCTCGTCTCTAAACAGTCAATACTATTGAGCGAAAGGGCTGCACAGTATATTGACAGCGACCGTTAAATTGAAAGTATTATCGTTCAATAAAGGATACACCATGATAGTGATTCCTCCGTGGCTCCAATCTTTATATGCGGACTGCATACCATTAGAGACGCCTAGTTCAGATTAAAGGAAGGCAGGGGAAAAATGAATGAGTAAAAAATGAAATTGAAATCTAATAGTTGCCTCAATTTCCTAGTGTCAGCATTTCAACGCCAGTTCACGATTCCGAGAGGTTTGTCTCCAGAGAAACCATTGATGGCATCTCTGAGTGAAAGAGTGAAAGTGAGTGAAAGAGAGAGGAGAGTATTTAATAATGTTATCCAGAAAACCAACAACCAAAGAAAATAATCAAAATAAAATTTAACGTAAAAATTGAAAGGGAGACATCTCGAAAACATTAGAAATGAAGATGTGTGCCGCTAAACAGAACTAATGGGTATTTATCTAGTGCTGGCAAAAATGTGACTCAACATTTTCTTACTGAGTACGTTCACAATAACTAAATTTTTGTACAATTTCAACAGAAAAAATTTACATAGCTAAGGAACAAACTGAAGCTAAGAGTAAAAAATAACAACTAAAAAATATGATTAGGGGAGGGAGTTAGAAATAACGTGGTGAGTGAGAACATGCTTGCAGTAGCAGCCAACACCATCGAGAAAAAGTGAAGGAAAAGTTCAAGATTAACGGCTTTTACAAGGTCGTTACATCACTCAGGGTTTTTTTCCCCAAAGGAAAATGACCGACAAGTACCCCCCCCCCCCCCCACCAACACGTTTAAACGAAGCAACTTCCCGCAAGATGCCTCAACTCTCCACCCATGTTCGTTCATCATCAATGACAAACTATAAGGGTTTTCCTTATCACATATCCAGATTTTCAATATGTTTAGTGAGCATTATATAGCATATTAATTAGTCCAATTCTGACGAAGGTTTCACTGGCGCCAGGTTATACGAGTAAAAACAGTTGGCAGGAGGGTGGCCCCTTACTGGGGAATATTGCGGTTCAGATGGTATCTTCGGAAAACCCCTTTTATGGTACTAGCGGTAATATGAGCAAACAAGTAACGATAGCAGAAAAGAAACTCCAGTTTCGTGTCCTTACAGCACATACGAGGTATACTGCATATATCTGGCTAACCAGATAATTGATTCATTGATCCTCACCTTCTCCAGTAAAATTTGTACTTTTTGTAAATGATCATTCCAACATTGTATCCCCCATAAGAGGAGAATAAAACCCGTTAGTAAACAAAAATTATCAATTGTAAATATTTAGAAATCCATGACGAATTTACATACAATTTTCGTTATGATGTCACGTAGCATAGAATGCATTTTGCGTCAAAATGTTACTACTTGGAAAACTTTTACAGGTACTGAAAATTGAGTTATTGTTGCTTAGAATTTATTGGTTAGGTTTTTCTGGACAGCAAAAAATTACCTTCGGAAGCGCGTAAACTCTCTACCCTCAAAGTCCTCATCCTTAAGAATTCCTTCTGAGACTCCTCGTACTTTCCCGTTCTTCCTACGTGCACTTTTTTTATCCCACTTGCCTCATGGTGACTATTGCTGAATTTTGTAAAGATTTACCTGACAAATGTTTTCGTCTCAACGAGTTTTGGATCGCTAACAGCGGCATTTTTGAGGGAACAGTCCGGTATTAAGGATTTTCAAAGATTCCCAATTGGAATTCACTCACCTTCCGCAAGTGCTATCCTTCTCTAAGTACAATTTTAATTTTGAAGAGCTCAACTTTGTTTTGCCACATTACCCGATCAAAACTTAGCTATCGATTCAATTTTACCATCCAGTGCGATTCATCCTACCCAACAGTCATGCTGGCTTTAGCCTAATTGCGGACCAACCAACCATCCACACACGCCCTCATGACAAATAAGGATGAATTTGAACTTTTCCTACACGGGAAGAAAGTCCTTCGCTCGACATAAGTGAAATTCGTTGTCCACTCGTTACATGCAGTACAAAATAAGTAAATATCAACACGTTATTGGAATGCTTATTACGTCGACTACACACTAAAGTAAACGAATATACATTAAAACGTACAGATATGATTTCGGGGTATCAATTAGGTCAATAGCGAAGACAAAAGGGGCAGTTATGCTGTTCCTTATGATTTATGCTAGCGTGGCGATCTACTGAATATTTATGACCTCCCCCGAAAAAAAACAAACATACAGCTTAGCCGAGCTTCTTCTGGTTTGTTAGAATTCTTTCTACAGGACTAATTCATCTTTTATTCTAGTCAAGCCTTCCTGACGTAAGGAAGTGTAGCCTACGTGATTGCGCACAAGCACGATTTTCAGACAGTACTGATTTAGACAGAAATGAGAATGTCAATCCCCCTCCCCCACCCCAATCATCCTCATAACTATACTCTAACTAGATTTCTATTTTTATTTGTCTCTATTTTGTCAAGTGTCACCATAGTCCAAGGAAAAAGGTCCCATTCAGGACAAAAGTAGCGGAATAAATGCGTCAACAAGTGACTTCATACGTAATGAAAGAGTACAAAAGAAAACTCACAGGTGTTGTGGGGAGCTGAAGATTCCAACATGGCGTCGGCCAAATCCTCACGGAGTCGAGACTCCCCGTGAACGATGTCTTCAGTGCTGCTGCTGTAGCCAGTCAAGTGAGGAGTATCCATGGAACCGCCTTTAATTTTGAAAAAAAAAAACCGTTATGTTGAGCAACCAGGATGACTGCGATCTAGGTAAATGTCTACAAATGCGACAACTCACTTGATCCTCCATCAATAAGAAGATAAGGTCGATGGCCAGCAATATTCACAGGGTTGGATCTTGCCAACGACCCAACGCCAGCTTCACTTTTCCTCTTCAGCACTGAACGTAACAAAAACGATACATTAGGGTGAATGATGAATGACATCAGGTATACTTTTTGATCGCAGAGACATAATTGATTCAAATCGGAATTCTGCTATTACCCAGTCGGAAGAGGATCAACTGGTTTGAAATTGAACTGAGGTCCCATCCACAGTCTTCTATGAGGTCCAGTGTGCGTGATTATTTCAACCTGGAAGAAAAATGAGAACTTCTGTCATTATCATTTCGGTCGGTTATGCCTTGAAATGATACCCCACACACCTAGGTACCAGAAATCCCGAAAACACATATTCAAAATGGGTAATAGATACCCCATTTGACCCATAACTTCTTCCAGTGGGTACCAATCGTTCTGGGACCAATTCCATTGGACTCAGCGTCCAAAATTTAGTGGAAAATGATACCCCACTCACCCTGATCGCCCAAAATCTCGAAAATCCATTTTTTGCCCCTACCTCACCCAAATTTGGTCCGATCGGGCCTGAAAAGTTAGGAGGATCGTCCCAGGCCGGGAACAGACCCCTGACCCAAATTTAAGATTTTTAGAAAATTTTCTACTACCAAAAACAGTGCGGACGGCGTACAGCGGACGGACATTTTGGTTTTTAGATCTAGACACCTTAAAACGTCCAGAAAAAAAAAAAAATTGTGAGCCGAATAGCTGTACGCCGTCCGCGCCGACTTTGGTAGTAGAAATGTTTCTGAAAATCTGAAATTTGGTCAGGGGTCCATTCCCGGCTCTCGTTGGTCCTCCAAACTTTTCAGCTCAATCGGGCCAAATTTGGGCGGGGTAGAGGTCAAAGTGTGTTGTTCGAAAAATGGATTAGAATAGAATAGATTAAGGCGTTTGGGGTATACACGGATACAGAGTTTGTATCAACATTGCAGCAGGTCTCAAACGTTTTGTTTGAGTCGAGTGGCAACAATGATAGGATTCAAGGTTGCTCCCTTCGCCTTTGCCTTTTGAAACAAGTTTTACGGAGTGAAAATGGCAATCGGCGTTGCCAATCATAGGGCAATACGTATCTATCGGATATTTAAGGATCTATATTTACTTCGAACCAACTGCTAATACATGTATCACAACTGGAGTGAAATTACCCTAAATACGTTTGTCAGAACAGTTTGCACGCAATGCTTTTATAACTTGCTCGGTTCCATTCCCATGATATTTAAATGTAACGTTATGAACAAAAGTATATGGTTAAGCGGTAGTACAAAAATTGTTTTTATGATCTTATTATACCTTTTGTGTTGGTACTTGACCAAACCGGCCAAGGAGCGGCTGAACGGTCAGGCCAGCGAAAGGTTTGTACGCAGGCGTTTGTTTCTGCAACTACCCCACGTCAAGAAGGGGTAGGGGGTGGGTTAGAATCATGTTTTATCACCTTAGTGGTATCCTCTCATTTTGTAATCAAGACTACATTTGTTTCTTCCCCTCATTTTCACATTTTTAGTTACGTAACGTAGAAGAAGAATTTAGTGACCGAAATCGCATTTAGCTTGGTCCAATTTTGAACTCAGTAGCTGTATTTATGTATCACCTACAAACCTTGGGGTTTCACTACGGAAAATGGGCTAGAAAGTATGGTAACCCTGATAGTAACCGATCTTGAATGTGAGTTCATCTTTATAGGCCAAGAACGAGTATGCCCGTATTTGCAAATTTGGCCAATCTAATCTGAAATTGCTTAACAAGCCTCAAAAATACGTTGATTATTTTAGGATTGAACTCTACTTTCTAAGACATACATTTTTTGATGAGTCACGATAGAAGCGTTACGCCTTTTGCCATTTTATTCTTTCGTTTTTCAACGCTTCACATTTTCTGGAGACATAACGTAACTAGTGTACATCGGATGAAAATGATTAAAGGAAAATAATAAATACCTGCGATAGCCATCGGTCGTCTGAAGGCGGAGTAGGCTCAGAAGAAGGGAACTTTCCAAAAGTCAGTAGCGGATTACTTAGTGGTAGGGGAGGTTGCATGTTGCTGCTGTACGGTGGTTTCATCAAGCACCATTCAGCTTTGGCTTCAACGCCCAGTTCAATTCCAGTGTCATAGCTGATTTTGTCCTTAGGGATCCCTGTGGAGCACAATGAGAACGATGCATTAATCAAGAAACAAGAAACAAACCTGTATGAGGTTCAATGCTCCGAGAGACGGGCTGATAGAAATGTACAACGTACCCGGGATACATCTAGGGTCGAGATCATACTGAATGAGCGTTCCAGCGGATGAGATCACAAATAGGGACTCCACTATCGACCGTCGACCCCGAGAGCGCCCAGGAAGCCAAGCTCGTGGAGCGGCGAACACCGCTGCTAACGGCGACTCTTCAGAAAGTGGAGTCTTCCTAAGTTGAGCCAAAGGGTTGAGAGTGTTTGGATGAGGATATGGTGGCAGTCGTGGAGTCAAAGGCTGGCTGGGGGCTTCAAGAAGAGGGCTTCCTCGGCCGTCGCTCAGGCCAGCGCTCCTTTCAAATCTGTCAGCACATCAAAATGAGGTCGTTTTAAGAGAGCAGATGTGGAAAGACTGAATATGGAATTGTTAGCAAGCTTCAGCATACAAAATCATACAATTGTATAAAATCACACTACCTGTGGACAACGTTCAAAGCATTCCAATAGACACAAATTAGCATAATACTCTAGTTCTTAAAGTATTTCTCTGGAAATTTTGTCATTTGACAAATGTCACAACATAATGGTAAGGTTTCTTTGAGAATGATTTGGAAGGCAATAGGAGTGGGAAGCCGCTGACCAGAGATAGACGGATTTATATTCATATATATGAATAAATATTGACTTCCTAAATTTTAAAATATGTATACAAATGCAAGTCATTCTGATGTACATCCTACACAAATGTAAAATTTACTGTTGTTATACTTATATCTACAATTTGGCCTAAAATGAGGGATGAAACGATGTTTAGCTCATTCGTTCTAAGGAAACAATTTTTTTAAATCAAATTTTGTAACAAAATGCTAATTTTGAGAGGCCATAAATGGGAATTTTAGTAAAATCGTTATTACAATGAGGTTGGCATGAATTCTCGTTATTATTGTTGAATTTCGTGCCCGTATTACGAGTAGTTGGAACGTTTCCAAAATTTTCATAATTTCCTTTTTGTCATTAACTTTATTTTTTTCATATTGCAGTTTTACTGACCAACGCAAAATACTGCTTTCTTTCCGCCCAAACAAGCTGCTGGCCCTTAGTAAGAGTGTATTTGGAGAACGGGCAACCGGCAAACGGGTCCCTGGTCTATCATAAACCGGCAAACGGGTCCTGATCCGAAAACGGGGACAGGAATATAAATCGCCATATTATAAGAGTAATTGTTGTGACATTACCATCAAGCATGCTTATATATTGTAATTATCGAGGCTTGCGGCTCATTTGTCGGGGTGAGGGCGGTGTGTTCATTATTTATTGACTTTCTTGGTGCAAGCATGCGAGTTTTCACCTGATTTGTAGGCCGATGTGCACAATCGGACGAATAACATTTTTCACCAATTTAGATGCATAACTAGAGACATTTGAAATTAAAATTCTATCAACCGCATCTTCCTATTTCACCTTGTTCCTAAAAATTGGATTTTTCGGCATTTTTATTTGAAATCTTCCATTTTGGTTGGTTATTCCTTGAATAATCAACCTATGTTTTCATGATAATAATCAACCTCTCCGATTCGGCTCAAAATTTTTTTCTGGACGTTTCATGATGTCCTGATCAAAAAAGGTCAATGTCCGTCCGCCGTACGCCGTACGCCGTCCATTGTCCGCGCCGTTTTTGGTAGTAGAAAATGTTCTAAAAATCTGAAATTTGGGTCAGGGGTCTGTTCCCAGCCGAGATGGGTCCTCGAAACTTTTCAGCCCGATCGGACCAAATTTGGAGGGGGAAGGGGTTTTTTGAAAAATGGATTTTCGAGATTTTGGGTGATTTAGGCGAGTGGGGTGTCATTTTCCACTAAATTTTGGACGCTGAATCCAATAAAATGGATCCCAGAACAATTGGCACCCACTGGAAGAAGTTATGGGTCAAATTGGGTATTTATTACCCAATTTGATTATGTGTTTTCGGGATTTCTGCTACCTAGGCGTGTGGGGTATCATTTTTCACTAAATTTTGGACGCTGAATTCAATGAGGTGTGTCCCAGAACGATTGGCACCCACCGGAAGAAGTTATGGGTCAAACTGGGTATGTATCCACCCATTTTGTATGTGTCAGGATTTCTGGTGCCTAGGCCAGTGGGGTATCATATTCCATTAAATTTTGGACCCTGAATCGATTGGAATGGGTCTGGGACCCGCCACACCCACTGTTTCCCCCATTCGAGGAATAACCAACCCGTGTGTAAGAATTTGCAGATTTTTATCTCCTCATTTTGATTATTTTTGGGGCCAAAATGGATGCCTTATCTACCCATCTCGAATGTATTTTCGAGATTTCTGATACCTAGGCATGTGGGGTATCGTTTTCCTCTACATTTTGGACGCTGAATCGATTCGAATGAGTCTCCATGCCGCTTGTTCGAGGAATGACCAACCCGAGTGAAAACATTTGAAGCGTTTTTTCAATATTACTTTTTGTGCCGTATAATCCCAAATGGGGCTCTTCACAGTTGTATGTCATAACCTATTTCAACTATTCCGGGACAACAAAGGCCCAAATGTAGCGTGTTCAAGTCGTTTTGGACCATTCAACTTTCCATTTTCTTGTCGGATTTTGTCTAATGAGGCAAATAAACCAATAGAACACAAAGAAAATTTGCGTCTAGAGATTTAGTCTAAAAACTGTATTTCGGACTTTTTTAAAATAAAACGTTTGCTAATAATGTTAATATTTTGGCTACTTTATCTACTTTTTTACTCTCAATAACTTTTAAACATAATTTTTGTATGCATGATGTCAGAAGATCGTACGGTGTGAATGATTTTTTCCCGTTTTCCACTTCCCGACTCAAGCGGTCACACTTTAAGACCCGTTCTCCACTTTCATCCATTGGACCCAAAGCGCTAGCGCCCTGGAGTACGCACTGAGAACAAAATGAGTAGACTGTTCATCTAGGTCTTGTGCAAATCCTTAGTACTGACCTGGAGAGCCGATTTACTACATTTGGTGTCGTGTGTGTCCGGACGGTAACTGGCCCACCATATGGTGTGATGGGAAACACATGGGTGGTTCCTCGAACAGAACTCACCGCCACCCAGCGAGAGTCTCGGGATATCGCGATGTCTTGAACTCTCGCCGTCGTTTCACCTCTGCAACACCAATCAACTTTACATGAGAATTTATCAATATGGAACAAACTCGAGATATTCCGCCACACGAGATCACCTCAGTGGGGCTTACTTTATGGTAATTACCTGTGCAAAATGTACAAGTGATGAACAGAAGCGAGTTGCGAAGCCACAGGGTGTGGATGAATTCGGAAAACGTGAAAACGATGGCCGTGCTTATCTGCTGTCACCAACAACATTCCTGAAGCATCGAACGACATAGCGACGACTGGGCCAACGTGAGCGACGAAGTGGGCGACAATGTTGTCTGTATCTTCCTCTGTCGAAGCTTTCGTCTGGTAATAAGAAAGAATATTATTGTTAATTACGATGATTCAACGTGGTTTTGTTTGGTTATTCCTCGAATAATCATCAACCTATGTTTTCATGCAAGAAGTCAATCTCTCCAATTCGGCCCAAAATTGTTTTCTGGGCGTTTCAACGTGTCTAGATCAAAATAAGCAAATGTCCGTCCGCCGTCCACGCCGATTTTGGTAGTAGGTACCCAATGAGACGAGTCCCAGAACGATTGGCGCCCACAGGAAGAGGTTATGGGTCAAAATGGGTATCTATCTACCCATTTCGAATTTGTGTTTTCGATATATCTGGTACGTGGGCGTGTGAGGTATCATTTTCCATTTAATCTCGGACGCTGAATCCAATGAGACGGGTCCCGAAATGATTGGCACCCACCGGAAAAGGTTGAAATGATTCTCCATGCTCCTGGAATAACCAACCCCTGTATATGTATTTTCAGCAGCGTTTTCTCCATGATTTTGTGATTGTGTGCGATGCCTTGTTTTGGGACGGTTTTCATTGGGAGGAAAGGGTTAGGTGGGATGCTTAAAAAATCCGAAAATTCTTCATCATTGTCCAATGTTTTTGTCGTTGATCCTGTCACTCCCTATACAGTAGCAAGATTGAGTCTCCTTGCTGCTGGTCCGAGGAATAATCAAACCCCTGTGGAGCAATTTGCAGCGTTTTTACTTCTTCTTCTTCTTCTACTACTTTCTCTAGAACCCTTAAGTTGACATTACCTCAATATCCATCACGGTGACAATCCCAGGCTGTGCCGAGTTGTTGTTAGATGGCGGCGGAACGTTCCCAGTAAGGCTACCGCTAAGGTCCCGCAACCCTTTACCTAGTGATCTGTGGAGAATACAATCATATATATAAGTAATGTAAACGTATAGCGCGTAGATTAAGATACGACGAGGCGCATGAACTCCAGTAAAAATGGGGAAGAATAGTATGAACGACCGCAGAAACGTCTCTCGATGTATTAGATGCATATCGAATAACAGCCAATAAATTTAACGACTATTTTTGTAGTGTTGGTGAAAATTTGGCCAAGGCTATTCCGAAGAACTTATCAACTAGTAATACAATATTTCCTTATCATAACAACATTCAAAGTCCAGTAAACTTAAAATTTAAACCGATTGACGCGATCGAACTTCAAAAAATAATATCCCGAATGAATGGTTCCTCTGCCCCTGGCGTAGACAGTATTACTTTAGAAATGATTAAATTGAACATATCACAGTTAAATAATTGTCTGACTCATATAATTAACCGTAGCTTAGCTTCTGGGAAATTTCCAGAAGCATTAAAGATCGCCAAAGTTATACCACTCCACAAGGGTGGCGCTTCAACTGAACTCTCTAATTATCGCCCAATCTCTCTCTTAAGTGTAATAGCTAAGCTCATCGAACGATGGGTTAAACACCTCTTAGATGATTTTCTGGAATCTAATAATTTGTTATCCAATAATCAATTCGGATTTAGAAGGGGAAAGGGTGTAGAAGAGGCTCTATACACCGTTACGAAGGATTTAAATAATGTACTAGACTCGGGCAAAAAAGGAATACTGATAGCGTTGGACCTCGCAAAAGCTTTCGATTCCATAGATCGAAATGTACTATTTGAAGAAATGTATGATCATGGCATAAGGAACCTCGAACTGGAATGGTTTAAAAATTACTTTTCTAACCGCCGCCAAATTGTGTCGGTAGACGGTCACGAGAGCTATGACAAAGAAATAAATTATGGAGTGATCCAAGGAGGAACAATTAGTTCACTGTGCTTTCTACTGTTAATTAATAAGTTAGGAAATATTAAACTGAATGGTAATATTTACTTATTTGCTGATGACACGTGTATCCTGTGTGAGGGAAACACGTGGGATGAAGTGTATACCAAAGCTAACGAAGACCTTAAATTAGTTTTCCAGTGGATGTGTACTCGTTCGCTGAGTTTAAATGCAAACAAAACGAAATACCTAGTCCTTTCCAGATCTCCTTCTAGAAAAAACCTAAGCAGCTATGAACTCAGACTTCACTCATGCCCAAATGTTGATATTAAGAATCCCTCTTGTCCATGTAATAGTATTTTCAGAGAAAAACAACTAAAATACCTTGGAGTTATCATCCATGAAGATTTTAACTGGCAACCACACATACAATCAATTGTTTCTAAACTTAAAAAATTCCTGTACGTTTTTTACAAACTCCGTAGATGCTTAAGCCTTAAAACTCTAGTCACTATTTACAAAACACTGGTACAGAGCGTTTTGAGTTTTGGAGTCCTGGTGTGGGGTGGGGCTCCGACAGGATCCCTAAACCCTCTATCCATACTCCAGAAGTCAATCCTGAAAATCATGGCCAAAAAACCTAGACGATTCCCTACACATGAACTTTTTACTCTGATTCCTGTTTTCACTCTCCAGCAATTATTCATAAAATCAGCTCTATTATATTTTCACAAACACCCAGATGAATTTTCTATCAATATCAATAATCAATATCAATTCCGAATATCCACCCAAGCAGTTATCCCTGCCCCGCCCTCCAGACTGTTCACAACTGACCGCCATATCTTCTATAAATTACCAATTATTCTACGATATGCAAACAAATACATTAAATCTCCCACCTCTTTCACAAGAAGTCAATATAAGAAAAGAATATTTACATGGTTAATTAAGGCTGGCCCAAGGGCCTGCGAATCATGGCTGACTAGTGTATACAGGATATGACACGATGTGTACATATAAGTGTTGTATATAACATAGAATAATAATCAAATAAAAATATAATAACCTCCCTCTCGATGTTCCCTCATGAATGAATATTTGTATGCTCCCCCCATCCAGCACGGATTTATCTATAGGTTGGGGGAAAATTTCCAACATAGTGTATTGTTTGTTAATTGTTTGTGATTTACGGAAATAAATCTATTTTCATTTCATTTCATTCATTTCATTTCATTTCAACATAAGGCAACTTACTTTACTGCGTGAATGGCTGTGGCTGTGTACGACTGCGCTCCATCACCTTCACATCCACCCGAACTTCGATTCCACGTTGTCAATTGTTTTTCCGCGTACGCCAACCATCTAAATGGCAAATAATATTAGTGAGCAAGGGATATCCTGCATCATCTAACAAATATGACTAGGACTTATATGATTTAATGATAACCTACGTACATGATTTTTCCCTCAGCACAAGCTATGCTTAAAGAGGGGATTAGCATTATAACTTTGCTAATGATCTATTGTTCACAAAATAACAAAATAAATTCATATATGTATTTTAAAAAAAGTATACATATACACCATTACTTGCTTTTTGCTGTGATAAAAAATGCATATGACCCTGTGATTTTTATTCTATTTACTCTGGAGAGGAGTTGATGACTTCTAACGGGAAGGTAATGATATTACGGGAAGGAGTTGATAATCTCCCATTTCAGCCGTCTGGGAAGGAGTTTACTAACAATCCTTTTTGGTTGGTTATTCCTTGAATTTCCTTCTGTTTTCATGCAAAAGGTCAATCTCTCCGGTTTCTGGACGTTTCAAGGTGTCTAGATCAAAATTAGCAAACGTCCGTCCACCGTCCACGCCGACTTTGGTAGTAGGAAATTTCTTTTAAATCTGAACTTCGGGTCAGGGGTCCGTTCCCGGCACCGGCAGTTGGACCTCGAAACGTTTCAGCCCGATCGGACCAATTATGGTTGGGGTAGGGGTCAAAATGTGTATTTCGAAAAATGGATTTCAGATATTTTTGGCAATCTAGGCGTGCGGAGTAACATTTTGGACACTGAATCCAATGAAGTGAGTCCCTGAACGATTGGCGCACACTGAAAGAGGTTATGGGTTAAAATGGGTGCCTATTTACCCATTTTGAATGTCTGTTTCTAGATTTCTGGTACCTAGGCGTGTGGGGTATCATTTTCCACTAAATTTTGGACCCTGAATCGATTGGAATGGGTCCGGGACCCACCACACCCACTGTTTCCCCATGTCGGAGAAATGAGTCTCCATGCGCCTGGTCCGAGGAATAACCAATCCGTGTGAAAGAATTTGCAGCGTTTTTCTTTGACAGGCTTATGAGCGCGCTGCCTCTACCGGCTGACTCTACAAGTGGCTTGCCTATGAAGTGCCTATGCTATTTCAGGCAGGAAGATGATCCTCAGACACAAGACACTCCCTCGTTACATTGACAATGAATTAATGACATTTCATGAGTTCAACTCGCGAACACCGAGCAATTGGCCATCAGGCTCATAAAATTGAATAGAATGTAACAGTTTATATCCTCCTACAACCGGTGACGATTTTCACCAATTTATAAAATACGTACTATGTCAGCTAATCATCAACTGGAAAAAATTTAAAAAAACTTCCGAAACCTAATAAGTACATATTATTAGATATATAATGTAAAATTATATATATAATGAAGATTGATGTAAGTAATCACTAGTTCAATTGAAGGAGATGTTGATGTAAGGAATAAAGAACTCACCTTTGGCCAAGGGCGACGGGGTTTTGGCAAATTCCAGGACTAGGGTAACAAGTAGTGATAGTCACTCTGTCTTCCAAAGTTGCGGTGTCAAATACGGCAATTTTCTCAACAAAAGTGATTACGATGCTGCGCTTGTTGCAGAGCACGTCAACAACAGGAGTTTTAAATTTGATGCTTTTGATCTGAAATGAGAATTGTAAGTGTAGATGTCTACAGTGATGGACGCTCAGATTAGGGGGGCAATGCAACTTGCCGTTTTTTCAGCAAAACACTCAACTTTCGGTATATTCTTTTTGGAGCATAGAATAATGTATTATCTTGATTTTTAAAACGTTTTTCTTAACCCGCTTTCTTGTTTGTCTGTTTGTCCGCGAAATCTTTCAACTCAAATTTCGACCATTTATCGGCAATCTATAGTTCTGAAACTTTACATATAGATCAGAACCAGATGACAATGCAATATTATAATACTTTGATGATGATTTAAAGAGCTTCTTGAGCAATTTCAATAAAATAAAATTATTTAATGATAGGGGGGAATATCTGCATTGTTCATCGAGGTTCTTCAATAAAATTTTACGATTACAAATTTCTAACGAACAAAACTAAAAAGTAGAAAATAATAGTACATGAATAAAAAAACTTTTATAAAAAAAAATTTTTCATATGCACTAAAAAGTAGAAAATAATTTTCCTATGAGCCTGGCAGAATTTCTGAATAAATTGGTCACATTATGGTAACAGACTTTATAACAATTTCCAATTCTTATAAAACGAAAAACGTTGGGCGCATGTACTCAAACATCAAGATCTTTCTAATACTCTCACATTTCTATAAAATGAAATTTCTTTATATTAATTCAGTTGACATAATATTCAGTTAATACAGTTTCACGGAATTGAATTGTGAACATTAGAAATCATTTGATATAATCATATGCAATAATACTAATCATCATTAACGAATTCAAAAATTTTCATATAAATGAACATTAAAATCATGATTTCTACAATAATTCTTCAAATACATATTTGTTACATAATTTTGCAGAAATAAAATTTTACTTTAAATGAATTAAATATATTCATAAGTTACTATGAAAATGTTTCATTTACAATCACAATTAGTGATTTATAAATAATATAATCATATGTTCAATTATATTAATAATTATCATGGATAATTTGTAAAATTAATATATTGTCAGAAATAAACAGTAGTTTAGTATTACCTCATATAAATATCATATTTATATGATTCTAAAATGAACATTCATAATAATAATACAAAATGCGCCCAACGTTTTTCGTTTTATAAGAATTGGAAATTGTTATAAAGTCTGTTACCATAATGTGACCAATTTATTCAGAAATTCTGCCAGGCTCATAGGAAAATTATTTTCTACTTTTTAGTGCATATGAAAAACGTTTTTTCTATAAAAGTTTTTTTATTCATGTACTATTTTTCTCTCTCTTCAAATAACCTGAACTTTTTATGGAGATTTCCACACAATGACATAGTCATTACGCTATTTTACCCATGATTTTGAATTGTATAATTTTTGAAGTCAAGGTATTGTCCTACATGGTGGGCAACCCTGGCTCAGATATTACTGAATAACACACCAAAATCAGGAAGGTGGTGATAATAAATGTTTATGAATTTCTGAAATCGGTTCAGCATTTCCACAGAAACGTAAACCAAACGGTCGAAAAATACAATTTTTCCGGTGTGCTCTTCAAAATTGGCGGTCAAACATGCCCCTCTAAACACTTCCTATATCGGGCGATGATGGGTTTTCCTCATCTATGGGAATGGATTTCTATTTGTCCCCCATACACTTTGAAAATGAACATGAACAAGAGGTACAAGAAGAACTGGTAACTGTTCATTATCAAAATCATTTGATAACAATTCTTGCGGCCTTTTTTTTAGCTCACACAGACCAGTTAGCGAATATTTCTTGTTTCGGGCGTTTTTCGTTTTGGTTGGTTATTCCTTGAATAATCAACGAATGTTTCCACGCAAAAGTCAATCTCTCCGATTCGGCTCAAAAATTTTTGCTGTGCGTTTCAAGGTGTCTAGATCAAAATTCGCATTATGTCCGTCCGCCGTCCGATTTGTGGTACCTAGGCGTCTGGGGTATCATTTTTCACTAAATCTCGGAAGCTGAATCCAATGAACCGGGTACCGGAATGATTGTCAGCCACTGGAAGAGGTTATGGTTCAAAATGGCTTCCCATTTCGAATATGTTTTTTTGAGATTTCTGGAACCTAGGCGTGTGGGGTATCATTTTCCGAGTTGGGCCGTGGCAGCCGTGCAGAGCGGATCGAGTCGTGATAAAAGTGTTTAATTCGGTGGATTATCACCCCGTGCGGCATTTATTTTTTATGTGAATTGGCCCGGGACCGGTCTGCGGTGATGCTACATCTAGCAATCTTACTGTAAGTACTAGAAACACCCATTTCAAGGCTTGGATATTCGAGTTTTTCTTCTCGGAAATTCGTCGGCAGGCCCTGTAATCAAGCGTTGCACCTTCACCTTTCGGTGGGGGGAAGAGTAATCGCATGCGCAGTGTCACCTTATCGTCGCCTGTTGAGTGGGAGCACGACTGTTCGACTGACGAGATTGAGTGGACCCAATTAGTGTTCTCCGTGACTGGAGAGTGATAAGATAGTCGACGTATGTACCAATCATTACCGTAACAAGCCCTCACGAAAACATTAGCGAAAAATACGAGCAGAGATGAGTACAATAGAAGATGTAATGAGGAAGCTCCAAACCCTTGATACTATTCAAGATAACATAAAAACTTTACAAAGTGAAGTGGCCAAGGTGCTCCAGGTGGAGGAAAAAACCCGACAAAATACTGCTGAAATTGAAAAGCTAGCAGAACGGATGAGTTCTTTTGAGGATCTACAGAGGAAGTACAAATATCTTGAAGACTTGGATCGTTCAAGAAATTTGCTGATATATAACTGGTCCCCTCCCCAAAATGTCCCCCTCCGGCAGACGGTCTTGGCTTTCTTCAACGATCGACTAAAAATCAGTGTTGGTCCCAGGGAAATAGAGCAGACCCGCATTATGGGAAGAGGACCAAAGCCTGCGATTTGGGTTTCGTTTTCGACCCGCAGCCTACGCATAGAATGTATGAGATCGGCAAATTTGTTGAGGGGAACCGATATCTACTTACGAGAAGATTTACCGCTGGAAACGAGGCAGATCCAAAAGGAGTTAAATGGATATCGCCTGAAAGCAAAAGCGGACGGCCAAAAGGCGTTCATTCGCCGAGAAAAACTCATAGTAAACAACGTCCCTTGGACCCTGGAAGAGCTCAGGTCTAAATTCGATGGTACAAACATGGAACTGGAAGAAGAGGCAGAGGGGACGAAAAAATCAGGTGCGGGGGAGGAAGAGACGAAACCTGCTGGATCACCACCCATGGGGCGACCACAACAGCCTCGGTCACGGAAGACATTGGGGAGGAGAGATCCTGCCAGTGGCGCTAGCCCTGCTGGCCGCCCTTCTGAACAACCTTTTGGTCGCAACACGAAGAGAGCCATTTCCGAGAGCCCGGAAGATGGGGAGAAGAAGCTGTGGGGGAAGCCGAACAAACACCCGAAGACCCAAGAAGTCCCCAGCCAGAAAAGCGCGACCTGACTAGCAACACCTCCTGACATGCAGGCGAAGGCAGCTGTAGTGAACGTACTAAGTTGGAATCTATGTGGTGTTAATAATATTTACAATATTGATAAAGAGCAGCGGTGTTTTCTAGAACAGTTCCATGTATTATGTTTTCAGGAAACCTGGTTGGATAGGGATTTGGTGCTCCCACATTTTTTCATTGAAAATTACTTTGTCATCGAGTCTAGGGCTGTTCGGGAGCATCGAATGGGTAGGGCAAAGGGGGGACTGTTAACTTTAATCAGAAAAGAGGCGGGATTACTGACAAAAATTATCTGTAAATCCCCCCGTTGTCTCATTGTGGTTATAGAGAAATATAAGGTGATCGTCGGCAATGTATATTTGAACGACAGGGATCATTACGAACAAATGCTAGAGGAATTGGAGGGTTATCTTTGTAATATCAATGAAATGTACCTGGGATATAGGATCGTTATGATAGGGGATTGGAACGCACGAGTAGGAACTTTGAACCAAGGAGATGAAAGTCAGTTTGAAAAATTGTCCTTAAATTATGAGCGTAGCAGCCTCGACCAGTCGATTGACAGTTCAGGGCGAAAGCTAGTTGAGACAATGGAACTACTTGGATATATGATGGCCAATGGACGAAGCACTCAGGACTCACAAGGAAGTTTTACATTCCATGGAGCAAGGGGGTCCAGTACAATAGATCTCTGTTGGCTGAATTGTGAGGCACTCAGCGAAACCACCGAGTTCACAGTAGGGAACGAATTAGGAGTACTATCGGACCACTGTGAATGCTGGTTGCAGATGATGATTACTGGGGCCGACGATACTACCATAAGGGAACGGGTAAACGCACCAAAAATAAGAAAGGAGATAATCAGATGGGATCCAGATCGGAGTGAGGAGTTCGTCGCCGCTTTTAGAGCTGAATTACGAGGGTTGACGCATTCTAGTGAGGTAAACAACGAATTTGAAAGCTTCAAAGCGGCGACAACAAATGCCCTGAAGAGGGTGAACATGGTTAGGACTGTCACTGCTCACGAAGGCGAACGGATTATGCAGCCTGACCAGCCCTGGTACACAAAAGAGCTGAAAATTATGAAAAAGGAAGCAAGTCAAAAGTTGAGAATGTGGAGAAGAGGAACTGGTGACATACAGGATTATTTGATACTGAGGAAAAGGTACGTCCAAAGCTTAAAACTAGCGAAGGCTTCGTATTTTGATGAGGTTAAAAAAGGCATAGAACTGGCTCAAGACCCAAAAGGGTTTTGGGAGGCAGTGGGCAAGCTCCGGCGAAGGAAAGCTTTTGGATCAAAAATTACCAAGGAGCAGTGGGAAGAGTTTTTGATGATAACCTATGCTCCCCCGGAAGTCAACTGGACAGCAGCCATAAATGCAACGGAGATTAACCCCTTGCTGAACAGCCCATTCACAGTCAGCGAGATTAAAAGTTCGCTTGCCCGAATGAAAAAAAAGAAAGCGCCAGGTTTTGATTCAATACCAAACGAGGTATGGAAAAACATTCCTGATGAGGGAGTTGAATGGTTAACGAACGTCTTCAACATTGCTCTTGAAACGGGGGAAGTGCCGCGCGATTGGGGGAAAGTCATTTTAAGGATGATTCCCAAGACGCAGGATATTAACGATATCACCAAGCAGAGACCAATAGCCCTAATCAACACAGTGGTAAAGGGTTTCACTCACTGCATCAGCGAGCGCCTAAGCTTGTGGGCAGAAGAGTCTGGGGTGATACCGGAGGCCCAGTCGGGGTTCAGGAAGAAGCGGAGCTGTCGAGACAACATTTTTGTTCTCAGTGCACTCATTGGCTTGAGACTGCAAAGAACCAGGGGGAAATTGTTCTGCGCCTTCGTGGACTACAGTGATGCGTTCGGATCACTACCGCACCCTCTCATATGGCGCATCCCCTCCGAAATGGGCATCTCAGGGAAGATTCTAAAGGTCCTTATGAGCCTGTACTCACTCGCACAAGTTGCGGTCAAATGTGGAGAACAGCTGACAGATTTCGTTAACGTCCTGAGAGGGGTTTTGCAGGGAGATTCCCTGAGCCCATTGATCTTCATTGTTTTTCTGGCAGGACTGGAAGCCTACATCCGGGAGGCTGGACTCGAGGGCATAAATGTGGACGGGGTTAATCACATTCTCCTCCTCCTTTTTGCGGACGACATTGTTTTGTTCGGCGACAGTCGGCTGGATTTGGAGCGAAAGCTGCAGGCTCTGTGGGAGTTTTCCTCGTCCATGGGGTTACGAATGAACGCTTCAAAAACGAAGGTTGTCTGCTTTAGTAAGGGAGGAAAGGTCGATCAGACTGGAAGTTTCAACATTGGAGGTGTCGAAAACCACAAAAAACTATCGACGAGAATATTTGATTCGGGGAGACAACGCTGACAGAGAACACAAATTTCTTGAACAGGCTTTTACTGATACACAAACCGAAACGAACCGAACTATTTTAACTAGGATGAACGTAGGAAACCAGAGATCTACGAAAATTGGAACGACAGATAAATTCGCACGAAACTTAAAATGGCGGAGAGACCCGCTAGCACGTTACCAACGCGACAGAAACAGGGTTGCTCAAGTTTGCGAGAAACACCGGGAAGCTAGCAAATCTTTTCCTTACATAAATTCCCGACATTCTCCCACCTGAGGAATGAAGTGACTCACTGTCCCAAAAAGTTGACCCCAATTCACACTAAAAACCTAACAGGTACGTGACTTACGCCCCACAACGGGTCTCGCAAGTTTTTCGCACAATTCTTTCTTAGGAACTCTTGATTTCTCTCTTCTTCTTCTAATTTGGCTGGAACATTGGTGAGCGAACCCTCCCCTGGATATTTGGCTCTTCACTTCTTGCTTCTGACATCCAATACTCCGGGAAGACCTCAGATGATCGAGATGACTTCATCACTCCAGGGGGCGGCGCAGTAATCTCTTGAGGTTTTGTTTAGTCCAAAACTCAATTTCCAGCGGAAAAATGTGCTGGATAGCACGTTGAGTCGCCATGGCGGTCCTTAAACAACAGCTCGGCATTTACCATCCTTGCCAACGATGGTCTCCTCAATATGGCCAAGGCCAATTAACTCTCTTGTCGCCTTTAGATCCAACCAGGACAATCTCTCCCACCTTAGACTGCGTTTTTCACGAAACCTCCAGGTGAAGCGTTAGATTGGCCGAGATATCAATTCTGAACGACGTCCTCAGTTCCTTCTTCAACAAAACTCGTCGCCGCATTTTCCTTTTCAAGAGAACTGGCGGTCAATGCGTCAAGTTCAGGAACTCCCATCTTGTGAAAGATCATGTAAAAACATCTGTGGTGTGAGGGCAATAGGGTCTCAGGGTTCTCCGAAGGTACGTAAGTGGCCGCTGGTTCAACAGTTGGTGCACTCATAGATAACGTTGCAAGCTCTTCGTAGATCAGGGAAGCCTTCCCCAAGATCTTCCTAAGTATTACTTTGGAGAACTCCGACCAATCTCTCCCAGAACCCTCCCCACCACGGCCGCACGGGGGGGATTAAACCCCACTCATTCTGCTGCTGCTCCATTTGTGCGAACCTTGTCCCAATCAACTTCTGCATGGCTTATTCGCACCATGGAAGTTCAGACCTTTTCACGAATAAATAATGATGGGCGTTCCTAATAGCCCACAACCGCCTGAAGCACATTAAAAACGCTTCCGTCGAGAGGGAAGAAAAGTTCTAATGTACTGCACGATAGACGGCACAAGTGAAAAGTGCCATCCACACTTTACTTCCACAGCCAGGTACAACGCAGCCAGATCTACCCCACAGATTCTCAAATACTTTGCGTCGCGAACGCGATTTTCGGGAGCGGAGGTGATTCGAGTTCCAATGACTTGGCCACGGTGGCGCTGGCAAATTGAACATTTGGCCAAAATCTTTTTGATTGCCTGTCTTCCCCGAACTATCCAAAGCGCTCACGAAGCCATCAGACATGAAGTACAGTGTTTTACAAGTACCAACGAATGGTCCATTTTCCAAGTGAATTTCCATGACCAATCTACTCACAAACTTCATGGTCTGTCGGCAGTATTATTGGAGACCGAAATCTCAAATCCTTCCGAGCCCAATTTTGGTCCTCAGACAATCAAACCATCGGCTCCAATATGAGGTTTC
>CM034004.1:4279584-4342436 GCA_019603395.1 Cyrtorhinus lividipennis | reverse complement strand
TGCAATGTAAAGTTCGGAAGAAGTCACCTGAACCTGCCCTCAAAATAGCAAGTGTGACCTTTCCGGCAGGAAAGATGGTGACTGTTTCCTGGGATTCGCAGGGGGTTTGTCTCATTGATTTATCTCAAACGAGGTTTTCACTATAAATTCGGCTTGATACTGTGAAGTTTTGGAGTGCTTGAGGGTAGCAATTGAGCGCAAAAGGCCTCAAAGCTTTCAGTTTTCAGAGCAAGACAATGCGCGTCCCCACTCTGCCGCCAGACCCAGGAATTGATTAGAAAATTCAGGTGGGAAGTCTTTCTCATCCCCTTATTCTCCAAACCTTACTCCGTCTGATCGCACCTCTCCGCAGAATTGAAAAGGGTTTCTGGGGGCAAAACTTGGAAAATTACAACCAACGGCAGACTGCTGTTGGCACATTCCATTCACCACAGGCCTGGCATAGAGAGGGGAGTAACATTGTACTTAAAACAGATGTATTTATGTAATTGTTTCCATTAAGTAATCCAAAAAAGAAAAAAAACTCACCAGCGAGTTGCGGGCACACAGCATTTAGAAGAATTAACCCTTCTTTTGCCGCGTTTTCAAAAGCGCATCGATTCGTAAGGAATTCTAAATAAATCATAATTTTTTAGAAAAAATAAATAATAAATTTGTTTTGTTTTTAGCCTGGGTAAATTTTTTTTATGCCCCTCGTACTAACAATTTTTTTGATTTTATTTCAAATTGTTGCTTCAAGTTATTTAGAATTCTAATTATTCAACAAAGAATAGGTGATCTGTTATCAACATTTTATTATTGTTCAAATTGTAGCTGGATGGTCACTATAACCTTACTTTCATCATCAAATGACTACATTTTCCTAGAAAAGAATCATTTAATGTCTTCATCATGATTTAGTTTACGATAAATTGATTGAATTTAAACTAGATGCAAATATCATTGCCAATTAATTGCTTTTATTTATTAGTGTGTATTTTTTTAAACATCCAGTAGTACAAATTATTGATATTCATCGGTTTCCCCTGCAGAAACCGGATGAAAATGAGCTACCGCTAGAAAAAGCGCAAATCTGCGAAGGTGGTTTTGAGTCCAATGAAGAATACACCTACATCCGAGGAAGAGGTGAGCAAATCCAGTCTGGTTTGGGTAAACTCGTTACTGTCTCAAAAAGAGCATTCGTTTGGAATAATCCTCTCATCCTTTTTCACACAAGAAATTGTGGAATTTCCAGGGCGAGGACGGTACGTCTGTAAAGAGTGCGGGATTCGTTGTAAAAAACCTTCGATGTTGAAAAGCTACATCAGAACGCACACTGATCTCAAGCCATTTACACGTGCAAATTACTGTGCTTTTAGGTGAGTCGAGTACCGTGGTCTTCCTTTCAATTTGATCTCACACGGTGAATATTTACTTTAAAGCAAAATGACTTGTCACTTACAGCTTCAAGACGAAGGGAAACCTTACGAAGCATATGAAGTCCAAAGCTCATTACAAGAAATGTATTGAGCTTGACATAAGCCCTGTGCCAACGTCGATTGATGACGGTTGCGTGGATATATTAAATGCAAACGACGTAAGAGACCTTTTTTTAACATTTAAATTGATTCTGGAATTAGATCGTGTACATTTGGAATCACTTCATACTGGGGAATTTATTATTGCAGCCTGGTTGGAGTCAAAAGGACGACTTGTGTGTCAATGAGGACACATCTGAGGAGAGCGAGGAAGAAGATTCTGAAGACGAAGAAGAATCGGAAGACGAAGGATATGAAGGTTTGTACGCGACATCGGTGGCAATAGGTGATGAGTCACATTCAAATTTGAGAAAGCAAGAAAGCCTTGGCGTATCAAGGTTCATTTCCACCTGCAAACAATAACTACTTGTTCGGCAATTTGCATGCTCTTACAATTATTGTATCCTCCACCCCCCCCCCCCCTATATTGCTCCCTCCAACATCCAAGGGCGCCGGTGAAAATGTTCATTGCTCCTTTTAATATGGTGTATGTACCTATAAGGTTAAATAACATGTTTAAAAAAAAAGTTGATAAAACTATTTATTTAAAAAGATACAGGGTGTCACCTGTAGGTGACAATAGGCACTGGTTATACCTATGCAGCCGAGGCTTTTCACTCTTTTGTAGATTAAATTCCGTTTCGAATTGGCGTTCCATAAATGTTTGGGTCCGTCAAATGTTCGTATGAAATGCATACCAGCAATGTACATGAAGAGGGGCATTGCAGTGTACACTCATGATTCGAATGCGCTCCTTGCTTTTGATCAAGCGATCTCTGTTCATGACCATCCTGATGGGCGACAGTTGATCGAAGTTTCTTCTATTTTCTTCCCTGTAACGTATTCCTTAGATCCTTTCACTATGTCCTTTTGGAGGAGAATTCACTCCGTGGTTATCCTCTGAGGAGGTTTTCCATAAGAATGCAAATAGCATTGGACAACATTCCTTCGAAATTGGCAGCATGTGACACTGCCGCCTGAAACCTTCGTCTTCAACAGCCAAGCATTCTGGCAGGCTGCGTCAAGGCCGAAAAGGAACAGTGGGTACCACCACTTTTTCCCAATCAATGAAGCGCGCATTGAGCTTACATTTTCATCAAAACCACAACCCCCCATTTAAGTGTTATAAAATGCTCGGCAAGAGGGCGTTCAACAGAAATTTTGGCGCGTTTCCTCTCAACATAGGCAATTCTCACTGCTCTCTTGACTGGGGTTGCACTAAGACAGTTTGCAGTTGTGACTACACTGTTGTCACACCAACGAGCCAAGGACAAAGTCGAGTAGTCTTGACTTCATAGGACCCCTTGTCATTATCTTCTTTACTTTGGATGAGGTAAGAGCAAACCCAATCATACATTATTCCAAAACATAATCTTTAATGAAAAACACATAACTATCACATAAACCCAATTACGTAAACTCATGCCCTCACAAAAATCATGCGGTACGGAAGGTTGCAGAAAATAGCCTAGGGCCTATTGTCACCAGCAGGTGACATTCGTCTTTTGCTGGCCGAAATACCGACGAAAATTGCCACATAGCCAACAGAAACATCCCACTTTATAAAAAATGAGAAATTATTGGATATATTACCTTATTTTTGGGCATTTCTGGAAGCAAAGTGTTACCCACATTGACGATAGCACATTTTCCTAGAGATATCAACAAGAACGAATTCTTCAACCTCAGTGATGTAGGTTAGGTCTTGAGGAACCTATGTATGCATTGGAACATCACCAGGGGGTTGCTAGTTTTTTTTTTTTTTCAATCAGTCTTCAAATTGCTGTCACCTGTAGGTGACAATTGGCGCTGCCGAGTTGAAAAAGTTTAATTTATTCTAATGTAATTCCATTTTGTTGAAATACACAACTGTTGTTTTACCTGTCCGCTTAACAAGCGAACATCTTATCAGTGAACTGATTTCTTGATGTTTTTTCGTAAACCTCAGAGCATAGAGTTTTGGTTAGGTATGGGCTCTCGAGGGCTTCTATTGAGTATGCCTCTATCTTTTGGACAGTTCCAAGCCTTCAGTTCAGAGGCTAGTATTTCACGAACGTTCATGGAATAGTGTTTGAGCGGGGCAGGGTTTTCGTTAAATAAATTCAAATGACTAAAGCCCCTCTACTTGCTCGGGAAATGAAAAATATTTCTTGGCTTGCTGGAATTGGGTTGGAGTTATACCTACCTTTGAAAAAAAAAATCACAAATTTAGGTAAACTTGGGAAAATAACATTATGTTGCAGCTTTGAATGGGAAAAATTTCGGATTCCTTCCCAAATTATTTGTAAGCTGCTCATCTCCAAATTTTGTTATAGGAGAACCAGGTTACTCGTGCAGAATGGAAAGAGAGGCGGCCAAATCTCTGTTGTTTCTTTCCGAAGTGACTTTGGAAACCGCTCATCGACAGTACGTTAGCGCTGGTCTTGTGGCGCAGTCATCGAAACCACGAACTTATCCGTACACGCTATCCCCCAACAAGGTTAATTATAGTTCTCAAATGTGAATATAGTGGAGAAAGGGTCTGTCTTACTTAATATTTTGACTGTAGTGGGCCCAGTACAGTGTAAGACGGACTCTTTCTCTAATATACTCACATTTTACTGATCCTAACAGAACTAACCCCTTGTCATACCATGTGTAAAGCTTTTCTAAGCCGAATTGAGAATTTTTCAAACTAATATGAGCATTTTTTCAGATCATTTCAGGATTTCCTTAACTAAAAGGGAAGAGATAGTTTTCCAAACTAAATGGGAATGTGTTTAAGTGGTGTCTGAGGCTAGTAAAAATTATAATGAATTTTAGTGTTCCTTTTCCCCGAAACTACTAATTGAATTTGTGAATTTGAATGTTGATAATAACTCCACATTCGCCTTTTTTTCGATAAACGATTTATCGATTTTTAATTTGAAATTGAAGTGAAGCCTGATCTGGTGGGTTCTAATGAAATGTTCACATTTGATGGCCACAAAAACGTCAAGAAACAAAGTTTTGAGAAGCGTTTTTCTCAAAAAAACAAACGGAAATTATTTCACAGGGGTCAGCTATTCCTTCGGACCAGCAGCATGGGGGCTCATTCCAATCGATTCAGCGTCCAAAATTTGGTGGAAAATGATACCTCACACGCCTAGGTACCAGAAATCTCGATAGCACGCATTCAAAATGAGTAGTAGATACCCATTTTGACCCATAACCTCTTCCGGTGGGTGCCAATCGCTCCGGGACCCGTCTTGTTGGATTCAATATCCAAAATTTAGCCGAAAATAATCGCCCCACACTCCTATAGATCGCCGTAAATATCGAATATCCATCCTTCGAATTGCACATTTCGACCCCAACTCCTTTTTGGTTGGTTATTCCTTGAATAATCTACCTATGTTTTCATGCAAAAGGTCAATCTCTCCGATTCGGCTCAAAATTTTTTTCTGTACGTTTCTTGGTGTCTAGATCAAAAAAGGTCAATGTCCGTCCGCCGTACGCCATGGATACATACCCATTTTGACCCATAACTTCTTCCGGTGGGTGCCAATCGTTCTGGGACACACATCATTGAATTGAGCGTCCAAAATTTAGTGGAAAATGATACCACACGCCTAGGTACCAGAAATCCCAAAAACACATATTCAAAATGGGTAATATATACCCAATTTGACCCATAACTTCTTCCTGTGGGTGCCAATCGATCTGGGACCCATTTTATTGGATTCAGCGTCTAAACTTTAGTGGAAAACTATACCCCACACGCCTAGGAAGCAGAAATCTCGAAAACACATATTCAAAATTGGTAATAAATACTCAATTTGACCCATAACTTCTTCCAGTGGGTGCCAATCGTTCTGGGACCCGTTTTATTGGATTCAGAATGACACCCTACTCGCCTAGATCACCCAAAATCTCGAAAATCCATTTTTCAAAAAACACATTTTGACCCCTACCCCACCCAAATTTGGTCCGATCGGGCTGAAAAGTTTTGAGGATCCGTCTCGGCCGGGAACAGACCCCTGACCCAAATTTCAGATTTTTACAAAATTGTCTACTACCAAAAACGGCGTGGACAATGGATGGCGGACGGCGTACGGCGGACGGACATTGACCTTTTTTGATCAGGACATCATGAAACGTCCAGAAAAAAATTTTGAGCCGAATCGGAGAGGTTGACCATTATCATGAAAACATAGGTTGATTATTCAAGGAATAACCAACAAAAAGGTCAATGGCCGTCCGCCGTACGCCGTCCATTGTCCGCGCTGTTTTCGGTAGTAGAAAATTTTCTATAAATTTGAAATTTGGGTCAGGGGTCTGTTCCCGGCCTAGGACGGTCCTCAAAACTTTTCAGCCCGATCGGACCAAATTTGGGTGGGGTAGGGGTCAAAATGTGTTTTTTGAAAATGTGTTTTTCGATGGTCAGATGGGCTATCGTTAGATACCTAGGGATAGTTCGAATAATAGATCTTTTTGGCAAGATTTTTGGCAATCTAGGCGAGTGTGGTATCATTTTCCACTAAATTTTGGACCCTGAATCGATTGGAATAGGTCCGGGATTGAAGAAATGAATCTCCATGCGCCTGGTTGGAGGTTCAAATTAGTCTCCGTGCGCCTGGTTCGAGGAATAACCAACCGGTATGTAAAAATTTGCAGATTTCTTACTTCTGGAGAAATAGAGCATCAACGGTCAAAAAATCGATTTTTGGCGTAATAATCAACTTCCCAACAATGTGTCATGTATTGCTTAACTCGGCACATTGGATACGGCATTTTTTTCTTGGCGCTTCTTGTTTCAATTTCAATAAAATTTCATTTATCTTTCCCAGATTGTTTGTTTTTAGACATAAGAGCGACGATTTTCCAAAATCGCAGCTTTTCTCGCTGAGGGTTGGATGTTATCTTTGGAAGTCCAAAACTATTCTAGAGGTCGTAAAACAATCAATCAATTCAAAATTGAATGTAGTTTTCAATAACTCCAATTAAAAAAAAGTGGGGGGGGGGGGGGGGCAGGAAAAATTAGTCAGGGCTTATTGAGACTCTTGAGGCAATTTTAAGAAATAACATTTCTGAAACAAAATGGAAAAATACTTTTTTTTTTTTTTTTTAAATCAATATTGAAATTAAAAAACAAAATGAATGAAGAATACTTTTTAAATATATCATTGAAAAATTAGGCTCTTGTTTAGGAACAAAAAGTCAGTGAAGAAGGTACCTAGCAGCCGCATTTGTTAGATGTACGAAGATATCCATTATTCAATTTCCGTAATTTTTTACTGTTTCAGTAAGTAATTTCATTTCCAATAAAAGTCTTGAATCGCCTAAAATCCTTGTCAATCCGGTTTGGAAACCCATCTCTTGGTTTTTAGTTGTGAAAGTTTCTTAGATTAGAAAATTCTCAATTTGACACGAAAAAAAGCTATATATCGCCACTTAGTACCATAATTCGAGAAAATATTTGCGGAAATGTATTTTCATAATGTATTTTGTTATTGAACAGGTTGAGCCGGCCTCAATCGAACTAACGTCCAAAGCGGATATGTGGAGATCTGACGTGTTATCTCTCAACAAAGACTGCCAAGACTTGAATATCACCGCGAGGCTCTCCCCACGTAGCGAAACTACTGAGTCGACTCGGCCGATAGATCTCAGCAACAAGTCTATAGGTGGGGTATGCCTCAGATGACTTGAGTCTTTGAAGAGCAAACTCAGGGGGGATTTCTATTGCGCTCTAGCAGTTATCTATGTAAGCTCCTGGTTTACTGGTGGTGAGGGAAGTCTAAAACTTCTCTGGTTCCATTCTTTTTTTAGTTGGTTATTCCTTAAATAATCAACCCAAGTATATTTTCATGCAGAAGGTCAACCTCTTCGATTTACCCTAAAAATGTTCTCTTGGCATCTCAAAGTGTCTAGATCAAAATAAAAAAACCCGTCCGATTGGTGCCCACCGGAAGATATTGTGGATCAAAATGGCTTTTCGAGATATTCGGGTAACTAGGCGTGAGGAGTATCATTTTCAGCTAAATATTGACGCTGAATCGATTGCAATGAGTCCGGGACACTCCCCATCCACTGTTTTCCATGTTCCTGTTCCTCCTTTGTTTTTGGTTGGTTATTCCTTGAAAAATCAACCTATGTTTTCATGCAAAAGGTCAATTTCTCCGATTCGGCCCAACAATTTTTTCTGGGCGTTTCAAGGTGTCTAGATCAAACAAGTCGAATGTCTTTGGTAGAAGACAATTTTCTAAAAATCTGAAATTTTGGTCAGGGATCCGTTTTCGGCTCTAGTTGGTCCTCGAAACTTTTCAACCCGATCTGACCAAACAGAAAATCGTAGTTATTCAGGTTACCACAATCAATCTCACCCTGATCACATTTTACCACTGTCCGGGAAAAGCAAAATAACCAACCAAAACGGCAATCAAGTTGACTTTTTCACCATCAGGGAGTCTACCTCTTTTTGCCCTCCTCTACTGAGTAACAGATCTTGTTATTGTGCTCAGCAAAATGGAAAATAAACGTTGTTTGTGTATGGTAATCGTAGGTTCTTACGATTTAGACTTTGAAACCTGTATGAGAATGGTTTGATATCAACTTACTGTCTCTTTGCAATTCATTATTCCATTCATAAATAATTTATGAGTCAAAAATGAGATCGCAGGTGTATGATTAAATGTAGTAGTGCAAAACATTTTTTTATTCGTGAAGAAAATATTCCAAAATATTTTAAATCACTATTACGACTAGCTGAAAAATGTCGCAGCATAATTTAGGCAAGTTTGAAAATGTCAGGTAAGTAAGACCAAACGAATATGATTAACCATAGCACATCAGGATGTAGGTTCAGGTACACAAAATGTAAAGACTTCAAACTTTCTAAATGTTCTAAGTGTTATCAGTTATCTACGTGACGTTATCAGGTTAAGGAAGTACGCAGGAGTTTACTGCAATAACCGTTTGAGCGCACTGAACATCCCCACGGGTTGCTCCTTAGAGACGCAATTGCCTCAGATGTGCCATTTTATTTTGTACAAACGGAAAAATATGTGTTTCAACTGTCTTCTCGTGCTGCAGCGCTAACCGGTGGAACTTGCAAAACACCCGTGATCAGTTCAGTAGGTGGGCAGGCCCACTTGCTCGCCTCGATATGCTCCACAACGGAAAAATTGGCATCAACGCCGACGTCGCAGTATCCTGAAGACAGCACGCTCCTCCACGCTTACCTGACTGAACGAGCTGTTAGGGACCAACAAATCAAATTGCAGCATCATCCTCGAAAACGACTTCAAGACCTGTCAAACGAAAGGGTGACGGAATCAGAGCCGAAAACTATCGTCCCTTCGCCGACCATACCGGTGAGTGATCAAGAGTTGGTAACACTGGTAGGCTTCTTAATTATGAATAATTTTGGTTTTAAATTCGTAAGGTTTTCATAAAAATTCACTTTCTCAACAAGAAATATACAGATAATAAAGTTATTTGATATTTTTTACAATTATTAATAAAACTTTTTTTTATTTTTTATTTATTTTTATTTTTTATTTATTTATTTTTTTTAAACATACGAATACCGGCAAAGGCAAATCTACAAAATAATTCAAATATATTTATTCAATAAAAGAATTTGTCTTTTATTTTTATTTTTAAAAAACCTGCACTTTTTTATGAATAAATTATGGTTGCTAAATGCTACGGTTCCCATTAAGAAAAACATTGTTGTTATACAACAAGAGTAAACAAATTTATTAATTATTGGTAAAACCGAAACAAACTCTCAGGTTTCATATAAAATTCTTCAAATTTTAGATGAATTGTTAAAAATTATTTGCCTTACACAATAACTTTATCAAGTGGCACTTTGTAAAAGCGAATATAATCAAATAATAACAAAAGATGGGCCACAGAACTCCCTGCCACCGGAGAACGTTTTCATCAGACTAACTGCGTTGTCGGATTCTCCCACCACCAGATCAAAGTGAGTGGGGGAAGACTGAACTGCATGGAGACCAGAGCTAGGTAGGCCCTGGTTGAAGGGATGTAAGTTGGATTCAAAACCAATTCTTCAATCACTGAAAATATGAGACTGAATAAAAGTAATCATTTGCCAGTTTTTTCCAAATTTAATTTAATTTATGACATAATAATTTGTATAATTTTATATATATTCACATTTAAAATTAAATGAGGCTTGCATTTATTCATATCACTGACAAACAAAGCGTGATGTAAATTAATGCCAAATATTATTTGAAAATAATAATCTTGTCTTTCAGCAGGTTGGAGAAATCCGAGGATCTGACCAGCATTTAGAATAAAATTCTAGCAAACATTCCCGTAGCATGCCCACGACGTCAAGAATGTTTCATCACTATCATTATTACGTTTTTAAGAAGAACTTCTTCTGTTCAAAAATTCTATTCGGCTCATTAGTCCTCAAACACTAACTCATGATAGTCCTCTTACCTGCGGGGAGTTGACCTGCACCCTCTCGTAGAACTGGGAACACCGGACTACAAAGAGAAGATCCGAAAACTTGTACCGTGCGGCCAAAAAGGTGTATAAAGAGACAAGGACTGATTAGAAAAAATAGTTGTAGTTAAAAGTGGCTTAATTTGAAAAAAATATGAAAAATCTATTGAAAAATGTCTTCTAGTTACTGGTTGATTATTCCTTGAACAATCAACCTATGTATTCATGCAAAAGGTCAATCTCTCCGATTCGGCCCAAATTTTTTTTCTGGGCGTTTCAAGGTGTCTAGATCAAAAAACGCTGCAAATTCATACACAGGGGTTGGTTATTCGTCAGACCTGGCGCAAGTAGATTAATTTCTTCAACATGGAGGAAATGGGGATAACGGTGGGTGCGGCGGGTCCCAGACCCATTCCAATCGATTCAGTGTCCATGATTTAGTGGAAAATGATACCCTACACGCCCAGGTACCAGAAATCTCATAAACACATATTTAAAATGGGTAATATATACCCAATTTGACCCATAACTTCTTCCAGTGGGTGCCAATCGTCCTGAGACCCACTTCATTGGATTCAGCTTCCAAGATTTAGCGGAAAATGATACCCCACACGCCTAGGTTCAAGAAATCTCAAAAACACATATTCAAAATATGTAATATATACCCAATTTGACCCATAACTTCTTCCAGTGGGTGCCGATCGTTCTGGGACCCATTTCATTGGATTCAGCGTCCAAAATTTACTGGAAAATGATACCCCACTCGCCTAGATCGCCCAAAATCTCAAAATTCATTTTTCAAAAAACACATTTTGACCCCTACCCCGCCCAAATTTGGTCCGATCGAGCTGAAAAGCTTGGAGGACCGTCCTAGGCCGGGAACAGACCCCTGACCCAAATTTCAGATTTTTAGAAAATTTTCTACTACCAAAAACGGTGTGGACGGCGGACGGCGTTCGGCGGACGGACATTGACATTTTTTGATCTAGACACCATGAAACGTCCAGAAAAAAATTTTGAGCCGAATCGGAGAGGTTGACCATTTGCATGAAAACATAGGTTGATTATTCAAGGAATAACCAACCAAAAGTCAAATATCCGTCCGCCGGCCGCGCTTTTTTTGACGATAGAAAACTTTATGAAAATCTGAAATTTTGGTCAAGGACCCGTTTCCGGCTTTAGTTGGTCCTCGAAACTTTTCAACCCGGTCCACAAAATTCGGGAGGCGTCAATATTATGTACTTCGAAAAATGGATTTTCGAGATTCTTAGCGATCGGGAGATAATACGGGGTATTATTTTCCACTGAATTTTGGACGTTGAATCCAATGAGACGGGTCCCGGAACGATTGCCTCCCACCGGAAGAGGTTATGGACGCTGGATCTATTTTTAAATTAGTCTCTATGCACCTGGTCTAAGGAATAACCAACCCATGTGCAAGTTTGCAGCGTTGTTTTTATAGACCAAGGCGCCTTATTTTTGGCACAGCCTTCGTATTTGGTGTGCAGGCAGCCCACTGACCGATGCTACCCCACTGGCATAGTGCACCTGAGGGCAACCAACCTCTTGCACTAAATCCCAGCTGAAATTATGTTATTCTGCGTTCCGTTGCTCCCTCAATTTTGATTAAAACAATGTTCAAGAGCATGTTTGTTTCGTCACTCAAGTTTTATGTCCGTTTTTGCAGTTGAAGGCTGAGACGAAATTGGACGAACCGGACGTTGAAGAGCGAGTTCTGGCGCCACGATGTGATACACCTCTGGCGACGACAATGAAGAAAGCTGACTCTCCGCCGTCTCTTTTGTCGCCGAGCAGCCCGACGAATAAGAAACAAGCAGAATTTAGAGAACCCGCTTCCGCTCTCAGTTATATCAGGTAAATCAAAGGCACCCTCAGAAGTCGAAGATGTTTTTTGGTTTATTAAAAATGCTCAAACCAGGCGCATTAAGACTAATTTTAACCTCGGACCAGGCGCATTGAGATTCATTTCTTGAACATGGGGGAAACAGTGGGTGTGGTGGGTCCCGGACCCATTCCAATCGATTCAGCATCCAAGATTTAGCGGAAAATGATACCCCACACGCCTAGGTTCCAGAAATCTCAAAAACACATATTCAAAATGGGTAATATATACCCAATTTGACCCATAACTTCATCCAGTGGGCGCCAATCGTCCTGAGACCCATTTCATTTGATTCAGCGTCCAAAATTTAGTGGAAAATGATACCCCACTCGCCTAGATCGCCCAAAATCTCGAAAATCCATTTTTCAAAAAACACATTTTGACCCCTACCCCGCCCAAATTTGGTCCGATTGAGCTGAAAAGCTTGGAGGACCGTCCTAGGCCGGGAACAGACCCCTGACCCAAATTTCCGATTTTTACAAAATTTTCTACTACCAACAACGGCGTGGACGGCGGACGGACATTGACCTTTTTTGATTTAGACATCATGAAACGTCCAGAAAAAAATTTTGAGCCGAATCGGAGAGGTTGACCATTTGCATGAAAACATAGGTTGATTATTCAAGGAATAACCAACCAAAAATGTCAATGTCCGTCTGCCGAACGCCGTCCGCCGTCCACACCGTTTTTGGTAGTAGAAAATTTTCTAAAAATCTGAAATTTGGATCAGGGGTCTGTTCCCGGCCTAGGACGGTCCTCCAAGCTTTTCAGCTCGATCGGACCAAATTTGGGCGGGGTAGGGGTCAAAATGTGTTTTTTGAAGAATGAATTTTGAGATTTTGGGCGATCTAGGCGAGTGGGGTATCATTTTCCAGTAAATTTTGGACGCTGAATCCAATGAAATGGGTCCCAGAACGATCGGCACCCACTGGAAGAAGTTATGGGTCAAATTCGGTATATATTACATATTTTGAATATGTGTTTTTGAGATTTCTTGAACCTAGGCGTGTGGGGTATCATTTTCCGCTAAATCTTGGAAGCTGAATCCAATGAAGTGGGTCCCAGGACGACTGGCACCCACTGGAAGAAGTTATGGGTCAAATTGGGTATATATTACCCATTTTGAATATGTGTTTATGAGATTTCTGGTACCTGGGCGTGTGGGGTATCATTTTCCACTAAATCATGGACACTGAATCGATTGGAATGGGTCTGGGACCCGCCGCACCCACCGTTTTCCCCATTTCCCCCATGTTTTAAATAAGTTTCCATGCGTCTGGTCTGACGAATAACCAACCCCTGTGTAAGAATTTGCGGCGTTTTTTTTCTTCTAAATATGATAACTTTATTGTAATTTTATATAACATTCCAGTTCTGCAGGAGGCATATTATAATAGAGGGGTTACCCCCTGGTGTCACATGTTACGGGGGTACTATCCATTGATAGTCCCCGTGATTTTTACATAATCAATGATAATAGCTTAAATAGCATTGTGAATAGAAAAAGGGTCCGACAAACATTCAAAAATAACATATTGATTAAGGTTTTAATTTTAATATGAATAATTATAGTTACTAGGAACAAAATGAGTAGACAAATACGTTGAACGAGAGTTTTATGTAATAATAATTATTATAGTTAATAGGAACTGAACGGATAAACAAATAGATGTGAATGAACAAATATTAATAAATAAGTATAAACGAAAAAATAAGTTGAATGAGTAAATAGGAAATATGCATGCAATTTAGTTTTGTGTGACTAGATTTTAAGGATTTAGAAGGTCTGGGGGTCGTTTTCGCTTCAGTTGTTTCAGATGCCTTGGTGGTGGAGGATTGCTGGACAGCTGCTGCAGGAGGGCGTTGCGATGGGTTGACATAGATTCGTGTAGTTGTTGGTAGTTGGATTTCACAATATCTTTGACTTCTGGGATCGCTAAGTCTTTATGGAGAATGCTGTTTCTCGTACCACGAGGCCCCCGTTATGACTCTGAGTGCTTCGTTCTGGAAAGTTTGTACCCGTTTGACCTGAGAATTAGATGCTGCTCCCCACATTTGATATCCATATAACCAAATATGGCTTATCACGGTTAGGTATATTAGCCTCTTTTCCTCCAAAGGTAATGGTGAGTATTTGTTAATAAGGAAATAAACAAGTCTCAGTCTATGTCCGGCCCTTTGTAAGATATTGGTTATATGGCTATTCCTTGTCTGACTGGAGTCCAGATGTAGACCGAGATATCGGCAGACTTGCTTTTGAGGGATATCAACTTGGTTCATGGTGATCACGGGGAGAGGGAGACTCCTTTTGTACGTGAATTGTATCAGAGTGGATTTCGCTGGGTTCATTTTTGTTCTCCACTGGTGACACCATGTGACAATATCTTCTGCCAGACTTTGCAGTTCACTTATTGAATTGTGGAAGTCCCCGGTTGACAATAGCGCCACGTCATCCGCGAACTGAGCTGTTGATACCCCATCAGACCTAGGAAGGTCGTGAGTAAAGAGGAGGTAGAGAATAGGCCCCAGAACACTTCCTTGAGGTACTCCTACTCTGATTGGTCGGATTGGGGATACAGACTGGCTAACTCTCACACTGTAGGTTCTGTCACACAAGTAGGACTTGAGCAGCCTGTACATACTGTCCGAGAGCAGCTCTTTCAGCTTGGCCAGTAACCCTGGGATCCAGACCCTATCAAAAGCCTTTTCTGTGTCCAGAAATAGTGCGTGACAAACGGATTTGCTTTCATAGGCTCCCAGAATATCTGAAACTACTCGGTGGAGTTGTTGGGCACACGAGTGAGAAGTTCTGAAGTCAAATTGTGTGTCCGGGATAACAGGTTCCAGGGTTTCAAGAAGATGCGGTAGTAGAAGGCTATCAAAGATTTTTCCCAGCAAGGAGAGTAAGCTTATGGGTCTGTAACTGTCTGGATCACCCTTTGTTTTCCCGGGTTTCGGTATCATTGTAATTATTGCGTACTTCCAGCTTGAAGGGACGTGCCCAAGTCGAAGTATGGTGTTGTAAATTTGTGTTAAAAACACAAGTGGCCTCCGAGTCAACATTTTTAACAGCGGTTGGGTAATATAATCATATCCTGGGGCTTTCTTTGTATGGGAGCGATCTATTGCATTCTTGACTTGCCCTGGAGAGAAGTAACGGGAGAATGGGGACAGTTGCAGCGGTTCCTCCAACCTTGACTTTATAAGATAGTTGAAATTGCCATCTTCGACTGGGTTTGGCTGAAATTGTTCCTCCAGGATGGTTGAAAACAATTCAGATTTCTCTTGAGCAGTACAATAGAAGACGTTGTTAATCTTTAGTGGAGGTATTTCGTAGCGTTCCTTGGTCAACTGCCGTGTTTCCTTCCACAGACTTCCATCATTTGGGCTCAGTGATGTAAGTTCGGTCATACGTGTAGTGCTATGCTCCTCACGTAGGGCTTGCTTAAGGTCACGAGTTGCCCGATTATAAGACGTCTTCAGATTGGGTTCCCTGGTGGTCTCCCACCTTTTCTTGCACATTTTCTTGATGTCGTGGAGTTGCTTAATTTTCCCAGAAAAAGAATGAATTCCATGTGTTTTTCTGTTTTCGCGAGATGTTTTACAGGCTGTAGCCGCTGCCCTTTGAATATTTCTAGTGAACGTGGCCACCGCTGCGTCGATTTCTTGGGGGGTTTTCAGCGAGATTTTCAAGTTGGTTAGCTCGTCGAGTGTTTTTGAATACTGGCGTCGGTCAAACGGATGCCTAATGAGGGAGTTACTTTCGATAACTGGAGGGCTACCACTGATATACATCATCACCGGTCTGTGATCTGAAGAGAGATCAGCCATCAGTAGGGGTTTTTCGCAAATTTGGGAAGCGCTCTTGGTAATAAAGAAGTCCAGCACATCAGGGGGACTGAGAGATGTGGAGGAAAGAATGTTGGTTCGGCTGGAAATAGTGGATCTAACGACAGTCTACTTACTATTGAAGTCTCCGCCCAGGATGAAGCGAGTTCCCATTTCATGAAACAGACCAAGAAAATCAGCGTGCACAAGACGATATTTTGGAGCTGAATAGAAGGAACCAATTTTGTTGATATGATTGTGAAATTTCACTTTGATCCTAGCCACCTGCATAGTGTCCTCGATGATTGAAGTTCATCATGGGTTATTTCGTTCTTTATTATTATAGCTGATCCACCTTGGTTTGTATTACTAGAGTGATCCGCTCTATATATGACGTAGTTGGGTGCAAAAAACTTCCTTTGATCAGTTAGTTTTGTCTCCGTAACTAGAGCGATATCTACGTTGTTGATTATTAAGAAATGTGAAAACTCATTGAACTTATTTCCTATACCTCCCGCATTCCAAGTGCCAATTTTGAGTGATGGAGCGGTCTTCATTTTTTGTGTTGAATCAACGTGGGCATGAGTTGGGTGAACATCTGGATGAGAGGAGTGAGTAGGTTTAATAGAGAATCAAATTTTTGAATCTATTGGTGCATCATGCTGGTTGGGTCGATCTCCAAGGTTTGTTGTTGACGGGCGACTGCTGCATATGATAAGTTGGTACGGTTGCACAGCTCTTTGTCTTTTTAGGGTATGCTCATTGCCATTTGTTGTAAATTCTACACCCTTCGAGGAGGGAATAGAAGATGGGAATTTGTTTCTTTGGAGTTGCAGATGGGTTGGGCAGCCTTTGTAGTTGGCTGTGTGATGCCCTCCGCATTTTACACAGACTGGTTGCGACTTTAGCGTCTTCATTACAATTAGCTGTGGGATGAACCCCATCACGCTTGACACATCTCGCTGGCTAATGGCAATAATTCTTTGTATGATTGTATTCTTGGCAGTTCGTGCATTGGAGGATAGTTCTGCGTGGCATAGGTGGTTCCTCCTTAATTACTGCTCCGTACAAGCGGTCAAACTCATAAATTTTTTCATAGTTGGGTTTTGGTTGGTTATTCCTTGAATAATCAACCTATGTTTTCATGATAATGGTCAACCTCTCCGATTCGGCTCAAAAATTTTTTCTGGACGTTTCATGATGTCCTGATCAACATACACAGGGGTTGGTTATTCCTCGGACCAGGCGTATGGAGACTCATTTCATAAGCATGGGGGAAATGGGGAAAACAGTGGGTGCGGCGGGTCCCAGACCCATTCCAATCGATTCAGGATCCAAAATTTAGTGGAAAATGATACCCCACACGCCCAGATACCGGAAATCTCGAAAACGCATATTCAAAACGCTGCAAATTCTTACACAGGGGTTGGTTATTCCTCGAACCACTCGTATGGAGACTCATTTCCTCAACATGGAGAAATTGGGGGAAACACTGGGTGTGGCGGGTCCCGGAACCATTCCAATCGATTCAGGGTCCAAAATTTAGTGGAATATGATACCCCACACGCGCAGGTACCGGAAATCTCGAAAATGCATATTCAAAATGGGTAATATATACCCAATTTGACCCATAACTTCTTCCAGTGGGTGCCAGTCGTCCTGGGACCCACTTCATTGGATTCAGCTTCCAAGATTTAGCGGAAAATGATACCCCACACGCCTAGGTTCCAGAAATCTCAAAAACACATATTCAAAATGGGTAATATATACCCAATTTGACCCATAACTTCTTCCAGTGGGTGCCGATCGTTCTGGGATCCATTTCATTTGATTCAGCGTCCAAAATTTAGTGGAAAATGATACCCCACTCGCCTAGATCGCCCAAAATCTTGAAAATCCATTTTTCAAAAAACACATTTCGACCCCTACCCCGCCCAAATTTGGTCCGATCGGGCTGAAAAGCTTGGAGGACCGTCCTAGGCCGGGAACAGACCCCTGACCCAAATTTCAGATTTTTAGAAAATTTTCTACTACCAAAAACGGCGTGGACGGCGGACGGGTCAAATCGGGTATTTAATACCCATTTCGAATATGTGTTTTCGGGATTTCTGCTACCTAGGCGAGTAGGGTGTCATTTTCCACTAAATTTTCGACGCTGAATCCAATAAAATGGGTCCCAGAACAATTGGCACCCACCGGAAGAAGTCATGGGTCAAAATGGGTATGTATCCACCCATTTTGTATGTGTCAGGATTTCTGGTGCCTAGGCGTGTGGGGTATCATATTCCACTAAATTTTGGACCTTGAATCGATTGGAATGGGTCTGAGACCCGCCACACCCACTGTTTCCCCCATTCGAGGAATAACCAACCCGTGTGTAAGAATTTGCAGAGTTTTTGTTTTATGTCCAAGATAATGGTAAGGGTGTCTTGGTCGCTGGATGATGAACGGGCAACATTTGGACTGGTTCAAAACCACGTCCCTTCAATTCCTCCTTCATTAGAGCAGTATCACAGGTATGATGTAGCTCTCTGATTACTACGTGTAGGTTACGATCAGTTTTCATTTGGTAGCTGTAATATTCCGCTTTATTTTCGTCAAGATATTTAGTAGCTGCCTTATAGCAGTCGACTGTACTGAAGAGGAATTTGAACTTGTTGGTTCCAACAGTGACATATTTATAGTTGGTTAGTTTAAGTGTATTTAAACTTGCGAGTAATACGTTGATATTGCTTACATTTGTGATGAAAATAGGAGGCGGGCGATCGGTGAACAGTTGATCAGCAGAATTGTTTACCTGTATCTGGTCAACGTTCATATCTTCGAGCGATTGTAATGGTGTAAATGGATTTGGAGATAAGATTGTATCAGTGCGGAGACGCTTTGAGGGAGCGCGTCCATCCGATGAGCCAGGCATCTCAGACGCGCACAACAAACAACTTATGAACGCGAGAGAGAGAGAAAGTAAATAGTTTGAAAAAGGATGTAAGTAAGATAATAGAGAGGCCAGAGGTGTTATCTTGGCAACGGCCAGATGAGTACTCGTTCCACCCCCCCCCCCCCCCATTTATAAATCGCAGAATAGGAGTTGATCCTTTTTTCCGCGATCCGATCCTAATTCCCCAATCACAAACCCTTTGTTAACTTGTTCAAAGAATGACACAATTTGTTTCCCCTTGTTTCAGCTCAACGGAAGATGGTAAGAGTATGTGCTCTTTCTGCAACAAGATTTTCAATAAACCGAGTCAGCTGAGGCTTCACGTCAACATTCATTATTTCGAAAGACCCTTCAGATGTGAGGCCTGCGCCGTCTCCTTTCGTACCAAAGGCCATTTGCAGAAACACTTGCGATCTCTTTCTCACCTCAACAAAGTAATTTTTACTTAATAACTTCTATAATAATTCATATTTGATTACCTGAATAGTTGCAGAAGCAAACATAATGTTATAGAGGGCCCGGGGGTTCCCCCTCGGAAGTTCTTGACATTCTAGCTCTAAGATTTGTAGTTTTTAAAGCCTGTTTACACTATTTTAGCGTTGGTATACACAGGGGTTGCGGGGCTTTCCCCATGAAAATTCAGCTTTGAAATGCATGGGTTCAGATGTTTTTGATTCAATTTTCACAAGAATTTTGCACGAGCCAAGGGGTTTGGGCCGGTTGTGAGATAGAGGGGGGGGGGGGGTGTAAGTTAAATCCAAAAATTAAGGTACGGTAAGCGGCGTTACTTACAGCCTACTTAATACCACTCTTTGATCTTAAATTCTTATTTGTCCTCTTATATGAGCCTCTCAAAGTTAGTACATTTTGATGAGTTTTATTCTGAGAAATACTTTTTTTGCCATTTTTGTAGGAGATATTACAAATATACAAATGAGAATTTGGGATTGATATTGAACATTGAAACCGGGACATTGGAGACTATTTTCGGAAACCGACGGGACTGCTAAACAAGTGGCCTAAAATGGGACCCCCGGCCAAAACGGGACGTATGTCCATCGTAATTTTAATGCAACAATGAAAAAAATCTAGTTTATGATGATGCGTTGACTTCAATTGGTCAAAGATTAATGATATAAGTATCCAATCTCTATTAGTATGAAGTGGAAATGTATTTGAATTGTTCAGTACTTGAAGGCATGAATCTGGTTCGACCTCATCACCATCCCTGAGTGTAGAAAGAAATCTATTTTCAAGTATAATTTATTCTTTTGTTAAAATAAATTGCTGTTATTACATCTTCCCACATTACAGGTGAACATGAATTCGACCTTTGGAACAGCAACTACGAGCAACCCGAGGCCCTTCAAGTGTGACGACTGCAAAATCGCTTTTAGAATACACGGCCATTTGGCGAAACATTTCCGGAGTAAAATGCACATAATGAAATTAGAATGTCTTGGAAAACTTCCCTTCGGAACCTACGCGGAACTCGAGAGATCCGGCATCAACATGAACGACATTGACACAACTGATTGTGAAAACTCCCTCGAAAGCCTCCAGGTACGAGTAGTTGGTTTATTTTCGACAGTTGAGGGGTTTTCTCGTTGAAATCGTAAAAAATATTTTTTTAATCTACAATATAATGGGGTCATTTAAAAACAAGAATTTTGAAAATTGGATAACAGGAACTTTATTAAAAATATTCGTAAAGTGTGGAGCGGGACCCTAGTGGCAGCCAGCCGCGTAGGCTGGGTTATCTTCCTGCGCTTCCCTATCCCTTTTTAGCCTCTTCCTAGCTATGCTTCTGCTCTGTCAAGCCCGATTTAAGACTAGTTGAGTTGCTCTTTTGGCCATCTTCATCCTCAGCTTGTCTCGTCCTTTACAAGCTGAAACCAAGAGCTGAGTTCAATTCTGAGTGCTTGTAGAATGCGGCAAAGCTATAACCATCATAATTTAGGGTATCATTTTCCTCTAACTTAACTTCGGACGACGAATCGACTTAAATGGGTCCAGGTACGGTTAACATAAACAGGGAGGGGGGGGGGGGGTTACGGGTGAAAAAGGGTTTTTGAGATTTTTGGACTCAGGTTCGGTGTGTCCCGAACCGACTTTCGCCCACTAGAGTTGGATGCCATTGGGACAAGCTGAATAATGTAAAAATAAATACGTGCTTGGGGGGAAAAAATTATTTTTCTGTTCATTCTTGATTGGTTATTCCTTGAATAATTGACCCACGTAATCATGCCAGAGGTTAATAACTCCGATTGGCTCCGAAATTAGACTGTATGAGTTTCATGATGTCTAGATTAGAAAAAAAAACCCTGCAAATTATTACACACGGGTTGGTTATTCCCCTACTCGCCTAGATCGCCCAATATCTCGAAAAATCCATTTTTCAAAAAAACATGTTGACCCCTACCCCGCCCGTCCGATTGGGAGCGAGATTTGGTCCGATCGGGCTGAAAAGTTTTAAGGACCCGTCTCGGCCGGGAACAGACCCCTGACCCAAATTTCAGATGTTTAGAAAATTTTCTACTACCGAAAACGGCGCGGACAATGGACGGCGGACGGACATTGACCTTTTTTGATCTAGACACTATGAAACGTCCAGAAAAAAAATTTGAGCCAAATCGGAGAGGTTGACCTTTTGCATGAAAACAGCTTATTATTCAAGGAATAACCAACCAAAACCGCAAATTCTTTTACAGGGTTTGGTTACTCCTCGAATCAGGTGCATGGAGACAAGTCCAACCGATTCTGCGTCCAAAGTTTAGTGGAAAATAATATCCCCATAATTTTGACCCATAACCTCATCCATTTGGCGCCAATTCTCTCAGGACCCGTCTCATTGGATTCAGCGTCCTAGATTTAGTCGAAAATGATACCCCACATGCCTAGTGTCGTAGCTCGAGCTCATTAGACTGATCTATCGTTGGGTTGAGTGAAACATGAACTAAATGCACGAACTAAAACTTATATTCAGGGATGAACTGCGATTTCAAAAGGCTTAGAACAAAAGACCAAAAAAGCACACTGAACACATCGACACGAGATCGGGAACGACTGTAGGTTATAAAAGTTTCGCCAGAAGACGAGCAAGAAGAACAAGAAGAATAATGCAGAATTACCGCCGGCTCACAGAGCGCGGCTGGAAGCAAGAACTAACACCCGTAGGTAATCTTAGTGTCAGCTCCGAGGTAGGTACTCTTGCCCACACGGTCAAACATCCTCCCCCCGGGGCAAAGGACAAAGCTTGGTCAATGGACGTGTGAAGGAGGAAGAGCCAGCGCGAACCTTAGCTACCCGAGCTATGCCATCAGGGCCAGGGCACAGCTCCTCAATGACTCCCATCGGCCACTGAAGAGGGCGCAAATTATCATCCTTCAAAAGAACTAGATCTCCAACTACTGGCGGGTTATGGGGAGAGCACCACTTAGACCGAACTTGAAGATCTGTTAGATATTCATGGTGCCATCGCTTCCAAAACCGAGCTACAGTCTGGTTAACCAGATTCCATTTAGGAACCAAGCGGGAACTAAAACCAGTCGCGATGGGATCTGGAAGCGCGGTTAAGGGCCTATGAACCAGAAAGTGCGCAGGGGTGAGTGCTTGAAGATCAGACGGAGAACTAGACAACTGAACTAAGGGCCTGCTATTAAGGACCGCTTCGACTTTGGTCACGATAGTCATAAGCGTTGGGAGCGAAGTACGTTGGTCCTTTAGAACTACCCGTAGCAGGCGCTTAGCAGACTTGACGGCAGCCTCCCACAGTCCACCGAAGTGTGGAGCTCGAGGAGGAATGAACTTCCACTCAACTCCTCGAGCAGCCAGACCCTCGGTTAGAGCCTGAACCACGCCGCCGTCAAGAGCCAGACGTAGCTGACGAAGGAGATGGGCGGCACCCACAAAGTTGGTGCCGTTATCGGACCAGATCTGTGCAGGAACTCCTCGACGGGCCATGAAGCGCTCCAAGCACTGCATGAACCCGTCGGTACTAAGATCAAGAACTAACTCCAAATGGACAGCCTTTGTCTGAAAACAAACAAAGACTGCCAGATAGACCGGAACTATACGCACTCCGCGCAGAGCGGCGAGATTGCAGAAGAAAGGACCTGCAAAGTCCACACCAGTTTGCTCAAAGGCGTAAGAACTAACAACTCTTTCTGCGGGCAGTTGGCCCATCGGAGGCTGGAACGGCCGTGGGTTGACAGAATAGCAACGAATACATTTGCCCAGAATATCTGTCACCACCTGACGGCCGTTCACGATCCAGAACCTAGAACGAACATGAGCTAAGGTAGCGCGAGGGCCAACATGGAGACACTGCTCATGGGCGGCGCGAACTATGAGCAGGGTTAGATGATCCTTAGACGGGAGCAGAGCTGGGTGACGAGCATCGTAACCCAGCGCGCTACGATCTAAACGGCCCCCTACACGCAAAACGCCATCCGTTCCGATAAAAATGGACAGTTGGCGCATAATCTTGGGTAGGGGACGCTGCTTGCTCAGGGCTAGGAACAGGTCACTAAAGTGGCGCTGCTGAGCTCGAAGAACTAGGGCGAGATCTGCTGAGCGCAGTTCCGAAGTGGTCAGAGAACTAGAACTATTTTCACCAGAACTAGCTTGACCAGAACTGACCCGACCTGAACTTGAGTTACGAGCAAACCGAAGCATCCACCCTACGACGCGTCGTAATCGGCTAAATGAACTAAATCGGGCTTCAAAGGAATTTGGGTCAGAACTAACAAGAACATTGCTGGAACTAGCTCTGATCTCATCAGCTACCGTTTGAGAACTAAGATCTGGTCGTACGCGACGCACCGGCCAGTCTGCACGATCTAGCTTGAACCAAGGGGGCCCCTGCCACCATAAAGAACTATTGACCAATTCCGAGGGCAAAGCCCCACGAGATGCTAGGTCTGCGGGGTTATTGGAAGAACTAACATGGACCCAGCGCTCCTGTGGGACAGCTTGGAGGGTTTTAGACACTCGATTGCCTACGAAAACCTTCCACACAGGGGCTGGGTCTGCAGTGAGCCAAGAAAGAACTATAGAACTATCAGAACAAGCCAGTACTTGATGATATAAAATTGCAGGGAACAAGGGACGAACACGAACTATAGTCTTACCCAGTAACTCGGCAGCTAAGAGCTCGAGCCTGGGTATAGACTCAAGCTTGATCGGAGCTATGCGAGCACGAGCAATGAGCAAACTGACGGTTACAGTACCAGAACTAGAACTAACTAAGTACACTACAGCTGCGTAGGCACGTTCAGAGGCATCGGCGAACCCCACTAACCAGGAGCTAGAGTCTGGAGTGGGAATAAGCCGAGGAATTGCAAGCTGAGCAAGATCTGGCAGGGACTGAGCTAACTTGTACCAGGCCAGAACCAGGTCGGGCGAGAGCGGGTCATCCCATTCATAGGTGCCTCGGCAAACCTGACGCTGTATGCCACGAGCAAAAACTGTAACCGGCATTACCCAGCCTAACGGGTCATAGATCCTACCTATCTGGCTGGCTAGTTCTCGCTTAGTGCTAATGGACAAGGTGGCAGGGACTTTAAAACAGAACGAATCAGACAGCGGAGACCAAACAAGCCCTAACATTTTTAGAGGCTGATCACTATCCTCCAGGCCAAGATCTATCTGAGAACTAGAATCGAGCCGGTGCTCTGGAGGTAGATCACTAAGCAACTCTGAACTATTTGATGCCCACTTGCGGAGCTCGAACTGAGCTAGAGAGAGAGCTTGCATGAGCTGATCGCGAACTATACGTGCTGAACTAACATCTGGGCCTCCTCCATGCACATCATCCACGTAGGTATGATGGCGTAGAATGTCAGAGGCCAAAGGGTGCGTAGAGCTAACGGACTCGGACAAATGAAGAAGTACTCGATTGGCCAGGAAGGGTGCGCACGAGGTGCCGTACGTCACGGTACAGAGTGCAAAGTCCTGAATGGCGTCACCCGGCCTGTCTCTCCATACAATGCGGAGCATGGATTGATCAGGCTCAGGATGACGGATTTGCCGGAACATCTGACGAATGTCAGTGAGAAACACGATCCGAAAAGACCTAAAGCGCGTGACCATATCTCCGATATCTGCCTGCAGCTTGGGGCCAACGTGCAGGATATCGTTGAGGGACCTACCGCTTGAACTAACCTGTGATGCATTGAAGACAACTCTAATCTTGGTAGGGGGATCCCGGTCCCTCCTGACAGGATGGTGGGGAATATAGTAGTTGGCTTCACCAGACCCAGGGGGGGCTATAGGACGCATGTGCCCCTGAACTAGATAATCGGACATGAACGACGAATAGGCTTGAGCTAGGACAGGATCCTTGGCTAGGCGCTTTTCTAGCGAGAACAAACGGCGAAGAGCCACGCGCCTGGAGTCACCCAAGGAGTCCGGACTGTCACTGAACGGAAGCGCCACCACATATCTATTTTGGGAGTCACGGGCCACAGAACTAACGAACTGCTCCTCCGCCCTGAGCTCAGCCGGGGTCAGGGGTGCCCTCTCCTCCACCGACTCGAGCTGGAACATCTGACGGAGGAGAGCCTCTACTCCCTCCATAGATGGTTTAGTGGCGGGCGCTGACTCAACACGGAGCTGGACCGGCCCGGAGGGCGCCCAGGCACATGGAACTATAGAGCGCATTAAGATCAGGACCAGAGCAAGAACTATTCAGCGGAGGAACTAGCGAGTACAAATTCCGAAATGTGGATTTACTCCTATAGACCGATCTCCACGCTGGAACTGGGCGCTGAGGCTTGGGAGGAACTACACGCTGACGAACTAAAATCTCTAGCAAATCCGAGAGCTGATGCTGCAAGTACTGAGGGTGACGCGGGTCAGCTGGAGCTATGGTCAATTGCGGAGTGGAAACAGGAGGGCTATGTACCCACTGAGGTGGGATTGGGAAGACAGTCACTCGGTCACAGAAAGTGACTCGACGAGTCAACTTCCTCCCAACAGCCCCCATGACTAATAGCCCAAAGGATGAGTCTACCAGCCATGGAGATGACCTAATGGGTTCAAATTTGATAGAACGAAAGGCCCTCATGAACATCCCCACACCCAAGATCAGATCGACAGAACGACCCATGTGGTACTCGGGGTCCGCCAGTTGGGATTTTCGAACTTTAATGTGTAGCCATTGTTTTGGATCGATTTTAACAGTGGGCACCTCGCCCATGACCTGATCCAAAACATGAACTAATGTGAGTATTTTCCCCTTCCCTGGAACATGAACTAGTACTTGAGCTAGCTGGGCTTTGATCAACGTTTTCCCCACTCCAGAGAGACCAGTATGGCCTGGCTGGCGCTTGAGTTTCAGAACCTGGGCGACTTTACTGGACAAGATGTTGATTTCTGACCCAGTGACATGGAGCTCCGCTCCGATTTGAGCCGCCAGAGGCTCGTAAAGTAGATACCCAGTCAATTCCGCCTCCGGGAGCGCTCTCATGGCCTCCGTCCATGACCGGGCTGCGAAGAGGAACTTTTCCAGCGACTCAGGGTCTCCTGCGTGAGCTACCGGAACGTTAGAGCGATTGGCGTAAGTACCCGCAACCAGCCTCGCCTTACTTGTGTGCTCCTTTCTCAAGGCACTGTAGAGCTCTTGATACTTCGCGCCAGTAGTGTTTGTGAGGATTGATCTGGCTGGGCCCTCCAACCTCGACGCGAGCGCCTGAAACTTAACTTCATCGGGCAGAACCTCCACCTTGTGGGCAGCGGCATCGAAAAGGTCAATGAAGGCCGCGAACCTTGTGACGTCACCGCTGAACGTCGGGACGGTTGGCATCATCAATTGGTGATATTTCATCGCTTTGACAAGTCCCCTTTTCTCCAAGGGTGACTGGGGGGCGGAAGAACTAGCAGGTTCTAGCTTGATTGAACTCAGATGGCGAATCACATTAATAATCCCTTTACTAAGGGTTGCCAGGATCGAATCGTCGATATCAGAATTAATTAAGTGGGCTTTTAGCTCATCCCCTCGAGCGATTACCTTGAGCAATGTGTGGCGCGCGACCTGCCCTTCGTATTCGTCTTGAAGCATCCATTCATCTGCTTCCTCAGACCAAGTTTTAATGGCCCTATACATTCTCCTTTGGTCTGGAGAAAGGAGTTCCACCAACTCCTTACTCAACGAGATCAAAATGGACATTGCCAAAAAACTCGAACTAACCTCCCGAAATTCCCGGGTTTTGGCACCAGAAATGTCGTAGCTCGAGCTCATTAGACTGATCTATCGTTGGGTTGAGTGAAACACGAACTAAATGCACGAACTAAAACTTATATTCAGGGATGAACTGCGATTTCAAAAGGCTTAGAACAAAAGACCAAAAAAGCACACTGAACACATCGACACGAGATCGGGAACGACTGTAGGTTATAAAAGTTTTGCCAGAAGACGAGCAAGAAGAACAAGAAGAATAATAATGCAGAATTACCGCCGGCTCACAGAGCGCGGCGGAAGCAAGAACTAACACCCGTAGGTAATCTTAGTGTCAGCTCCGAGGTAGGTACTCTTGCCCACACGGTCAAACACCTAGATCGCCGAAAATCTTGGAAATCCATTTTTGAAACACATTTTGACCCATAACCTCTTCCGGTGGGTGCCAATCGTTCCGGGCCCCGTCTCATTGGATTCAGCATCCAAAATTTAAGGCAACCTGTCCACCCCCCAAAAATGAAAAATATGATTTTTTGAAAAATTTGTTTTATTAAATATTTCTATTAATTAGATGTCCGCACATAATCTGAAAGTTTCACAATGTTTGGAACCGCGAAAGTACCCTTTTGGTTGGTTATTCCTTGAATAATCAACCTATGTTTTCATGCAAATGGTCAACCTCTCCGATTCGGCTCAAAATTTTTTTCTGGACGTTTCATGATGTCCTGATCAAAAAAGGCCAATGTCCATCCGCCGTCCGCCGTCCACGCCGTTTTTGGTAGTAGAAAATTTTCTAAAAATCTGAAATTTGGGACAGGGGTCTGTTCCCGGCCTAGGACGGTCCTCCAAGCTTTTCAGCCCGATCGGACCAAATTTGGGCGGGGTAGGGGTCAAAATGTGTTTTTTGAAAAATGGATTTTCGAGATTTTGGGCGATCTAGGCGAGTGGGGTATCATTTTCACTAAATTTTGGACGCTGAATCCAATGAAATGGGTCCCAGAACGATCGGCACCCACTGGAAAAAGTTATGGGTCAAATTGGGTATATATTACCCATTTTGAATATGTGTTTTTGAGATTTCTGGAACCTAGGCGTGTGGGGTATCATTTTCCGCTAAATCTTGGACGCTAATTTCAATGAAGTGGGTCCCGGAACGATTGGCACCCTCTGGAAGAAGTTATGGGTCAAATTGGGTATATATTACCTATTTTGAATATGCGTTTTCGAGATTTCCGGTACCTGGGCGTGTGGGGTATCATTTTCTACTAAATTCGGGATCCTGAATCGATTGGAATGGGTCTGGGACCCGCCGCACCCACTGTTTCCCCATTTCCCCTATGTTGAAGAAATGAGTCTCCATGCGCCTGGTCCGAGGAATAACCAACCCTTGGTAAGAATTTGCAGCGTTTTTTGAGGTACAAAGTTAGTACGCTTCATAGGAACAGCTACCCACCTGGTCCTCTTCTGCTCTCCGAAACTCTTCCTCCAGGTTTTTTCTAGCTTTACTTTTCTGCTGCCTAGCTAGGAGGAACCAGAAGAAGGACGGGCAGGATTGGAATTATTGATGTGTCTGGATCGAGAGAGTCGAGATCGGGTTTCATGTCATGATCGGGGTTTGAGAGGTCATCGGCCGGTGAATCGTATCGCATTCTTTTGATATCAATATTTTGTTTGTTTTCTTGAAACGTTTACGAATGCGAGGCATTTCCGACAGAAGTAAGAAAAACGACACAAGAAAAATTCAAGAAAAATAAGAGAGAACTATCGAAAAACGCTACTCAAAAACACGGAAACGGCACTCACAAGGAGGGAAACTGCTAAAATAATTCGACATGGACATCTCGAATGTAAACAAACCAAGTCTACTAAAAAGTAAACAAAACACAACAACACCGTGAAAAAATCAACGGGGATAATCCTCATTTCCGAAGATGGGGCGAACTTCGAACTCTCGACTCCCAGCGCTCTTGTGTCTTTGAAAGGAATAGAGCTCGGCAGAAAAAAACGCTCTCCTGAAAAGTTACCTTTTCCAAGCGCTCGGTACCTGTATCTCGGGAACTGCTCGGCCGATTTGATTTTTTTTTTTTTTCTGGATTCGTGTTGTATATTCGAACATTCGCTTGGTTCAAAACTTTCAAATTAGTGATTGAGAGCCGCGTGAACCAAGTGGGTGAAAGTGTGATTTGAAGGTTGTTTCTCCCCTATGACTAAGGTTTCTTGTGTTTCTGAATTCTGTTACCAAGCGAATTTCTAGGAGACTGAATATAGAGAAGAAAGAATCAAGTTGCAACTGTGAAACATGTACCTAAAATTCAAAAATATGGTTTTACGGTATGACGATTTTCTAAACTCTGGCTTGAGTTGGAGTAAATTTCCCTTCGAATATGAATAGTACAATAAGTGTTGAGGATACTGTAGAGTTTTCAGACTTTTTCCATTAACAAGTACGAAGAAACACGGGATTATGTGGGCGAGCGCGCTTCACGTCATGTAGGGTGGACAGGTTCCCTTAATAGAAAATGATACCACCCCTCACGCCGAGATTGCCAAAAATATCGAAAATTCATTTGACCGCTACCCCCGCCAATTTGATCTGATCAGGCTGAAAAATTGCATTGGTTATTATGGAATAACCAACCAAAAGGCATAAGAATGTCCGTCCGCCGTTTTTGGTTGTAGAAAGTTGTCTAAAAATCGGAAGTTTTGGTCAGGGACCTCTTCCCAGCTTAGATTAATTACACAGGGGTAGAGAGGGCGTCCATCATCGTGCCCGCCCCCCGCACCTAGACCTAGTGGCCCATTGTGCTAACCCCCGGAGCTCATCTAGGCCGGAGCTCCGTGTTCCCGACTAGGTCCAGCAGAGCTCCGACCAGGTTCTCCTGGTTGAGGAAGTCCCCTCGGTCCAAAGTCCCGAAGGTTCTGAAACGCCTGTGTTCCAGGGCAGGACAATTGAAGACGATATGAGACGCTGTCTCCTCGTCCTCGCCACAGAGTCTGCAGTCGGGGGTACCATTGCGCACCCCAATTCTGCAGAGATGCCTCCTGAAGTCCCCGTGTCCTGTAAATAAGCCAACGGTGAGTCTCAGGGAAGCTCTATTAAGGTTTAGGCATCTCGTAGCCCTACCTTTGTTAGGACCAGCCATCATAATGTGACCGTGCTCTTGCCGCGGCGTTCGCTCCCAGCGCTTCTGGTGCTGGGAGCGAACCCAGTTTGCCACCCATCCCGATAGCAGGGTGCGGGAGATTCCTAGGCATGGTTCAGGTCCCTTAAAGGCAGTCCCCGAACCACGCCTAGCCAGAGCGTCAGCTCGGTCGTTACCCTCAACCCCTGAGTGGCCCGGGACCCATGCAAGGACAACCTTATTCGTTCCACTCAGCAGTTGGAGGGCTTCCCAGCACTCAAGCACCAGTCTCGAGTCAGAGCTCGATCCCATTAAGGCCTTGAGTGCTGCTTGGCTGTCAGAGAAGATGTGGATCCGCCTACCTCGATAGGCCCTCCTCATGTTCTCCTCAGCACATTCCTTTATTGCGAGCAGCTCAGCCTGGTATACTGTGACCCAGCTACCAAGGGAGAGCGAGAGCTCCCATTCTGGCGCCGGGCCGTACACCCCCAGGCCGGATCCGTTTCCCATCTTGGACCCGTCCGTGTACCATACCAGATCCCCTGGCAGCACCCCGGGGGGTCCCTGGGTCCAGACTCCTCTCCCTGGGATGACCACGTTGAATCTCCTTCCAGTTAGAGGTTTCCTCTTGACAGAGTCAGAGGGCATGTGCACTAAGGCCCTGTACACATGACGACGTTTGTCGCTCGGTAAACGCCGCGTTTGTTGCTTGGTTGTGAAGCGCGCGTTTGACACATACATAGAAGCAATGGGATCGTACACATGCTGTCGCGCGCTTTGAAAAAGCGCGCGACAACCGCGGCGCTTGTAGTTTCCACATCAAACGCCGCGTTTGTCGCGCGCTTGAAGTTACTATGTTTCGCATTATTCCGTACACATGCACTCAGTCAAACGCTCGCTTTTGCAGTGAAAAGGTGATCTGAGCCCTGGTCTTGTGTTGTGTTTTGATCTTGCTTTGTGTTTTTGTGAGTGCAATGGATGCGGAAGCGTTCGACACAGAACTATTCATTGATGAGATCGAAAAAAGAAGGTGTATCTGGGACATGGAGTGTCCAGAATATAAAAATAGAGTTTTAAAAAACACTGCTTGGCAGGAGATTGTGGACGTTTTCACAGAAGAAAAAATGACACAGGAACAGAAGACAGTTTTAGGTAAATATACAAAGCATAAGTAGCATTAATTAAATTATAGACCTACATTTATTCAAATATTGTAATACATTACATAAATAAAATTAAGGCAGTATGTTCCACATACGAGTACCACATAATTATTTGTAATATAATTCAGATACCGTACTTGTTGTATGGTATGAAAGACTGTATAGGTCTTTACGGTATAGAGTGCACTTATAAAATAAGTTACTGTTTGAAATTCAATTCAATTTATTCAAATATTTTTATTTCATTAAATAAATATAATTAAGGCAGTATCTACCACATAATAATTTGTAATTCAGATACTTGTTGTACCAAGAGTGCATTTGTGAAATAAGTCAGTGTTTTGCATTCACAACTTCTTATGAAATAGAAATATGAAATAAAACTAAGGCAGTATGTCTTTATACGAGTACCACATGTTTGTGATACTAATACTTTTTTGTAACAAGAGTACATTTTTATAAAATAATTTAGTCTTTTGTGTTCACAACAACTTAATACACCAGTGTATTTGCTGTCATGAAAACGTCGACAAAGCGCGCGGTCAACGCGCGGTTGACGCCCTCATGTGTACGGTCTCAAAATTTCCAACGCGCGACAAACGCGGCGTTTACCGAGCGACAAACGTCGTCATGTGTACAGGGCCTATAGGGCACTCCCTTACCCTGTCCAAAACCGTTGCGTGCCCCTTCCCCTTGGAGGGGCGCCAGTCCCGGTAACATTGGAGGCGGTATGCGGTCCCAATTGCCACCGAGGTCACCCAGATGTCTAGCGGGGGGAGATCGAGGAGTGTCTCCATCCCAGCTGTAGGTGCTGTCCCAATGGCCCCAGTGATTGCCAAACAGGCCATCCTTTGGATGGTTTCCAGGGCCTTGGTTGCAGTCACCTGCTCCGTTTTATTCCACCAGACAACAGCGCCATGTGTGATTCCAGGGCGAACTATTGTCGTGTATAGCCAGGAAACTGTTTTGGGGGTCAGCCCCCATGTTTTCCCGCATGCCCTTCGCACAAGTACGAACGTCTTTTTTGCCTTCTCGCATGTCTTCTTAAGGTGGGTGTTCCAGGTAAGCTTGGAGTCCAACGTTACCCCCAAGTACTTGACCACCCTCACTGTCTCCAGTTCCTTCCCGAAGAGTGTGATTTCCAGAAGTTGTCTGGAATTCTCCTCCTGGTGAAGGGTATTAGGGTGGTCTTTGAGGGGTTCACACTGAGTCCCACCTCTCTGCACCACCCTTCCTACCACCCCCATGGCCGTCTGCATGAGGTCTCTGATTGTATCCTGAAACCTGCCCGACACTACGAGAACAAAGTCGTCTGCGTAGGCCTGGCACCAGAATCCATTGTCCTCCAGTCGTCTCAGGAGACCATCCGCAACCATGTTCCACAGGAGGGGGGACAGCACCCCCCCCTGAGGACACCCTCTGGTTGTTTGCACCACAATCCGCTCCCCCGCGAGGGACGCAGTGACTCGTCTACTGCCGAGCATGGTCTTTGTCCATTGTATAACTGTATCATCAATCCCATGATCCCTGGCAGCAACCATTACAGACTCGAATCCTGTGTAATTAAACGCACCTTCTATGTCCATAAACACCCCTAGAGCTATGTCTTTGCAGTCCAAGGCTCTTTCAATCTTACCAGTCAGGTGGTGAAGAGCAGTGTCACATGACTTGCCCGGCTGGTACGCCATCTGCCGCCTGTGCAGGGGGTATTCTAACAAGGAACCCTCCCCCACATATCTGCAGATCAGTTTCTCCAGGGTTTTGACCAGGAAGGAGGTGAGGCTAATGGGTCTCAAGTCCCCGGCCTTCAGGTGGTCGATCCTCCCCGGTTTGGGAATAAAGACCACTCTCACCCCCCTCCAGGCTTCTGGAATATGTCGAAGGGCCAGACTGGCCCTGAAAATTCCTAACCAGCGTCCGGATCAGGGTAGCCCCTCCTTTCTGTAACAGAATAGGGTATATCCCATCCGGACCAGGGGATTTGTAGGGAAGAAACTCCCCCACTGCCCACTGGACCAGGTCGAAGGTGACACACTTCTTGGCCACCTCCCAGCACCGCCGCGCGGCCACCCTCCCCCAATCCAGTGCCGTTGCCCTCTCTTCTCCGGTCACTCTTATGGCTCCCGGGAAGTGTGCATCTAATAGATGCTCTAGGGTTTCCTCTGCATTCTGTGTGAACTCCCCAGAGGGTTTCATAAGTGTCCCCCCTGGGCGGGAGGGGATCCGTGCGAGAATCTTATGGACCCTCGCTGTCTCCCCCACCCCCGTCACCTCTTGGCAGAAGTTTCTCCAAGATTCCTCTTTCGCATTGCGGACCCGCTTTTTGTATTCCGAAAGGAGGGTATAGTAGGTATCCCAACCAGCCCTCCCTCTCTTGCAGCGGTTGAACATGCGTCGCAACTCTACTCGCTGCCTGTCCAGGCTTGCAGTCCACCAGGGCACCTCCCTGTTGGATCTCACCCTGGACTCTGGGCAGCATTCCTCATAGGAGGACATTATGGCCGCTTGGACAGTGTCGGCGGCCCCCTCTAGTCCTATCTTATTAGGGATGTTAGGTTCCATCCCTTCCAGCTTAGCTGTGAGCAGGGGGCTGTACTTGTCCCAGTCTGTCAGTCGGGGTTTCCGATGGCACCTGGTTTCTCTTGCGCAGCCCCTCAGTTCAAAGCGTATATACCTGTGGTCTGACAACGATAGTTCCCTGTCCACTCTCCAGTTCCGGATAAGTGTCCCCGCATAACTGCTGGACAGGGTCAGGTCTAGGACTTCTTCCCTGGTTCTTGTCCTGAATGTGGGTTCACTACCGATATTACTTATACTTAGGTTATTCCTAACTATGTAATCAAGAAGTTTCTCACCTTTCAAGTTGGTGTCTGTAGATCCCCAAGCTGTGTTGTGAGCGTTGGCGTCCAGTCCCAGGATCAGGTGATATCCTTTTCTTCTGCACGTATCCACGAGTCTTCTTACTGCCCCGTGGGGTGGATCAGTATCTTCCCCCGGCAGGTAGCCGGAGGCCACTACTATATTTGGAGTGCCCGAGGGCCCATCCATTTTTAACAGGGTGGCCGCTAGATCCCGTGAACAATGGTCATGGAGTGGTAGGTGTCTGAGTCCCCTGGCAACGTAAATTGCCGCTCTGGGTGTCCCTGCCGCCCTATCATATACAAGCTCCCCTGTGATACCCCGAGTCCTGATACTCGCCCCCCAACAACGTAGGGCTCTTGTAGCAGGGCTACTCCCACCCCCTTTCCCCCTCCCCTAGAGATGGTAACCCCAAAGGCAGCTGATGCCGCCTTACTATGATGGAGGTTTACCTGAAGGATTCCCTCCATCAGTTTTTACTCCTGGCCCCTCACTGCCCCTTGGGGCCCTCAACACCCTCACGGTCAGGCGCGAGAAGCCGAGGAAGAGGGTCATGTTCCGACCCCTCAGCCCCTCATACGCCCTCTCCGAGATGCTGAGGACCAGGAGTCTGCCTCTTTCGCTAGGGGTGGAGCTTATAATGCTCCACTCTCTGGTATGTACCCCCGCGTTTTGCCGCGCTACCTGTTGCAGCACCTCCCCCGGTGTCATATCGTCGATCACCCGAGGTACCTCCAATAAAATCCTCGCCGAGCGGCGGACCTCCGCCCAAGGTCTCACTACGAGCCCCCAGGAGGGAAGGCTCGCCACCATCTCCTCTAACCACTGTACGGTCCTCCGGTCCAGGCACAGGAACACCAGAGCTCCTTGTTCCCTGAAAACCCCAGAGAACGGTACAAATTCTTCAGCTGGGAATCTCCTAATGAGCTCCCGTTGGATTTTTAACCCCTGCTCCTCAGAGATTTCCCCTTTTGGGTCATCTCTGAGAACCAGGGCAATTTTTCCTCCCCCCGAGGCCACTGCGCTGAAGGGTACCCGTGGGTCCCCCTCTTGCCGCTGCCTCTTTTGGGGAGGTTTATCGGGGGTAGTCCCCGCCGACTCCACCGGTCTACCCCTTTTGGGGGTTTCCGGAGGGCGCTCTAGCGGGCGATGGGGTTGGTTCCCACTCGGACCCGCTCCCTCATTCACCCGACCAGTGACACCTCCCTCCTTTAGGCCGACCTGTGCAGTCGGTCGGTTTTTACGTGCGGGTCTCCTGTATTGGAGCCCCTGAGCCTCAAGTTTCTTCCTTTTTTCTTTTCTGCGTTGGGCTCCCGATCGGCCCTTGACCTTGATCCTCTGGATCAGGTCCGCAATGTCCTCCTGCTCAGGGGCAACCGGGTTCAAGGGATCACAAAGGCTCCCAGACCCCGGCCGCTCCGGAGCGCTGGGACCACTATGGCTCCCAGCCTCAGCATTCGCTTCCATGCCACATCCCTCAGAGCTCAGAGGCCCTGGCGGATGCGGCGGGGAAACCTCCGCCGGGTACTCCGGAGGAGCAGCGGGCGAGAGGGGTGCCCCCACCTGGAGGTCGCCTTCTGAGCACAAAGGCCCAGTCGGCGAAGCCTGCCTGTGGCGATCATTCCCCTCCCCCCCATCCACCACCACGGAGCCCCCTGTTTTTTGTTTTTGTTTTTTGTTTGTTATTAATTTGTTTAGGATCCATTTTTCATCCCACGAGAATCGCCGGTACTAAGACGTCACCCCCGGCAGAGCCGGGATGCCGGGGGAAGGCAATACTAAAACATGGGGAAAATTGGGGAAACAGTGGGTGTGGCGGGTCCCGAACCCATTACAATCGAATCAGGGTCCGAAATGTAGTGGAAAATGATACCCCACACGCCAAGGTACCTGAGATTTCGAAAAGAGACATTTGAAATGGATAGATAGGTACCCATTTTGACTCATAACCTCATCCAGAGGTCACCAACCGTTCTGGGACACATTTCATTGGATTCAGCGTCCAAAATTTAGTGGAAAATGATACCCCACACGCCTAGGTACCAGAAATCTCGAAAACTCACTTTCGAAATGGGCAAATAGGCACCCATTTTGACCCATAGCCTCATCCAGAGGGCACCAATCGTTTCGGGACTCGTCTCATTGGATTCAGCGTCCAGAATTGGTTGATTATTCGAGGAATAACCAACCAAACGCCTATCAGTATTAAGCAGTAAACTCTTGTGAGTACTGATCCTTAGCCAGCGGCAGCTTGCAACCAAATGGGCAAAAAGTTCCTTAGAGGCTTTTTTTAGGGTAAAAAAAGTCATTTATAGCTAAATATTTATCCCAATAGGTATTATATTATTCGCCAAATTGAATTTAAAAGAAAATTGAACCGTGGAATCAGTTTTTGATTGCTCAAACGTGCGAAACTCCAAGTGGGCGTAGTACCCACCAGTAAGGAGCTATGGTCCGCCTACGCCGTCCACACCAATTTTGGTAGTCACATTTTTTTAACAAATCTGAAATTTGAGTCAGGGGTTCGTTTGCAGTTTCAGTTGGTCCTCGAAACTTTTCAGCGCAATCGGACCAAATTTGAGCGGGGTAGGGGTCAAAATGTATTTTTCGAAATATGTATTTTCGAGATTTTTGGCGATGAGGCCTGTGGGGTATTATTTTCCACTAACTCTTGGACACTGAATCCAATAATATGGGTCCCAGAACGATTGGCACCCACCGGAAGAGGTTATGGATCAAAATGGGTATCTTATTGTAACGATTTATGTTCTTAGTAAATAATTTATTAACAATCGTTCACTATAATTCACTGTCTTTGTTCACACGCTTACACAATCGTCGCACTATTTATAACGCCACGGCACGATATAAAACCCAAAGCGTCTATATCTGGACTCCGAATTGAACTGCCCTTCTCGGCGTTTCTGGGCCCGTTTTATACCTGCTGCCTGGCCGAGAACGTTCTGGAACGAACGGGGAGGTTCCCGAATGTTCGAGGACGGTCCCTTAGCCTTCCACAGGTCGTTGACCTTGCGACGCCGGCAGCCCATTTGACGGGCACAGGTGCCAGCTCGCAACATTATCTACTCATTTCGAAGGTGGGTTTTCAAGATTTCTGCTACCTAGGCGCGTAGGGTATCATTTTCCACTAAATTTTGTCTGCTGATTCGATCGGAATGGGTCCAAAACATGCCATCCCACCGTTTTCCACATTTCTCGATATTTTAGATGAGTCACCATGCCCCTAGTAAGAAGAATAACCAACCTCTTCAATTTGAAACGTTTTATATTTCAACACCCCCAATTGCACTTGACATTTTGGATCGATTTTGGTACAATTTATAACCAGTTTGATAACCACTGCTCTCTTACCATTAGAAAACGTATACAAGTATTTACTATACAGAACATTCAGACCTAATAGCAATATATGAATACCTACCCAGGGTGGTCACGACTAGGTTCGTACCCACTAGAACGTACCAGACACGGACCGTGTCAGACCATGCCAGGCACGTAAAATAACAACTACGCCCACTACAACGGATCAACAGCGTTCTATGCCAGTACATTACGCGTATGATGCCCAGTCGGAAGTTGTTGGGAACGCGTCAGTTAGCAAGAGAATGTAGCGGTGAACAGATGTACGTATTTTGTGGTGTTGTGAAATATGTTCTAATCAGTGTTCACATAATTATTTTTAAATATGGCTATTAGGCGATTATCATTAACAGAATTGGCAATGGTTGTAATTATTCTGGACGAGGAAGAGGAAAATAGAGGAACTCAGAGGCGCTATTGGATTCACGAATCTCTAAGAAAACGGAAAACTGAGGGGGAGTATTGGACATTATATAGGCACCTAAGGCTGGCCGTCCACTGGACGCGAATTCGCGCGAAGAGGCGAAGTACGGGATTTTAAACGAAGAGTTCACCTCTTAACAAACACTATTATTTGTATAGGACCCCGTCCACTGCAAGCGCCATGATCGATTTCCATCGCCAGTTCGCGCGTTTGGAATCAAACATGTTTGATTCTCTTCGCCTCTTCGCGCGAATTCGCGTCCAGTGGACGGCCAGCCTAATGGATGATGAAGAAAAGTGTTTTTCGTGTTTCCGTATGACGTCATTCCAGTTTAATGAATTGTTGAGAAAAATTGAAAATGATATAACCAAGAGAAACACTCAATTTAGAGAAGCAAGTAGCAACTAACTAGGGTAAACCATACAGTAATGGACCGGTTAAGGACTTTCATATTTCTGAAATGCATTACGTAACTTGTTTTCAACTTTTTAAGGGTTTTGTATATACTCTCTCTCCTCTTAACAATCAACTATGATTTTTTTCATTTCCAACATTTCATATACTTCATATCTACATATCACTGTGAAAAGTCGAAAAGCATAGTAATGGGACACATCATTCTATAATTGGACATTTGAATTCAGTTATGGGACACCTTGAAATAAGTCACATTTATGTTGAACAATAATGTCTCAGCACCGCTTTGCCCTATCAATAAAAGAAAAGTAACTATTAAAGAATAAATGTGGTCTCGGATGACGGTAAACATATTTTATTTACAAATAAATTTGGAATAAAATTGCAATATAAATTTTGGTACTTGTCAATTAGAACCCCTCCCGAGGGTGACCTGTTTACTAGCACCGTAACCTTCCCGTTGGACAGCAGTATATCGCACAGCGATATATACGATATATCGCAACGTAGCCTGCACCGACTTTAACATATTTCAGAATTATTTATTTATTTCAACGGTAATAACCATTTATGAAGAGGATATAAAAATTGGTAGCATAAACTAAAAAAAATTGGTAAACTAAAAAAATTGGTAGCGTGGTAGCATAAACTAAAATTAACCGCTAACGTGGAGGTTATATATAGATCGATATATAGAAAATCGATTCATCACGCCATGTTTGGGATAGTTGGTTACCCTCGGGAGGGGGTCTAATTGACAAGTACCAAATTTTTTTACAAAATTTGAATCTAAAACATAAAAATTCAGTTTCCCATATTGCACTCTTAACTTTTCATTTTGGAAGAACAGGCCTTCAAAATTTCTTCCATTGACATCATGTCACCACTTGTGTCACTATCAGACGAAATGTCCAAGCTATAATTGTTTTCGTCACTCCCTGCTTCCTTATAGCAGTGGTTACACACGTAAAGATGGTAGTCCTCTGGGTCAGGAATGTGGTCCTTGTGGAACTGAGGAACACACCTAACGTGGAAATTCCGCTTGCAACTGCTGCACTGTAATTTGCATTTCTAGAAGGTAAAAAATATGAAAAATGAGGTAGAATAGGCAGCATTGTTTAATGGGACAGTTCCAAATATAGTAATGGGACACCTACGTCCATTACTGTGTAGACTCGTTTTTTACTCAAGTTTTTTATATACACAATCTTATAATCAATAGTACTCTCCAGTGACTCATTAAAACCGGAAAATTGAAAAAAACAGTAATAGGACGGGTGGACCATCACTGTCTAAACATCTAAATTACCATACAGTAAAGAGACAGGGTCATAAGCGAAGGTTGACTTGCACGAAATGCACCAACAACTAGCTCAAACTATAGAGAAAACCTTAAGGAACGTTCTCTTACCTGAAATATTCGAAAATGTTGAAAATTGTAGAATGTAGAAGCTTAACAGCAAATACGGATTTCTAAACAAAAAATTAATTTTCACTGGTTAATCCGTAGTCTGGGCGATGAATAGCGTGATGACGTCGATCATTTGGTATCTTGGTGTCCCGGCGATCATAGATGTTCAGGTTGATAATGGAGGCAACACCTGTGCAAATCTGGTAGGTAACAAATGAATTGAAGCCTTATTTTCGCCATTTGAACTGGGACCGTCCCATTACTGTAGGAGTCTCATTACTGTACGGTTTACCCTAGGTACTTTGCCACAATGGTGTCTACACTGGTTACCAACGCGGCGCATGCGCGGTTACAACGGGGTTTGCAGGCGTCACGTACCATGCAAGGAGCGCTTCGTCACAGACAAAATACAGGCAATATACAATATACTGGCCGACAAATGTTGACCTGGACGGGCATGGCACGCTCCGTGCTTGGCCGGTGACGGAACGGTCTAATGGGTGTATTACATATCAAATGATGCAAAGAATATTTTTTTGCATGTGTCTGTACGGGCACGGTCATGGTATGATACGTTCTAGTGGGTACGAACCTTAAATAGTTCATTTCTTGTGAAAGATTCAAAAATTTCCACTCCTAGCGTGAATTTAAGTCATTTCAAATGAGAAATCCTCGTCTTGGATGGTTTTTCCATGAAACCCATGTGTAGAAAATTGTCTAAAAATCTGAAATTTTGGTCAGGACTCCTCTCCGGCTAGTGGGGGTCAAATTCGAAAAATGGATTTTTGGCAGTCTAGGGGGGGGGGGGGGGGTTCATTTTTCACTAAATTTTGGACGCTGAATCCAATGAGATTGGTCCTGGAACGATTGGTGGCACTGTTTCCCCCATTTTCCCCATGTTGAAGAAATGAGTCTCCATGCGCCTGTACTGAGGAATAACCAACCCGTGTGAAAGAATTTGAAACTTTTTTTTCAATAATAAATTGACAATTGATTTTTATTACTAACATAGAACCCTCACTCAGACAGCAGCCACACTAACATTCAATACATTACCCGATGGTTCAATCATACATAATTGAGTTGCTTACTGTATATTCGTTGATGTATTTGCTCAAGTCAAATTCGCAATCGATCACTCGGTTGTTGACTTTGTTCTCATTGACCAATTGCGGACATTCGACCAGTTGAGCCCAAATTTCAATCTTGCCCGGAAATATCAACGCCCCCGGAATCAAACAGGATCTACGGAAAATAAGTTGACATTAATCTGAAGAAATGATCATTGGCACAAAATAACACTTAGGTGTAAAAATTTCAATAAAGTAATAAAGTATATTCGTGAAATTTTCAAAAATCAACCTTTTGGTTGGTAATCCCTTGAAAAATCAACCTATGTTTTCTTGCAAAAAGTCAATCCCTCCAATTTGGCCCAAATTTATCAAAATGTTTTTTTCGAAAAATGAATTTTCAAGATTTTTGGGGATCAAGGTGTGTTGGGTATAATTGTCCACTAAATTTTGGACGCTGAATCCAATGAAATGAATCCCGAAACGATTGGCGCCCTCTGGAAGAGGTTATGGGTCAAAATGGGTGTCATTCTACCTATTTTGAATGTCAGTTTTGAGATTTCTGGTATCTCGACGTGTGGGGTATCATTTTCCATTAAAATTTGGATGCTGAATCCAATAAAACGAATCCCAGAACGATTGGCACCCACCGGAAGAGGTAATGGGTCAAAATGGTACCCATTTACCTACATTGAACCTGGGTTTTTGAGATCTCTGGTTCCTAGGCGTGTTCGGTACCATTTTCCACTAAATTTTGGACGCTGAATCCAATGAAATGGGTCCCAGAACGATTGGCACCCACTGGATGAAGTTCTGTATCAAAATGGGTGGCTATTTACCTATTTCGAATGTGTTTTTGAGATTTCTGGTACCTAGGCGCGTGGGGTATCATTTCCCACTAAATTTTGGTCGCTGAATCGATTGGGATGACCAACCTCTGTGAAACAATTTGCAGCGTTTTCTGTCGGGAACATTTCATCTTTTACTATATTTTCTGTAATACTTGTCTCAAATTGATATTTTTCTCTGAAATATTGAACGTTTTCAATGAATCTTTCAAAATACCAATTATCAACAATCAATCATAGCAATTTAGCCAGAAAAAGTCCGGAATTTTCGGTAATCAATCATACTATCGTGCCAGCATTGGTAGGTAAGTGCCTATAACTTCATGTTTCTATTTCGCAACAGCAAAATGAATAATTTTAAAGAGGTAAGTATTTTGTAATCGTGTTACTACTTTTAATTCCTATTATAAGATAGCAACAGGCAACCGATATGAGTTTGCAGCCCCTATGGATCATGCAATTCTCAATAACAGGGAGTACTTTGCAATCGTGTTACTGCCTCGAAATATATTATGTGACAGTAACACGATGACTTCGAGTTTCTCTGCAAACATGTTACAACCTCGGGTTCCTATTGGATGTTATTTTTCTGTTAGAAATATTTTTATTTTAATAATATACGGGGTGTCCCACGAATCAACCCCCCCCCCCCCCCTTCATAAATCGTCCAAATGGGAGTAAACAAAAACATTTTTTGTTTAATTATAAAATTCTTTTGCAAGGATCTCAAATATAAAATTTGGGCACCCCGCGCAAGTCCCACTAACTTCCTTAGTTTAAATGGGAACCCCAATTCTTTATTCCACATTCGGATTCTACCCAAAATGATTTGATCAAATTTGATCTCTCAACTAATTTTTCTTATAGCGCGCAACCTCAAAATTGTCAAATAGGGAGATGATGGTGAACTCTAAAGTGCGGCACATGAATTCTGATTGTTTTTCAACGCTGATTATTGATTTGACTCAATTTTTCAGGAATCACGGGCAAGATTTGGTGTTTGCACATAAAAGCATAGGTTTGTAGGTTTTTTTTCTATTTTGAAATGTCATAACATTTTTATTATTATGATTTTATGTGCAAACAAGCGCTACAAAGATGATTTCTTTAAGCAAAATAAACGGATTTCATACCATTCCGATAAAATTAAGCCGGAGAGCATCAGCGTGAATTAGCGTTGAAAAACAATGAAAATTATTGTGCCACACATTAAAGTTCACCACCAATCACAATTTGACATTTTTGGGGTTGCAAAACTTTGCGTGCCGGTTGCGAGCAATAAAATGAATTGGTTGAGGGATCAAATTTTCATAAAATTTTGGATAAAATCCGAATTTTCAATTAGAAAAACCGCTGCAAATTCTTTCACAGGGTTATTCTTCGGACCAGGCGCATGGTGACTAATTTAATTCGATTCAGCGTCAATAAAATCTTCCGGTGGGCGCCTATCGTTCCAAGACTCGTCTCATTGGATTCAGCGTCCAAAATTTAGTGGAAAATGATACCCCACATGCATAGGTACCAGAAATCTCGAAAACACACATTCGAAATGGGTAAATAGATACCCATTTTGACCAATAACCTCTTCCGGTGGGTACGAATCGTTCCAAGACCTCATTGGATTCAGCGTCAAAATCAAGAAAGGGAGAGCATCACGTGAATCAGCGTTGAAAAACAATGACAATTCATATGCCACATTTTAGAGTTCACTATTATCCACTATTTGACAATTTTGGGGTGGCGCGACTTTGCGTGCTCGCTGAACCAGTTTCGCGCAATAAAATTAATTGGTTGAGGGATCAAATTGTTATAAACTCTTGAGTAGAATCCAAATATGCAATAAACAATTGGGATTCCCATTCAAGATAAGAAGGTTAGTGTAATTTGCGTACGGTTGCGCAGTTGAGCAAGGTTCACAAATATTATCATATTTGGACGATTTTAGAAGGGGTGGGGGGACCCTTGGGACACCCTGTATATCAATGGGAGCACGCCCCATCGTTAAAGAATGATTCTAAGGGTTCAACGTACTGTGTGATCTCTTCAGCAGCTCTGAGAAGAACTTCAGAGATTTCTCCAGTACTTTCAACGAAGTTGACGATCAGCATGTCGTAGTCAGTCTCTTGTACATTGCCAACGTCCACCAAAGCCTTGTGAGTCACCAGAGCTTGGTCACCATCCCAGTCCTCCAAAAGGCTCGTGAAAGCGTCTTCGGGTATGTCGTTCACTGCTAACAGTTGGCAATTGTACTTTTTCGATAGAAACAGTCCTAAATGTGGATATAAGCTCATGTCGATTACACGGCAGATGGTCACACCACGCTGGCGTGATTTTTCAAAAGCTGTTTCGAGGGAGGTCAAGTAAGGTAAATCGTTCAGGAAACTAATAACACTCGAGTCTACAAATATGGGAGAGTCGTTGGCGTATTTTGTATCGACGACGACGTCAATAACGCCGCGAGTGCAAGAAAAGTCCAATTTGAGTTCGGTATTCTCGTTGACATTGTACGTGTCACAAGGGAAAACTGCGTGGTGCCAAGCTGAGCAGCGTTGCGGCGACAAAGGCGACGTCGTTATCGTCAATTCGTCGTCAAGCTGCGCTTCAAACCACACGGCGACCGCGTCCAATCGTCCACTCGTCTTAATAGGAACTTGAACCGACTCGTGCACTTCGGAATTCAACCAACGTTTGATTTCACGAGGGTCGTTAAAGTTGAAATTGAACATTTTGACTGGATCAGCGAGGAAACGACACGGAGTGGTGACGAGGTTTTCCGTGTCGTACGGTTCAGTTTTCACAGGTTTGACGCGGAAGGGTAATTTGTGTCCATAATTGGAACGAATGCGGTTCTTTTTGGCAATTTTGGAAGATTCGATGGGCGCAGCAAACAACGTAGCATTTGAAGGGATGACTCGAGTGGTGTTCTCGTCTGGAGGCAGCAGAAGGCGATCCCAAGCGTCGTCCATTGTGCGGAGCATGTGCTCGCCAAGTAAGCCCGAATCCATCGTCTCGGTCACCACCAAGGAACACCTGAAAAGTAGTTTTCCCCATTAAAATTGCATCCCTCTATACCAACAGCAGCTTCTCAGTTGGGGCAGAATTGTCAAGCGGCACCGCTTCCTACTGGCAAATGAGTCAAACTAGGTTTGAATGAATGCTTTAATGCATTACGCACTAAGGCCGTAACAAGGTTGGCGAGCAGGTAAATGGTAACAAACACTTATGTCTCATAAACAAAAGGAATGCTGAGGGTGGCATGACCCAAGAATCTACAGCGAAAGACGGCACTTTCCGTCATGAGGTGCCCTATTTAAGAGAAAGCATTTTGTTCGGCATTAATTTCCCCCAACATTTTCTGTCTATAGCCAAAGTTCTCGCGCGTATTGTGTCTATTCTTTTCTTCTGGAAGGCTTAGATTAGATTAGATTAATTATACAGGGGTAGAGGGGAGGGTTGAGGAAGTCCCCTCGGTCCAAAGTCCCGAAGGTTGTGAAACGCCTGTGGGCAGGACAATTGAAGACGATGTGAGACGCTGTCTCCTCGTCCTCGCCACAGAATCTGCAGTCAGGGGTACCATTGCGCACCCCGATCCTGCAGAGATGCCTCCTGAAGTCCCCGTGTCCTGTAAATAAGCCAACGGTGAGTCTCAGGGAAGCTCTGTTAAGGTTAAGGCATCTCGTGGCCCTACCTTTGTTAGGACCAGTCATCATAATATGACCGTGCTCTTGCCGCGGCGTCCGCTCCCAGCGCTTCTGGTGCTGGGAGCGAACCCAGTTTGCCACCTATCCCGATAGTAGGGTGCGGGAGATTCCTAGGCATGGTTCAGGTCCCGTAAAGGCAGTCCCCGACCCACGCCTAGCCAGAGCGTCAGTTCGGTCGTTACCCCCAACCCCTGAGTGGCCCGGGACCCATGTGAGGACAACCTTGTTCGTTCCACTCAGTAGTTGGAGGGCTTCCCAGCACTCAAGCACCAGCCTCGAGTCAGAGCTCGATCCCATTTAGGCCTTGAGTGCTGCTTGGCTGTCAGAGAAGATGTGGATCCGCCTACCTCGGTAGGCCCTCCTCATGTTCTCCTCAGCACATTCCTTAATTGCGAGCAGCTCAGCCTGGTATACTATGACCCAGCTACCAAGGGAGAGCGAGAGCTCCCATTCTGGCGTCGGGCCGTACACCCCCAGGCTGGATCCGTTTCCCATCTTGGACCCATCCGTGTACCATACCAGATCCCCTGGCAGCACCCCCGGGGGTCCCTGGGTCCAGACTCCCCTCCCTGGGATGACCACATTGAGTCTCCTTCCAGTTAGAGGTTTCCTCTTGACAGAGTCAGAGGGCATGTGCACTAAAGGGCACTCCCTCACCCTGTCTAAAACCGTCGCGTGCCCCTTCGCCCTGGAGGGGCGCCAGTCTCGGTAACATTGGAGGCGGTATGCCGTCCCAATTGCCACCGAGGTCACCCAGATGTCCAGTGGGGGGAGATCGAGAAGTGTCTCCATCCCAGCTGTAGGTGCTGTCCCAATGGCCCCAGTAATTGCATAACAGGCCATCCATTGGATGGTTTCCAGGGCCTTGGTTGCAGTCACCTGCTCCGTTTTATTCCTCCAGACAACAGCGCCATGTGTGATCCCAGGGCGAACTATTGTTGTGTATAGCCAGGAAACTGTTTTGGGGGTCAGCCCCCACGTTTTCCCGCATGCCTCTGAAAGGCTTCGTTCAGTGTGTCACTCCATTTCAAGCGTGGTCTTCCTTTTGGGCGTCTTCCTCCCAGTCTTGCTTCCATCACTTGCATAGGGACATTTTGTTCTTCCATTCTGACCACTTGACCGAACCACCTCATCTTTTGTCTTTCGACTCTCTCTGTTAGCGGTTCTGCCTGGAGATCGCTCCGGATTGTCTAATTCCTAATGCGGTCTCTTCTTGATTTGCCGGCGACCCGTCTCAGATATTGCATCTCTGCTGCTTGGACTCCACTATTCCTACTTTTTGTGAATGCCCAAGATTAAACCCCCTAAGTATATAAGAGTTGTAGACAGCCATTTTCATCTGGGTCGTGATTTCCTTCTTTCCTAGAGAGGTTCTGCTTATTGCAAAATATAGCCTCCCTGTGGCTGCAATCCTAGCATTAATATCCTTGTCAGGTTAACCATCTCCACTAAGTACCGTCCCAAGATACTTAAATTCCTCTACTTGATTGAGTTTGACGTTACCTATCTTTATTGAATGTTGGACATGCTCTCTATTAATGACCATTGTCTCTGTTTTAGCTTTATTAATGTGTAGCCCTCTTTTCTTTAGCTCTTCATCCCACACGTTTATATTGTTTTACAACCTCTCCTCCCAGTTTGCTATAAGTACCACGTCATCCGCATATGCCATGACTTTCAGATGTACTGGCTTCATAAGCCGGTTGCCTACATTCAGCGAACGTAACGCTGGTTTACATTCTTTAATGATGTCATTGACAAGGATGATGAAAAGGTAAGGGCTGATTACCAGATGTGGCATAGAACTCTTCTGATGAAGAATTCTCTGTCCTGACATAGTTTCTGCAGCATTTGTAGAAACTTTGTATTCTTATTATTAATGTCTCTTTAGACTCCTCGTTTTTGGCGGGCCTTCCACAGCTCTGGCCATTGTTTCAAGGTCTTTGAAACAAGCATGTACTTCAGTTCCTTATTTCCAGTGCTTTCTCTGCTACTTGTCACATTGTGAAGATTAGGTCTTGGGACTCGCGGTTAGCCCGCATTGCTCCTCTTCCAATGTTCCATTTGCCTAGCCAGACGCTCATTAAGAATTCTGAAGTATATGTATCCTGGAACACTCAATAGGGATATTCCCCTGTGGTATCACAGCTTCAGTTGTCTCCCTTTTTAAAAACTAGGATTATGACTGCGACCTCCCAATCCTTTGGGATTTTAGCTTGCTTCCATGCCAAGTTGATTACATGGTGCAATACGTTTATGCCAGCTTCCCACGTATGCTTTAGCATTTCAGGAGCTAGTGCGTCATGCCCAGCAGCCTCACCGAGCATGGGTTTTCCCACAGCTTTTAGCATTTCTCAGTTATTTCTTCTCTTTCTTCACTTATCTCCTCAGTCCTACGGGCTCGGGTCACATCCAGGTTGACATTCTCGGATGCAGCATTCAATAATTCTGAAAAATGTTCTCGCAAGCGTGCCATTATCTAGTTTTCTTCTCTCAGAACTCCTCCTTGCTTGCTCAAAACAAACTTTATAAGACATTCTTTTGGCTTTCTCTATTTCTTCAGCACTTTGTATAACAGTTTTTGATTTTCATGGAAACTGTCTTCCAATAATTTGTCGAACTCCTCCCCATCCTCGCTTCTTTAACCATATTTTTTACTTTTTCCTCTGATTTTTGTATTCTTGATATGTCTCGGCCGACTTATTCCCGAGATACACCGTCCATAAATTATTCCTCTCTTTTATTTCTTCATTCTACCGTCTAGTACCTTTCACATTCTTCCCTCCACATTTGGTTTTACCACAAACTTCTTCAGCGGCGGCATGAATGACTTGTTTGAAGATAGCTCATGCCTCCTCCATATCACGAAATTTATTCGACCCATTCCCCCCCCCCCCCCCCAAATAAGTAGGTACTTACACTGCGCGTCCCAATGAATAAAGGAACCATCGTAAAATAAATCGCAGCGTTATTTTTAAATATTTTTTTGCCATGATCCTCTAAACTGATCGCCGTACGGCCGTCCCAAAACTCGATTGTACGGTGATTTCCTATCTCCTTATTCTGTAGCAAACGAATGTCTTATCATAACGTACCTGTAGGGTAGGTCTTCAGGGATGGCCATGTCAGTCGATAACTTATTTACAACCTTGACGCTATTTGGAGAAAGATTTGCGTCAAACACTTGTGAAGCTATGGACGTCATCACAGACGATACATCACACGCACACACGTAATGAGCTCCAGCAATTTTGCAGTACAAACTGAAAAGAATTATGGTGATTTTGAAGGAAATTAGAGCATAAAGAGAGGTAAAGAACGATCTTGATTAATATTTACCTCAACAAACCGGTTCCCGTGCCGATGTCAATAACTGTTTTAGCCCCTTTTCCGACCGTTCTCAAAATGGCTTTTCGAAAAGCATCATTTCGCCGGCAATCGTTCAACATTCTAAAGTGCCATCTTTCGAGAAGAGCGTTTGTCACGTTTTGGAGGTTCTTCCAAGCGGGTAGATAATCGCCGTCTATACTGTGAGCCAGTTGGAAATATCTTCGAGACTCCCTCAAGTGTTTAAACCTGCAATAGGACAATCATTGTGAATCTGCTCCTCAAGTTAGTACCAACTTCTATAGGAAGAAGACAAAAACCGCTGACAATTCATTCACAGGGGTTTGTTATTCTTCGGACCAGGAGCATAGAGACTCATTCTGATCGATTCAGCGTCTAAAATTTAGTCGAAAATGATACACCAGACTCCTAGGTACCAGAAATTTCGAAAACACATTCAAAATGGGTAGATAGGTACCCATTTTGACCCATAACCTCATCCAGAGGGCGCCAATCGTTCTGAAACCCGTCTCATTGGATCCAGCGTTCAAAATTTAGTGGAAAATGATACCCCACACTACCTACTTGACTCATATTCAAGCTCAGGGCTCAAAAATATAACGCTCGAAAGTCTAAACTTCTCTATGGTTTTCAGACTTAACTACTAGGAAACTGCCATCCATGGTAGATGGTAACAGACACCTAGAGGAGGGGTTATGGGGGCCCCAAGCGCGGAAGCCTGGTGGCTTGTTGAGCTTCTCTTTGGTATCCCATTCTTTTAGTCCATAGACAGCCCTTGTCCCCTGATGAGGGTTGTTAGGTTGTGGACTAACTTTTTGAACGGTATGGTTCTCATTGGGGTTTGTGTCCCAAAGAGGGGGTATCTGCTGGATGTGAGTGCTGGGCACTTGAGGATGATGTGAGTTGCAGTTTCGTTTGCTTCCTCACAGAATCTGCATAGTTGGTAGCTGCATAGTTGTTGATTGTGTCACCCCTATGCGGTCCAGATGAAAACGCGAAGAGCGAAGCCGGTTAGTAGGCCAACTATCGGTTTTAGGTCGCTGCGTTCAAGAATAGGTCCTTGATGAGTGATGGATGGGGTTTTGCCACCATACGCTTACTGTGGACACGTCCCTCAATACTCCGCCTTTGGTCGGTGTGCTTCTTGTACGTCCACTCCTTGATGGCAGCTCTGAAGGAGCTTTTGGCCAGCTCTGGGCCCCTGAAGGGTATCTTGGAGCCCCTCCTGGCATGTTCATCGGCTTTTTCGTTGGCCTCAATTCCCCTGTGCCCCACCACCCACTAAAGGGACACTGTATTGGGGGCTGCTAGTGCACAGAGTCTATTCACAGTCCTTCACCACCTAGGATGAGATGTTGGGTGCTTTTATTAACGCCTGGCTGTCAGAGGGAATGCGGAGGTGGGCATTAGTATGTCCTCTCCTCAGACTCTCCAGGGCACAATTCATTGATTGCCAGAATTTGGGGCCTCGAAAACGGAGGTTATTTCCCTAGTCGTGTGGAGTATTGCCACCTAGGTTTGATCTCATACACCCCAGCACCTGTCCCTGTTTCCATTCTGGACCCATCAATGTACCAGATCAGGTCGCTGGGGCAGCATTGTATGTCCTTACGCCCCGCTGAAGTCATTGGCAACGTATATCGGTGGGGTTCGGAGGGAGTGTCCAATGTGTTTCTCACCCCAATGCAAGGAAATGAGCCGCAATTATAACGAGATCTCACCCCACTGCAAACTGTGAGGACAAGCCATAAATGGCTGGAAATTGTCCCTTCATTCAGCAGAGCTTAGATAGGTAGTAGTAAACTGCTCCCCCTAAGTACCGTGATTGGAGGGAGTTCTGGCCCATTTGCCACCATATCTAGTAGTGATGTGTTTATCTTTCTCAGAATTGTAGTATGACCTCAATGGGATTCCCGACAGGTTCCATTCCATTTCAGCCTCAGGTAGGCCATTGCACCCTCTCCTTTGATGAAGGACAAGCCCAGCAGTACCTCCATGGCGGCTGTAGTACTACCATCTGCCACCATATCTAGTAGTGGTGTGTCTATCTCTCTCAGAATTGTAGTATGACCCCGATGGGATTTCTGCCAGGTTCCATTCCATTTCAGCCTCTCCATTGATGAAGATATCTATAGGGGACAGGCCCAGCAGTACCTCCATGGCGGCTGTAGTACTACCATCTGCGACCTTATCTAGTAGTGGTGTGATTATCTCTCTCAGAATTGTACTTTGGCCCCAATGGGTTGATTTCCGCCAGGTTCCATTCCATTTCAGCCTCAGGTAGGCCATTGCAGCCTCTCTTTTGATGAAGGAAAAGCTCAGCAGTACCTCCATGGCGGCTGTAGGAGTACCATGGCTCCTGTGATGGTGAGGCAGGCTAGTCTCTGCACACTGGTGAGGGAGCGATAGGCCCTCGCCTGATTAACTTTAGGCCACCACACAGCACAGCAGTGTGCCATCCATGTTATCAATACGTTCTTGATGTAACAACCGATTTCTAATTTCTCTCGGTGCAGTCTCAGTGACGTCATATACCCATGCTCAGAATAGCTGCTAATAGTACTAAGGTATAATAATAGTACCATCAAGAGTACTACATTTCGGTAAATCTATACATCAGTGCACGCACCCCGAAAAATCTAAAAAGCGTTACAATCGATATATCGCTTTATGACCATGCACTCATGATATGAGATTCCCAAAATTTTTAAGATATTCCCGCCATTTTCTAGATATACGCATCGTTCCATGAACTCTATCATCAAAAATTAAAATATAATAAAAAATAATTTGAAAAAATGGAACGGAGAAGAAACAAACTGAAGGAAGCAAGCACAACAATCTCGAATTCGACCATCCTAATCCACATCCTAGTTCGAGACATCGAATTTTGGGGGTGCGTGCACTGATGTACAGATCAGCCTACATTTCAAATAATCGACAGCGCAGCAATCCCACCTGAACAAATGAGAGCCAATACTGTCAAGAACAACTTTATCATCGGCATACACTCCAAGAACTTCTTCGTAGCATTTCATTAGGTCATCGTATCTTCCGTCAGCAGCCAAACGTTCGCTCAAGTCTCCTGTAAACACCAATAATCGTGATGGCGTTATATTTAGTCGCGCATAACATTTTGGAATGTTCTGATTCAGCTTACCTATCAAAGACAACAGGACAGAACACAACTCGTTCTTCAAACTCCCATCGAGATTGGTGACAATGAGTAGGCAACCGAGGGCTTTTATTGGTTTTCCTTCTTCTAAGCATTTGTGAAAGCACTCCAAGGAGAAATTGGTTACCTCTTTCGCTGCCATTTTGTAGAATATACGCTTGGGGTTACAACCAACGCTACCAAACAGAAGACAGTTCAATTAGAAAGCAAATTTTCCTGCAGAGAAGTTGAGGGGAGATAATTTCAATTGATACAAATCTAATAGCCTCAATGAAGCCAAGAACTCACCTGGTCGACAATCAACAACGTCAGGAAGCAGTTGAGTAGAGCAACTGTGAGCAGAAGATTTATGTAAGTCCTACATCTAAGATGAAGAATGTTATTCTGTGTCTGCGCCTTCTTCTATAGAAAGAGACTTGTCTCAGAAAACCAATACTTATACTTATGCTACGTTGGTCGTTGTCCAAACGGATTCCAACATTGTTTTGTTTATCTTGTTATCACCTTATCAAAATGCTGATATCCTCGGACGTGGTGTTGGTAGTTGGTTCAGTTTTTACTTCTACAATACCAGCGTTGGTTACTAATCGATCAAAAAAACCTATGTTTTCATGTAAAAAGTTAATCTCTCCGATTCGGCCCACAAATTTAGGACTTTGAATCCAATAAAATGGGTCCCAGAACGATTGGCGCCCTCTGGATGAGGTTATGGGTTATAATGGGTACCTATCTACCCATGTCGATTTTGGTAGTATGAAATTGTCTAAAAATCTGAAATTTGGTTCAGGGGTCCGTTCACGATTCTAATTGGCCCTCGAAACTTTCAGCCCCATCGCACCAAATTTGGGTGGGGTACGGGTCAAAATGTGTTTTTTGAAAAATGGATTTTTGAGATTTTTGGCGATCTAGGCATGTGGGGTATCATTTCCACTAAATTTTGTACCCCGAATTGATTGGAATGGGTTCGGGACCCACTACACCCGCTGTTTCCCCCATTTTCCCCATGTTGAAGAAATGAGTCTCCATGCGCCTGGTCCGAGGAATAACCAACCCGTTTGAAAGAATTTGCAGCGGTTTTACTAATTAAATTAGTCTAAATAACAATAATCATTCATCTCTAGGTACCTATCAGAAATCTCGAAAACGCACATTTGAAATGAGCAGATAGGTACCCATTTTGACTCATAACCTCATCTAGAGGGTGCCAGTAGTTTCGGGATTCATTTCATTGGATTCAGCGTCCAAAATTTAGTGAAAAATGATACCCCACACGCATAGGTACCGGAAATATGGAAAACACACATTCAAAATGGGTAAATAGGCACCCATTTTGACCCATAGCCTTATCCAGAGGGCACCAATCGTTCCGAGACCCGTGTCATTGGATTCAGCGTCCAGGATCTTGTCGAAAATGTTACCCCACACACCTAGATTGTCATAAATCTCAAAAATCCATTTTTCGAAATTCACATTTTGACCCCTACCCCACCCAAGTTTGGTCCGATCGGGTTGAAATGTTTCGAGGACCAACTAGAGCCATGAACGGACCCCTGTCCAAAATTTCAGACTTTTAGACAAATTTCTACTACCTAAGTCGGCGTGGACGGCGGACGGACACTTGCCTTTGGCTTTTAAATTTATTTCCAGGGCTGTCGGCTCTCCTGGGCTAGCAACACCCTACAGAACGGGACTCAGGAGAGCCACTTTAGGAAGGGTGGGCTCGGCAGGTTGGCATGGATTTTCCCCCTCCCTACCGGCTGGGTGTGATCAGGGTTGGTCTACGATTATTGTTGCCGGAAGGAGGAATAACAAGTTCTCTCTTCCCACTAGGTCTCTAAGTAGTGATACAGCTTCTGTGATATTTATGTTTTGTGATTTTAAATGCAAGGGATTTACCTGTGATATTTCTGTTTAGGATAGTTAACGTTAAATTTTAGGTTTTTATCCAGGTACGGGAGGAATATTGAGTACTCGCCCTACCTAAAACGTTCTAGCAAGAGACTCCCTTGCAGGACTGTGGAGACACACATGAGTGGGTGAAGAAAAATGCCAGTGCGGAGGTCACAGGTGGGGTCTTCCTGAATTGGTACCTCTATAAAATGCCTGTAAGTTCAGTGATGCCAAGTGGCAAGGCGAGTGAGTGCCGCCACAAAAGCACTAAGTCCCAAAATCTCCACAGCCCACCTACGCCCTTCAGCTGAGGGCGGGGCAGCCTGTTGTACGGGGGAAGCCATAGAGCCATAGAGCAGGGCTCCCCAATATGATCAGACGCTGAAAATCAGGGAAGACTGTCATGGGCCACACGGCCTCGGAAACAGTCTAGCGTAGGTACAACAGGACGGACACTTGCTAAGTTTGATCTAGATTATTCAAGGAATAACCAACCAAAATTCGCGAAGGAAAATCGAAATCGGGAGGCTTCAGCAATAGTTCAGGTTATTAATCGATTATGGAGTTCGTCTTTAATAAAATCTTGCAAAGAATCCAATTCTTTAATGAACGCTTTTTACGCTTTTTCGTAAAAATTCTTAAATTCATTCGAAAAGCCATAAATTTTTTCAAGACAATTTTTGGTCTCCGATATTGACGAATTTAAGGAGAGGACAACTCGTAGGGCATTGTGTAAACATTTTAACCAATGTTTACTACTAGGAATATCGCCACGAGAGGCACCTTGTTTATTGAAGGTGAGGGATTCATTTCAGTATGACCTCATCAATTTTGAGCACCTCAAAGGGCAATCCTCAAGGCGATACAATTCAAACCCACTCGGTCTACAATGTGTAATTAAATAATTTTGTCGATATCTTTATTTCTGTTCTTGGACACTCTTGACGACACGCTCATCTTTTTCATTGTCTTGTTATTAATTTTTTGCCAATAATTCTTAGAGTGGTTAAAACTAGTATTTGGTAAGTGGTTAGAAGGTAAACTATTAGAGCGCGTGTAATTCGTAAAATCTTATCACGAAAATTTGCTCATATCTATTTCAGGTTATTCGTTTCAAGATGAAAATTGGTATTTATATGGTCGTGTGTATCCCGGGAGCCAGTATAACATTTTGTTCGACATGAAAATTTTCTTGTGCGTGGCGGTCTTCGCCATAGCCGCTCTTGCGGCTGCTAAGTAAGTCAACATGAGTTGATTTTATAATATTTTCGATCTCGAACACGATTATGGGTTTCCACATTTCCCCATACATTTTGGTTACCGAAGAGGGTAATAGGTTGACAAGGAATCTGGTAAAACGCTGCAGATTCATTCACACGGGTTGGTTATTTCTTGGACCAGGCGCATGGTGACTCATTTCTTCAACATGGGGAAAATGGGGAAAACAGTGGGTGTGGTGGGTCCTGGACTCATTCCAATCGATTGAGGGTCCACAATTTAGTGGAAAATGATACCCCACACTCCTAGGTACCAGAAATCTCGAAAACACATATTCAAAATGGGTAATATATACCAAATTTGACCCATAACTTCTTCCAGTGGGTGCCAATCGTTCTATGACCCACTTCATTGAATTCAGCGTCCAAGATTTAGTAAAAAATGATACCCCACACGCCTAAGTACCAGAAATCTGAAAAACGCATATTCAAAATGGGTAATATATACCCAATTTGACCCATAAGTTCTTCCAGTGAGTGCCAATCGTTCGACGACCCATTTCATTGGATTCAGCATCCAAAATATAGTGGAAAATGATACCCCAGTCACCTAGATCGCCCAAAATCTCGAAAATCCACTTTTCAAAAAACACATATTGAACCCTACCCCGCCCAAATTTGGTCCGATCGGGCTGAAAAGTTTCGAGGACCGTCCTACGCCGGGAACAGACCCTTACCCAAATTTCAGATTTTTAGAAAATTTTCTACTACCGAAAACGGCGCGGACGCCGTCCGTTCCCGGTCTAGGACGGTCCTCAAAAGTTTTTAGCCTGATCGGACCAAATTTGGGCCGGGTAGGGGTCAATATGCGTTTTTTGAAAAACGCGTTTTCGAAAATTTTTGGCGATCTAGGCGAGTGAGGTATCATTTTCCACTAAATTTTGGACGCTGAATCCAATTAAATGGGTCTCACAACGATTGGCACCCGCCGGAAGAGGTTGTGGGTCAAAATGGGTATGTATCTACCCATTTTGTATTTGTATTTTCAAGATTTCTGGTACCTAGGCGTGTGGGGTATGAATGATCGCCACACCTACTGTTTCCCCCCATTTTCTCCATGTCGAAGAAATTTGTCTCCATGCGCCTGTTCCGAGGAATAACCAACCCGTGTGAATGAATTTGTAGCGTTTTTTTAAGTGTGCATCAATACTCTGGCAATATTGAGTAAAACAATGATATAATAGTTTGTTTTTGGCGAATAAATAGCCAGGCATCATTATTGGTGCATCACCCGGGGGCGCGTGTAATGGAGTGTTAAAATTAATTTTTTTCCAACTATGTACAAAAATAAATATTCCATGATTAATTTTTTTATATTTTTATTTTAGGAACAGGTCCCTTCAAATATGGTAGCAAACTGGTCAGGTTCTGCAAATTCAGTTGCAAACTCGCCAAGTCCCGACTTTAGTTTCAAAACTGGTCTTTAGTACAAACGTGTTTCATGAATTTAGCCTCTAGGGGGAGTGTTGAGGCTTTGTCCATGATTCTGATCCATAAAATGGCCAAAAATTCATCGTTAAACGTTTTTCGCGATTTTCTCCAAATTGACCAAATAGACAAAGCGAGTTTTGCAGCTCAACGCCTCACTTATTTTATTGATTAATTATTGAGGTATTATGAGTTATTGAGGATGGATTTTACTAACCCACTAGTGTTGCTGCCGGTCTGTATGAGCGTTCTGTTTCAATTTTCCTCAGGCACCACAAAATCCCAATCCGCAGAGGAGAGTCACCATTCGAGAGGAAAATCAAACAATTTGGCCATTTGAACATGTCTCATGTCTTGGCTTCCAACATGATGACGGTCAACATGTTCCGACCTGAACCTCTGGAGAACGTGCAGAACGTAAGGGAATAAAATATAACTTTTGTTCAGTTTTATCAGTCGATTTGTGGACTCATGGATTTCCAGGGGACCATTTTTTCATTAACGTGAGCATTATTCATTTTCCAGTCTATTTTCTACGGAGAGATTGAAATTGGAACTCCTGGTCAAAAATTCAACGTGCAATTCGATACCGGTTCGGGTGATTTGTGGATCCCTTCTGCCCTCAACCAGCAAGGACTATGCAGTAAGCGTCAATAACAATAGTGTAATAGAAAAGAAAGAAGATTCAACTTCAAATTAAACCAAAAACAAAACGCTGCAAATTATTAGACAGAAGTTGGTTATTTCTCGGACCAGGCGCATGGAGACACATTTCTTCAACATGGGGAAAATGGGGGAAACAGTGGGTGTGGTGGGTCCCGGACCCATTCCAATCGATTCAGGATCCAAAATTTAGTTGAAAATGATACCCCACACGCCTAGATCGCCAAAAAACACAATTTGACCCCCTCCTCTCTTGAATTTGGTCCGATCGGGCTGAAATGTTTCGAGGACAAACTAGAAAATGCAAATTTGAGTGGTTGACTTTTTGCATGAAAACATAGGTTGATTTTTCAAGGAATAACCAACCAAAATCAGGCGAAGACGTATATATTTTATTCATTATATATCAGATACTGAATGTGGATGTACTCTATGAGTTCCTGAAGTAGGAATATCCTCGAACGCTTTTATGCTTATGAAAATAAGAGGCGTTTCAAGAGGTAAACAACCGAATGTTTTTGTTCAGTTACAAGACCTCCTCATGCTCATCAATGCCAAACCACTTCAGATGAGTGTACTATTTACAGAATAACCTATTTCCCTACCAGTTAAGACGATGATTTATAAATATGTTCGTTGAATACAACTGCCTTGTATTCTCCAATAATTGTGCACTCGAATAGGAATTTAGGGTATTAGAATTAAATTAGACCGAGGGGATATTTACAATATTTTGAACAGTTGCAGAAAAATATTTGGGCTTAAATTTCTTCTTAATTGAGGCTACCGTTGGGGTGAATAGGGTCACTTTTCAACTTTCGAGAGTTATAACTTTTTGTCCATAGTAGTTAGCGCTTTGGTTTCAACGGCATTTAACAGTTCTTGGAGTATTTTTCATTAACTCATCGAAATTTATCGGTACTTTAACGTGGTGGGTAAAATTTTGAAAAAAAGTGTGACCCGATTGGTCCGAGAGGTGGGGTGAATAGAATCGCCCATAGCTTTTGGAGGAAAAATTGCATTTACCCGGGACTGCAAGGACCAATAGGGTCATGAATACTAAAAAGGAATTTATTATATGAGAATGCTTCCTCACCACTTTCATCCTTTAAAAATTGTTTATACCCTTTGTTTTTGGCTTGGACAAGAAAAGGACTTTTTAAACAAGGATTTATCGAATAATCGCTGAATTTCGGTTGGTTATTCTTTGAATAATCCACCTATGTTTTCATGCAAATGGTCAACATCTCCGGTTCGGCTCAAATTTTTTTTCTGGACTTTCATGGTGTCTAGATCAAAACGCTGCAAATTCTTACACAGGGGTTGGTTATTCCTCGGACCAGGCGTATGGAGACTCATTTCATAAACATGGGGGAAATGGGGAAAACAGTGGGTGCGGCGGGTCCCAGACCCATTCCAATCGATTCAGGATCCAAAATTTAGTGGAAAATGATACCCCACACGCCCAGATACCGGAAATCTCGAAAATGCATATTCAAAATGGGTAATATATACCCAATTTGACCCATAACTTCTTCCAGTGGGTGCCAATCGTTCCGGGACCCACTTCATTGGAATTAGCGCCCAAGATTTAGCGGAAAATGATACCCCACACGCCTAGGTTCCAGAAATCTCAAAAACACATATTCAAAATGGGTAATATATACCCAATTTGACCCATAACTTCTTCCAGTGGCTGCCGATCGTTCTGGGACCCATTTCATTGGATTCAGCGTCCAAAATTTAGTGGAAAATGATACCCCACTCGCCTAGATCGCCCAAAATCTCGAAAATGCATTTTTCAAAAAACACATTTTGACCCCTACCCCGCCCAAATTTGGTCCGATCGGGCTGAAAAGCTTGGAGGACCGTCCTAGGCCGGGAACAGACCCCTGACCCAAATTTCAGATTTTTAGAAAATTTTCTACTACCAAAAACAGCGTGGACGGCGGACGGCGTACGGCGTACGGACATCGACCTTTTGGTTGGTTATTCCTTGAATAATCAACCTATGTTTTCATGCAAATGGTCAACCTCTCCGATTCGGCTCAAATTTTTTTTCTGGACGTTTCATGGTGTCTAGATCAAAAAAGGTCAATGTCCGTCCGCCGTACGCCGTCCGCCGTCCACGCCGTTTTTGGTAGTAGAAAATTTTCTAAAAATCTGAAATTTGGGTCAGGGGTCTGATACCGGCCTAGGACGGTCCTCCAAACTTTTCAGCCCGATCGGACCAAATTTGGGCGGGGTAGGGGTCAAAATGTGTTTTTTGAAAAATGGATTTTCGAGATTTTGGGCGATCTAGGCGAGTGGGGTATCATTTTCCACTAAATTTTGGACGCTGAATCAAATGAAATGGGTCCCAGAACGATCGGCGCCCACTGGAAGAAGTTATGGGTCAAATTGGGTATATATTACCCATTTTGAATATGTGATTTTGAGATTTCTGGAACCTGGGCGTGTGGGGTATCATTTTCCGCTAAATCTTGGAAGCTGAATCCAATGAAGTGGGTCTCAGGACGATTGGCACCTACTGGAAGAAGTAATGGGTCAAATTGTGTATATATTACTCATTTTAAATATGTGTTTTCGAGATTTCTGGAACCTGGGCGTGTGGGGTATCATTTTCCACTAAATTTTGGATCCGGAATCGATTGGAATGGGTCTGGGACCCGCCGCACCCACTGTTTTCCTATTTCCTCCCATGTTTTAAAGGACATGTTTGGAGGAAGGACGTTTTGAACTATGAATCATCACCCCTTAAAACGTGAAAACGCTGCAAATTCATTCACAGGGGTTGGTTATTCCTCGGACCAGGAGCATGGAGAAAACACTGGGTGTGGAGAGTTCTTAACCCATTCCAATAAATGCAGCGTCCATGATTTAGTGGAAGATGATACCCCACACGCCTACATTGCTGAACATTATGCCCCCCCCCCCCCCCCTCAACACCAAATTTGTTCCGATCGGGAAAATCGACGTGGACGAAACATTTGCTTATTTTGATTGAAGCACCTTGAAACGCCCAGAAACATTTATTGGGCCGAATTGGAGAGTGTTTTCTTCTGCATGAAAACATAGGATGATTACCCAAGGAATAACCAACCAATAAACTAGGTAGGTAATACATTTTAATAAATCTATCTGATTGCCATACTTCACTCCTATGCCGTCCATCAATGACAACAAGCCATGGAAAAAGGGTGGGCTCCCACCGGCGGTAATAATGAACCTCTATTATCGGCCCCATGTTTTGACAGAATACGCTTCAGGGTGTCTAGATTGAAACTGGGAGAGAAAGGTAAAAGTCGGATTTACCAGAGACAGATTTATTTCATAGGCCAAATGTGCATCTGTAAAATTGTATTCTAGAAACAGTAAACAATGTCTCGATAAGTTTAATTGAGATGGCTATATATTAAATAATTCCTCAAAATGAATCTTGTTAATCCAGAAGCCTTTCCTCGTCGCTCAGTAGATTCTCTGATTGTATGTTCATTGGCTCGTGTTAATGTGTATATGATTTTGCAATTAAGGGTTCCCAAGTGGCTTCTCAGGGTCCCTGTCTGTGCAGTTTTGTGCCTGTGTGAGTCCTCAAGTGTGTTTTCAGGGTCCCTGCTTGTGCACTTTTGTAGTCACACTGATTACAAGCATATGGTTTGTCGCCTGTGTGAGTCCTCATGTGTCTTCTCAGGTTTCCTGCCTGTGCAGCTCTGTAGTCACACTGATCACAAGCATATGGCTTGGCGCCTGTGTGAGTTATCAAGTGTGTTTTCAGGGCCCCTGCATGTGAAGCTCTGAAGTCACACTGAGCACAAGTGAATGGTTTGTCGCCTGTGTGAGTCCTCATGTGTGTTTTCAGGGCCCCTGCATGTGCAGTTCTGAAGTCACACTGATCACATGCATATGGTTTGTCGCCTGTGTGAGTCCTCATGTGGTTTACCAGGTTCCCTGCATGTGCAGCTCTGTAGTCACACTGATCACAAGCATATGGCTTGGCGCCTGTGTGAGTTATCAAGTGTGTTTTCAGGGTCCCTGCTTGTGCACTTTTGTAGTCACACTGATTACAAGCATATGGTTTGTCGCCTGTGTGAGTCCTCATGTGTCTTCTCAGGTTTCCTGCCTGTGCAGCTCTGTAGTCACACTGATCACAAGCATATGGCTTGGCGCCTGTGTGAGTTATCAAGTGTGTTTTCAGGGCCCCTGCATGTGAAGCTCTGAAGTCACACTGAGCACAAGTGAATGGTTTGTCGCCTGTGTGAGTCCTCATGTGTGTTTTCAGGGCCCCTGCATGTGCAGTTCTGAAGTCACACTGAGCACAAGCAAATGGTTTGTCGCCTGTGTGAGTCCTCATGTGGTTTACCAGGTTCCCTGCATGTGCAGCTCTGTAGTCACACTGATCACAAGCATATGGCTTGGCGCCTGTGTGAGTTATCAAGTGTGTTTTCAGGGTCCCTGCTTGTGCACTTTTGTAGTCACACTGATCACAAGCATATGGCTTGGCGCCTGTGTGAGTTATCAAGTGTGTTTTCAGGGTCCCTGCTTGTGCACTTTTGTAGTCACACTGATTACAAGCATATGGTTTGTCGCCTGTGTGAGTCCTCATGTGGTTTACCAGGTTCCCTGCATGTGCAGCTCTGTAGTCACACTGATCACAAGCATATGGCTTGGCGCCTGTGTGAGTCCTCATGTGTATTTTCAGGGCACCTGCATGTGCAGTTCTGAAGTCACACTGAGCACATGCATATGGTTTGTCGCATGTGTGAGTCCTCATGTGTCTTCTCAGGTTTCTTGCCTGTGCAGCTCTGTAGTCACACTGATCACAAGCATATGGCTTGGCGCCTGTGTGAGTTATCAAGTGTGTTTTCAGGGTCCCTGCTTGTGCACTTTTGTAGTCACACTGATTACAAGCATATGGTTTGTCGCCTGTGTGAGTCCTCATGTGGTTTACCAGGTTCCCTGCATGTGCAGCTCTGTAGTCACACTGATCACAAGCATATGGCTTGGCGCCAGTGTGAGTCCTCATGTGTGTTTTCAGGGCCCCTGCATGTGCAGCTCTGTAGTCACACTGATCACAAGCATATGGCTTGGCGCCTGTGTGAGTCCTCATGTGTGTTTTCAGGGCCCCTGCATGTGCAGTTCTGAAGTCACACTGAGCACATGCATATGGTTTGGCGCCTGTGTGAGTCCTCATGTGGATTTTCAGAGCACTTTTCTGTTGAAATGTATAGTCACAATGATAACAAGTGTATGGTTTTGCACTTTTGGAATAGTTCTTGTCGTTCCTCCCCTCCATGAAACCAGAAAGATTGACCTTCACGTTGGTCTTCAGAACTTCAGTCTAAAACATGAACAAGATGCAACCTTCTTAATACTCTAATTGTTCAACAGGGAATATGCCATAAATAAAGAAATTAATTTTAAATCTGAACTAGTGGCGCAATACCTCAAGAATTTAGGTTAGTTAGTCTTCTTCTTAGGAGTCCAATGAAGATAGTATTAGTCACAAGGGTGTCTTCACCAGGAATGTTCACAGTTAACTGAGTTGGAGTGGCCCTTCACAGGTGCCAGCTGCATTGTTGAGCGAGAACCATTATAACTGTTATGAGGGGTTGACCTGAATGAGGGGTGGGGCCAGATTAAGTCACTTCTGAGGTCACTTCACACTGAGGTCACTTCTCTGTCCCCACCCTCTTTGCGAGAAGTGCGTTGAAAGAGAGTGTTGGAAGTGCATACCTCCAAGCCATTCTCATTTGTATACGACTCGATCCGTTCAATAGCTCTTCCAAGGCAACAACACTCCTACCTCGTCTGCTTACCGGGGTTAGTTATTCCTTGGACCAAGCATGAGGAAAATGGGGGAAA
>CM034004.1:4256509-4276934 GCA_019603395.1 Cyrtorhinus lividipennis | reverse complement strand
GGGACAAACTTAGGAAACCCCGCAAATTCATTCACAGGGGTTGGTTACATCTCGGAACAGCGTCCAAAATTTTCAAGGGATAATCAACCAAAAACAATGGAAATTCATGTGTCACACATTAAAGTTCACCATCATCCACTATTTGAGAATTTAGGTTGTGAAGCTGCGCTAACATGATATTTGAGATTCATGCAAAAAAATATGAAAATTTAAATTTTTGTGGTTTACGCCCAATTTGCAATTTTAGGAGGGGAGATGACAACTCGTGGAACATGCCATGCTGAATAAATTACAAAATTATTGTTGTTTATTGTTATTTCGTAATTCAAGAGGATCCTTTGGATTGATGTCTCCTGTTTAAAATTCAGATTCGAACACGAGTTACTGTATTGGGATGCTGATGATCAAAGAGACGTATTCTTCATTCGATGTTGGGAACCAAAACGGATGTTTCGCTGCCTATTATCGATCGACGGAACAAAACGTTATGAAACACAAGGTGTAAAGGTATAATAGCAACGGCTTCATTTTACTCGGAGGCAGTTTTGTTCGGAGATTAGGCCCACCGAAGCGTGCAGTATTGAGTATCAACCAGAGCGTGGGCGCGAAACCACCTCGATATTGGAGGGGATAGGAAAAACGTAGACGAAACGGAGACCAGACAAGAAACTTCATACAGTCAACGCTCGAAGCCATTGGTCTGACGGAGAGCGGCCATGTTAAGCCGACTTCCGCCCTGCTCACCCAAGTGTGCACATATAATGTGGTAGGTGGCAAACACTAAAGCGAACTCGAGGCCACGTTTGTGACCATTCACTGCCTCGGAGGCCCTTTAAAGAAATGTAACCCAGCAAGTCGTGTTCGGGACGAAAGGAGTGGGCAATTTTCGCAAAGATGATGTGCACCATTAAAACGTTTTCATTTTATTATCAATTCAGAAAAATGTACTGGATAATGGGGCGACAATCACATTTGTCCGTCCACAACAAGATGATCCTTTACAAGCAAGTCCTAAAGCCAGTCTGGACTTATGGAGCCAGTGTGGGGGCTGCACCCTCAAACAATCGACATGATACAGAGATTCCAAAATACGGTACTTAGGTGCATTACGAACGCTCCGTGGTACTTCAGAAACGACCGGTTACACATGACCTACAAGTCGAGACAGTAAACGAAACAAGCAGGCCCCCAAGCTGGGCTTGATGGGCCTCAAGCAGCTGCCCATCTCCAAAGGCTACAAGATCATGTCAACGAAGAGGCTGTCAATGACCTCGTCAGAAGGCTTAAACGCACGAAACCACATGAATTAGTTCGCTAATGCAAAGACAATAAAATCAGTTGTTAGAATAATTAAAAGCTAAGCAATGTACCTTGGCTGAAGATGCAACCTAGTTAACTTAAGTCACAAAAATATTGCTAATAAGTTTATAACTTGGTGCAATTCTAATAAACAGAGGGGGAAAAAAAATTTCATTATCTTACATAGTATCTAGTCAGATAAAATTCGTGTTCATAAAGCAGGCAACCAGATCGCAAGCGAACAATATTTTGAAACTTATCAACTTGTCATAAGTTAATGTTTAAACCTCGGACCAGGAGCATGGAGACTCATCCCGATCGATTCAGGGTCCAAAATTTAGTGGAAAATGACACCCCCGCACCTAGGTGCATACAGGAAATCTCGAAAACCCACTTTCTAAATAGGTAGAAAGATACCCATTTTCACCCATGAGCTCTTCCGGTGGGCGCCATCATCCGACCCGTCTCATTGGATTCTGCGTCCAAAATAGTCGAAAATAATACCTCACATGCCTAGATTGCAAATCTCGAAATCCGTTTTTGCAAAATAATACTCATTTTGACCACTACCCCACACCATAATTGGTTTGATCGGTCTGAAACGTTTTTAGAACCAACAAGAGCCAGAAACGGGTCTCTGAGCTGAATATCAAATTTTTTAAATTTTTTCTACTACCAAAATCGGCATGGACGGCAGAAGAAAATTTGCCCATTTTGATCTAGATACATGAAAAAAATTGAAACATGAAAAACATAAATACATGAAACTTGAAACATACAGAAAAAAATGTTGGGCCAAATTGGAGCATACACTTTTTGCATAAACATCTGCGTCTTACTGAACTGTTCTGCAATTTACTTAATTTACTTAAAATATTTACTCAATTTTTACAATAATTGACATAATATTTTTCTCGTGTGACGATTTGTCGTACTTATTGAAAAAAAGTTTAACTCACAAGAATGTTTTAATATTGCGACCTATAACAAAAGAGAATCTACTCGAATCCTATTGACTGGAGACACAGACATGAGAAACAATTAATTGACAGGGTCGGAGCTATTCACCCATTTGAATACGTAGAATGGAGCTTTATAAGTGAAGGTAATAACTAAGCTTTTTAAACAGTAACTGACATCATGGGATTTCGTTCGAGTTGGGCTTTTATAAGGGTCGCCATTTCCTCTTCATTTTATAATTTTAGACGGTTCGCCTGCGTCTAGGCCGGCATCATCAGAACAAGTAACCGTAGTCTCTCATTACCCTAAGGGGCATACAGATACATTACAGGGTAGGCAGTCACGAATGGAAAAGGCAGGTTAGGAACCATGGCCAAGGAAAATACAACTAAAATTCAGTGGGCAGCTGAACAATGACACAGGATGGATTACCCGGACCAGGAGCGTGGAGACTCATTCCAATCGATTCAGCGTCCAAAATTAATAATTTTTCAACGAAAGATCTCAAAACCCCACTTATGAAATAGGTAGATAGATGACCCATTGTGACCCATTACCTCTTCCGGTGGGCAACAAGCGTTCCGAAATACGTCTTATTGGATTCAGCGTCCAAAATTTTGTCGAAAATGATACCCCACAGGACTAGATCGCCTGAATCTCGCGTACCTAACCTCTTTTTTAAATCCTTAAAAAAAAAAAAAAACTTTGCCCCCGTACCCCCTCTACTCTCCCAAAGTTTAGTTCGATTGGGCTGAAAAGTATCAAAGACCTCAAAGCTCTAGTTGCCAAAAACGGGTCTCAGACCAAATTTTTAGAAAATTGCCTACCTCTAAAACCGGCTTTGACGGCGAACATACATTTGCTCATTTTTATCTAGACACATTAACACGCTCAGAAAAAAAATTTGGGCCGATTCGGAGAGATTGACTTTTTGCATGAAAACAGAGGTAAATTATTCAGACAATAACCAACAAATTCTTTCACAGGGGCTGGTTATTCCTCGGACCAGGAGCATAGAGAAAATAGGGCATGGAATGTCCCGGACTTATTCCAATCAATTTTGAGTCCAAAATTAAGTGGAAAATTATACCCCCAAAAATCCCTAAATGGAAAAGGTATAAATAAATAAGCACCACCACGCCCAGATCCACACGCTTAGATCGCCAAAAATCTTGAAAAATTCATTTTTCGAAAAACACATTTTGACCTCTGATTATTCAAGATATAACCCAAATGTTAGTTTTGAGACCTTTTTCATTACACGAGACTAGGATTTCAATGATTTTCTCACAATTCTCATTAAAGGAACTGAGAAATTAGTGATAAAAATTGTTTGTTTATAGCTTTTATTTCCAAAAACTATTTTGCACCCGCAAAATCGTATAACCTTAGGACCTAGATCAGCTAAACTGCAGGGTGTCGTGTCTCCCTGAGTATTTCTATTGGGTTTAAAACAGTTTAGACATTTCTGCGCTGCACTTGATACGTCGAAATCAACTTCACGGCCTCTAGACGTGATTTCACATCATGTAACGTGTAAACATTACAACAATCAAGCAGAAGAAATCATCACGTTCTGCGCTGCAGGATCTCTAACCAGAATTTCAATCACATCCAATACCGGCGTCTTTTTACTCGAGTCTTCTACGTCGAATAATATACGTGTTTAATTATTCAGGTAAGAACCTCCACTACTCAAGAAATGGGAAAGAGAACGAAAGAACTTCATTTGAATACAAAGCCCCAGAGTCGCTCATGTATAGTTTTGCCTCCCCTTCATAACCGCAAAGCGCGATAAGAACGAAACGGTTCGAAGGAAAATAAGGGGAAAATCTATTCAAATTTATGTAAGAGAAACCTCTCGCCCGTTTTAGGCAAAACTTAATGAACTTCCAGCAAAAGGGGGAGAGCAACCACGCGTTTCTCACGACGCAATCTTTTCCTTTTTATCTGCCCCGGAGTCACGTGATCCATTAAGGATAAAAAACTTTAGGTAATTGAGGTCAACCACTTCTCATACTTCATTTGCAAAACGCTCGAATATTCGCGATTTTTTTCTTCTTTTTTTTACATGGCGCTCGGTGTAAGGAGGGTAACAATTCTCCCGCAGAGAAAATCCAGATTGTGTTTCATAATAATGTTGAGCTGTAAGCAACTTTGCCTACATTTTCCCTCTTCCTCACGAGCCTTGCATTTTGTAGGGGACACAATAATAGAGTAGAATAATGTTTTTATAACCAAAAACGGTTTTTCTGGTGCCTTCCACTTCACTATTCAACTTCGAGTTTGGTGAGAAAGCGCTTTATTTATTCACTGAGCTCCTACACCGGTGATCGACAACGTTGTTTACTCAGGAAACTTATTTTACCTCTGAAACCTCGAATACAACTTTTCCTACCCACTTTACCGCTTATTTGAAGAACATTACATCCCCCGAATGACCCGCGTGTTTTTCGTGTATTTGTGTGCGCAATGACAGACCAGCGGTGTTTCGGTCACCTAGTTTGTCGGATTTTGTTTATTTCATACGCAATCTTCACCACTCTCAGTATGAAAAGTGCTGATAAATTATTCAGAACAATCACTTCCTTCGGAAAATTTCGTAATATACGTAAAAGGCTGAAACAAAACGAGCCAACAGGTCATTTTTGATTAATGCATCTACTATTTGAAAGACGGTCGATCGGAGTAAACACCGACCTTATTTTCTCTGACAGCTTATATCGATCAGTGCTAAGTACTCACGGCTAACACCTTGTACGTCTCATGATTTTTTCATGTAAGTGTGGTATTGACTGCCATCAGTAAGACTCCTCAGGTGACGACATGTTTGGCATCTAGCCCTTATCACCCCTCAAATAAAATCCACCAACATTTTTTTTTTAAATCTAATTTTGCATTTTGGCCCATATGAAACTTGTAAGTCCCATGTAGCAATATATCCCCTCCCCTACCGGTTGGGGCGCACATCGGAGTCATACGTGGCACATTAGGGCGTTAGGAACATTAGATGATGCCAAAGTGGCTCTTCAATCTGTTGAATGCTGTCAAAATGATTCTGACACTTCAGGATCATGAGTCTAGCATTCAATTAAAGTGGTTTCTTCCTTCAAATATTGTCTTGTATTGACTTCTGCTACATAGGAATGTCCTTATTACTACACATGTGTCACTTGATCAGCTCTTAGTTACAATAATAGTCGCCTCCAGGTTCACCTCCCAGTCTACTTTTAGGAACTTCTGCGAAGGACGAGTGCCATCAAGTGTTCAGGGATCAAAAATATGTCGACGCTATAGAAACGGAGGCCAAAATTAATCATAAAACCAAGAAAACATGGGATGATTACCTATAGCACTCGTATTCATCAAGGATTTATAATATATACCTAATTTTAGGTTTGTACTACATCATCCTGAGGTAACAATATTCCTCGAACCAGGCGCATGGAGACTAATATAAATCGATTCAGCGTCCATAATCTCTTCCGGTGGGCGCCAATCGTTCCAAGAACCGTTTCGTTGGACTCAGCGTCCAAAATTTAGACGAAAATGATACCCACACGCCCTAATACCAGAAATCTCGAAAACCCACATTCGAAATGGGTAATATGTACCATTTCGACCCATAACCTCTTCCGGTGGTCGCCTATCGTTTCGGGACCTTTTTCATTGGATTCAGCGTCCAAAATTAAGTCGAAAATGATACCCCACACGTCTAGGTACCGAAAATCTCGAAAACTCATCGAAATGGGTAGATAGATACCCAATTTGACCCACAACCTTTTAGGGTGAGCGCCAATCGTCCCGGGACCCGTCTCATTGGATTCAGCATCCAAAATTTAGTCCAAAATGACACCCCACACGCCAAGAACGTTTTGACCCCCCCCCCCCCCCCCCAATTTGGTCTTAGAGCCAGGCACGGGTCCCTGCCAACATTTTGGGCCGAATCAGAGAGATTGACTTTTTGCATGAAATCAGGTTGATATTATTCAGGGAATAACCCACCAAAACTAATCGGAAGTATCGATTTATACTCTTGGGATCGAGTACTTCACTTTCGATAACTGTTATATCGATATCAGTTTCTAACTACATACTAATTTTCATTTGATAGGTACTATTTATTGAATACTCGAGTCTCGAGAAGACACTACTCATGCCGATGACCAACGCGCTCATTATAATCATCACTTTTTTCTTCTTTTCGGTAACAACAATCACATTGTGGGCCCGGATAGCCTATGAAGGACGTCAAATCACCGGTAGGTATTGATCCCTTGCACAATGCTCAAAAACACCTTTTTTGTGAGGAGATGTCAGTTATGAACCCGGAGGTAAGGGTTCGTGCTAGGCGTATTTTCTGAAATCGCATATTTCGCTCGTAATGCAATGAAAAATATGCCAGTTTTCCTCTTGTCCATAAGTGTGTCTGCTAAAGCCAGTCGTACTTGAGATACATGACGTCACCACACCCCCACAGAATATATTCATAAAAATGAATTTGATGTTCAGCAACTAATTTATATGCAAGGTGAAATGGAAAGGACCCTGCCGAACGACGTCGAATTTGGACTACATATATAGATATATACTACCTCATGATGGTTTTCCATATTTTTGCTCACGTTATATAATTTTAATCGTCGAAATGAAAGCGGACAAGGTAAACAAGTGCCTGGATTTCCCCAGTGTTACCTCACAAGCAGGAATTTGAAGAATAACCTTCATTCAACTGTTAAAAAATCTCTCATCTCAAAAATTTAAGTATCGACTGATCACTCTAGCAAAATAAAACGAAAATGGGTGCTGGGCCATGGCTCAGCGGGGTTAGCGTTAACCTTAACCATTCACATCAGGAGTTGAAGAGCTACCAACACAACAACATAAATGTACACTTCAGGGTAGCAGATTGATGGCAACACTGCGACTATTGACGAGTTAGGGTTACCTAACCCCGAGATTTTCTAGTTATGCTCCACTGATTGAGAGGCAAAAGTGAGAAAAATTATGTCAATTTCTTTTTTTCCGTTGACTTGATCAACAGAAGAACGTAAGAGTTGGATTTAAATATGTCGATTGCTTCTGTCATCGTTAAAACTATCGGTTCCCACCATCGACGTCTCGAAATAACCAGCAATTTGCTAATCCTTTCCTTAGAGAAGGACTTTGTGCGAATCGACAATTAACTCCGAGTAATTTCAGACAATTCAACTGTTGATTACGTGAAACGCTTATTCTAGGGAAACCGCGTATGTCGACCGGGTTGTAACCAGCCACGACGCGTTCTAAAGGAACCTTGAGTCGAAAAATTGGTTCCACGGATATTACGACCACTGGTAGCCATTGTTGCGGACGGATGGACAAGTTTCGGTTTCTCATGCGCGAAATCTGGATATTGTGTATGTGCTTCGCGTTTCTGGAGACATCGATGAGACCAGTACACCGTGGCGATGGCTAGCAATCAAACTAGCTGCACATGTGTGAGGGTGAAAATATCCTTGCGTCCTTCCCCATCTAGAAGAGCCTTTTGTGTACCTAAATTTATATTAATTTATCATGTTATTAAAACAGTATTGAATTGTGTGGGGGTGGGTTTTGTGGGTAGGTATGCATAAATTGAAACTGGGTGTTCTGTGACCCGACCTTTCACGACGATGATACCTCTGGCAAAGTAACAATAGCCGCTACCGCCTAAAGGTTACCTGCCGCGGTGAAAGAACACCCAAGATCTCTTCTCCATGGCCTTGTTTCCCCCGAGCGCTTCTCCATATTGAAGGCCCGCGCACAATACAGACTCATTAGAGCGATAAGTGCCACTGATTGATGGAATTTTCAAAAGCCACTTCTGTCAACCCACTTGATTACTGTCACACTCGTTAACATGCAATTTGAAATGAAAAATGAAACGAGACAAACTCAAACCGTCGGAGCCCCTTTTTACAATTGAGCTTAAAAGAAAAAATGCCGTGTATAACGACGTGTGTGGCATTCGAGGACGATTGTCACACAGTATCAAACGGAAGGATTATGAATCGATAAATAATAATCAGTGGAGCGTGGTGGTGCGACTAACAAGGATTCAAGCGCTTTAATTGATTTCTTGTCATTTGAAGATCCGTTAGCGACGATTTTCGTCGAGGATGAAGGCAGGTACCTAATTGAAAAAGAAATGATTGATTGTGAGCGGATGCTGCTCATTTTGTCACACTTGTAATATTAATAATGTGCTTAATTTGATTTAACAATTTGCCACTATAATTCCTGGTCGGATGCTCAGATAATCCGTTATATTCAATAAAATATCGATCATGAACCAAAATTTATGAAAAGCTCCAAGTATCTCGCAGTTGGTTCGATAGGACAGTGAATCTGTTTTCTTCTGTTTTCTCATCATTCCTATGGTATTTCCATCACCAAGCCGATGCCTCAAACGCGCATAACTGATTGATTCTATTCGTCAATTTGTATCATATTTTGCCTCGTCGCTCAATTATTTTGCGCACCTTATAATCATTAGTATCATACCTTGTCTCGTTTTTCTCAGGTTAATGTTTCCATACTGTTGGGAATTGCTTGTGGTCAGTTAAGTTTTGTATAACGATTGACACTTAATTGACAAAAATCTTGAGTTGTTGTTGATCAAGTTGTCCATGTATGTATAATTTTTTTAATTTTTTTAGAGGCTTCGTTTTTCAACTATTCACGATTTAAGATTGTTTTCATGCTTTCGTGACTGCCCGGTTGGGCGCCTTGGCAATGAGTGAGGCCCTGGAGCTCTCCAAATGCGATGTCCAGGCAGGAGCTGCGCGCGCATCCTGGCGCATGCTCCCTCCCTTCTGGCCTCCTGGAGGCAGCAAGCCTGGGGGCTTACAGTTCATTCATTTTTGTGGCATAATTTGAGGGTGAAAAATTTTCTTACGTGGAAAAATGAGACATTTTTACAAAAATCGTAGTTTACTCGTAAAACTACCGAATTCCACGAACTCGAAGGTAATTGCTGACAACTGGACTATTTTTCTAGCTGAATTGATTGTGGCACACCCAAGTATACCCCTGATGAGTGTCGAAGGTGCGCTACATTCCCCTGGTTCATTCCACGCCTCTGCCTTGCAGGGTTGCTGGTATGTTGCAAAGGTATGATGCAGGACATCAGATGATAGCCGTGAAGGCAGTGCTACTGCAATAGTAGTCGGATCAGCTGTCTTTTATAATTGACGCAGACAAAAGCATTTAGCCCCTATGCTAATTAGGAGGACTTTGCCCCGACCTCCGCAGGTCAAGGCAGGCAGGCCTACCTATTTCGAGGGTTTTTTCATGATTTTTCAGTACCTAGACGTACGGGGTATCATTTTCCTCTATATTTTGGTCGCTGAATCGATTGGAATGAGTGCAGGACACTTCACAGTCACTGTTTTCACCCATTTTCTCCATCATCCTAGACCGAGGAATACCCAAACCCTGTGAAAGAATCTACAACGTTTTTTGTTCTTGACATCATAAAAGGTAAAAGAAAGGGGGGGGGGGGTTGATTTGAGATGGTTAACCCTCCATGACATTGAGTATGAAGACATACGGCCGATTATTCAAGGAATAACCCACCAAATTGGACGGATTTCGAAATCACGGCACACGTACGTTCAGTCAAAAGTAATGAATATGAGGCACTTTTATTGCACGATCCCCCACTAAAATGTTCCAATAGTAGCTAACTCAAAATACCCTAAGGCCTCCCTAACGTTCGAGTTATTCCAAACTCTTTTCAAAGAGATGACTCACGTTGAATAAAAAATACATCGTAGGAGAGCGGTCCAATGAACGCGTCACATGGATTCTCCCTCTAATACTCACCCCTAAACCAACCACTGTTTTACGCCCCTAACCTGCCACACGTAACATAACAACCCATTCGGTAGTACCGTCTGTTGGCATTCCATCCCTCACCTGCATCGTCAAAGTATCGGTTTTCGTTGGGTCGAACAGAAAAACTTTCATTGAGTCAGTTTTCGACCTAATTTTTTTCTGATGACCCTCCTGAAAGTTATTCCTGCATCGATTATCTTCCACCATTGACGCAGCTTTGGGAATTTCCTGTATCAGATTCACAATGAGCGGTCGTCTTCTGAATCGAATTCAAAACTCAATCTTCCTCGATTGTTGAGAGTTTTGAAAGAGAAATGTTTAGTGAACTTATGCCGATTTCTTATCCAGATGCTTCAAGATCCGGAGATGTTTTGGTTCACTATTCCTTGAATAATCAACCTGTTTTCATGCCAGAAGTCGACCTGAACCAAAAATTTGATAGTTTGCGCGCAGGATATCTAGATCAAAAACGCTGCAAAATCATTCACAAGGGTAGGTTATTCATCGAACCTGGAGCAAGGGGAAAATGAGGAACATACTGAGTATGGAGCGTACCGGACTCACGGGAATTCGGTCCAATCGGGGTGAGCAGTTTCGAGGACCAAATACAGCTAGAAACGGGTCCTTGACGAACATTTTTGAATTTTTAGAAAATTTTCTACTGTCAAAAACAGCGCGGACGTTTGCTCATATTGATCCAGACACCTTGAAACGCCGAGAACAAACATTTGGGGCGAATCGGAGGGGTTGACTTTCTGCTTAATAACATTATTCAAGGAGTAACCAACCAAAACCCATACGTCCGTCCGCCGTCCACGCCGATTTTGGAAGTAGAAAATTTCTAAAAATCTGAAATTTTGGTCAGGGATCCGTTTCCGGCTCTAGTTAGTCAAAAATCGTCAGCCTGATCGGACATAATTTGGGGGTAAAGGGGGTTAGGGATCAAAATGTGTTTTATGAAAAATGTATTTCCAGATTTTTGGTAATCTAGGCGTGTAGGGTATCATTTCCTACTAAATTTTGGACGCTGAATCCAATGAAATGGGTTCCGGAACGGTTTTTGACATTTCTGGTACACAGGCGTGTGGGATATCATTTTCCACTAAATTTTGGACCCTGAATCGATTGGAATGGGTCCGGGACTCCCACACCCACTGTTTCCCCCATTTTCCCCATGTTGAAGAAATGAATCTCTATGCGCCGAGGAATAACCAACCCCTGTATAAGAATTTGCAGCGTTCTAGTTGTATAAAATGTTTTTACAAAGTTAGAAATTATCGTTCAGGGACCTCTTCCCAGTTCATGTTAGAACCTCAAAACAATCCAGCCTAATTGACCCTAATTTGGGGTGGGTATGGGTAAAAAAAACCTCAATTTTTGGAATATTTTGGGACCTAGGAAAGTGGGGTATCATTTTTCACCTAATTTTGCGCGCTGAATCCATTGATATGGGTCCTAATTGTGCCCAACGGAGGAGGATTTGGCTCAAAATGACTACTTATCTACCTAATTTGTGAGTGGGGTTATCATGTTTTCGGAACCTAGGTATGTAGGTTATTATTTTGTACTAAATTTTGGACGCTGAATCAATTAGAATGAGTCCTGATAACTCATCTTGTCCTACAGTCTTGTTCTAAGGAATTCTAAGCATTTATGGAACAACTTGCTGCGTTTTATGTACTCGTCACCTGACATCAGATGTTCATTTTTCATGTAAGAGGAAGAGCTTGAAGGAAAAGTGCTTGTGATAACTGAATGAATACCTCAGTTTGTTACCGGCACCTGCTGCTTCCCGTATTACTTACAGGTGCATGTCTCTAGAGATATATTTTTACTCAAAACCTGTCATATTTTTTCTTGACAAACCCTTGTCACGAAAATCCGCGTTTCAGTAGTAATCATAAAACCTAATGTCACCCCAATTGAAAGCCAACCATTAGACCGCTTGCTTCCGTCTAGAAAACGCAGATTATCCGCCAAGGACTGAGATAAGTGTCCGTTGGAAATAGTTCCACGGTCTCATCATCGGAACGACAAACGAGAAGGAAAACGGCTGCCCTTGTGTATCGCCAAGACCCCTTTATAGCTGCTGTACAATTAACGACTCTAATGCCAGGTAGTTAGCCTTGAAAATGCATGGCGCATGCTTAGCTCTTGGTCGCGGCTGTCCCCACTTTATGACATTTTTCCGCTCAGAACGTAACCTCCGGACATGGACGACTGCTCCCTAATGGCGAATCTCCTTCGCACTTGCTCTCTCGTGTCTTGCGTATCGTATTGTGCACCGAGCGCAAGGTGACAACGTATCGGATGTCAACGCTCACATGTTGACAAGGGTGTAATAAAAGTCTCATCGCATTAATATTTGAATGGGAACGGTGTCGCTCCTCGTTCCGCGTACAGTTTGATACATATCGTGGGAACACGGGCTTCGTGCGGTTGAACTAACACCAATAAAATCACCAAGTCCGCATTAATAAGCGGATATTTTTAAGAACTCGTTTGTTCTTTTGGTATTTCGCTCTAACAAGAAAATTCATCCCCTTTACACAGCTTTCAAGAATCGCAATTGCATCACCCACCTCCCCTCAAGGTGGCTCACATTTCGCGGAACCCCCCTCCTCTCCTTAAATCGTCCAAATGGTACAATTATAGACGATTATAATATTGAGCAAGCTACAATTTTATACTTAATCTTCATATTTTTACGCAAGGATCTCAACCTTGCACCCTTGGCAGCCCAATTATTTTTATTACAAATTCGAATTCTACCCAACATTTATTGAATTTTTGAAAAATTTTGATCCCTCAACCAATTTTTTTTATTGCGCGTAACCAGTTCAACGAGCACGCAAAGTCGCGCCACCCCAAAATTGTCAAGTAGTGGATGATGGTGAACTCTAAAGTGTGGCACATGAATTTCCATTGTTTTTTAACGCTTTATTCACGTGGTAGGTACTGTCTGTCGACTCAATTTCGAAAATCTTGAAAACCCATTTTCACTTTCTCCCTTACCCTGCCGCCGTTTGGTAGGATTGAGTTGAAAATGAGTTGAGCACAACCAGGATCCAAACGCTAAATTTCGATTATTATTATTATTATTATTATTATTTTTTTTTTTTTAGCATTTTGAGAACGTTTTCTGGCCCGGAAGGGGGAAACATTCCGAATTTGGAATCTACGGGTATTGAAACGTGAAAGGGGATGCTTTGGGGAGAAAAATGAAGTTTTTGATGGATAAGGATACTGCTGAGTCAAAACCTGAAATTATTAACAAGTAAACACTTGAATCATCAGATTACTAGAACTCACCGGGTTTTAGAAGCTCATATAGCAAGAACACAGATGGGTAGATTCCTTTTTTATTTATAAACTAAGAATATTCAGAGAAAACTCGGCGCCTTGCGCCTCGGCGGGGGGCTCCGCCCCCCTGCACCCCTCGGATGTTATTACTTTGAACCTGACGTCTAAAATGTAAAATACATGGAATCGTTTTTAGCTCCTCGCTCTCTGTTACAAATAACCCCGCCGGTTGCCGGCACCGTTGCCCGGCGGTTCCTAACAAACGACTCGGTCTTGATCTCACTTTTTCAGAATCTTTTTGCAGGAGGATCCATCGCTAAAACATGATTCCATGTTAAAAGGTACAACATGGAGCTCAAAAAGCACATGTGTGAAAATCATGGGTTGCGGAACACAAAATCATATCTATATGATATGGCAGTGTTCTATAGAACACTGCCATCAGAAGGTAGTTCCCAATAGTGTGAAACACAAATTATGAACCTTGAATAACAACAAGCTATCTCACTCAGTTGATTGTGGAATAATCCTATTAAATATTTTGCAATATAATATTAAGTATAAACAAAATATTCATTGCTAGATTAACACAATATTTCATGGCTTAGCGTGCTGTGGTTATCCCTAGGCTGCCTCACATCCAGTGACAGGCCCAGTCATGGCGTCACTAGAGGAGAGTAGGTAGTGGAGTGGGCAACAATATTTCAACAGATACAAAACTGTATTATGCCAGTAAAAAAAGCCATAGATGCGATAAGTTGCTTCAAAGAATAGCACAAGGATAAAGTATATGGTTTTAGATTTATGCAATTTACTGTTTTTCGCGTAAATAATGGGTACCACTTTCTATAACTCGAAAAACTTGCCTCTAACATCTACTGCCTATTGGTTTAGAAAATTACCTACATTGAATTCGCAAAACCACAAATAAATGCCTAGCTATCACGTCTCAGGTCCAAACATCTTAGTCGCCCTTATTGTATTTTCAAGCCGACTTTCCTGGCATATTATTTCACTTTTTGATGTATGGTTCGCTGTTACTTTGCCAGACCTACTATTCCCAAGTGAGGACCATTCTCCAGTAAAACTACCTGATTTCTAACCTCACGATAGATTTACTGAGGCCAACATGAGTCAAAATTTAGTGTAGCCAAGCATAAGGTTCTTGAAAAAAAAAAATAAGTTGTGCAACAGCTTAATTTGAAGGGTACTGCTGTACTGCTGATCTGTACTCACATGAATATCAACGTCGAACGTTTTTAAAATTGAATTCTCGTATTCTAGCCCTTAATTTGACATGCTGAGCGCACTTTCTCAAATACATTTCTGACATAATTCGTTTTTCGTTTCACTGGCTGGTGTTTGGTTGATGGAGTCAAACATTTCCTCAATTACAACGAACTCCATGGACTGTGAGGCCCAGCAGGTCAATACGGTTCACTGGGCCTGAAATTCGTGGAACCGATTTCTTTCGAACAAGATCGACTCGGCTGCGCTCAATGGACGGTTAACATCGACTTTTCCAACACGAGAATGAGAATTCGTTCCGTGATCACTTCGCAATGGAATGAAGGCGACAAAAAGGGAAGGAAAATCTTAGGGAAAAGCTCCAGAAGGCAGCTTCTTCAAGAGCCGTGTAAGAATCGTATCGGTTGGTTGCTCAATACCGTTCAAAATCTCGAAAACTAACGGAACGAGCCTCAACGAGGAAAAGAAACAAAATGGAGGCTTCGCTTTCGACTAACAATGGACCGTTCTTCCCATAGGCACCCACTACACAGGAATCGGGTATTGAAAGAACGATTCAGCCAGGAAGCATATTCTTCCCCAAGGCAACGGTTGTTTCTGCAATAGAAGGAAAAAGCCTGGAACGGTGCCTTCAATTCCAAGCAATTAAACTCCCCCTAACAATACTATCAAATAATGAGGGCCTAACTGTACCCCAATGGGAAGAACGCTAACTGAGTTTCACACTCCTCTTGTCTCGCCTATCTTTTCCACCCTGATCCTTTATCTACGTAATGAGCTACGCGAATGTAAGCTGCTACAGTGGCGTAACGTCCCCTACGTGAAAGGTTCCTAAAAGGTGGCTTGTACTATTGTTCCCGACAGGGAGGTGTACGAAATGAGGAATTCAGAAAAAAACCTGAGATTCGTTGGAAGTAGGCAAATGGCCCATTGATACCTTGGGAGCCTCCTTGTCAACTGAGTAAGAACGCGTGATTGTTGGGTGGCAAAATAACCGATGGATTTCTCCTTCAACGCTCATTTTGGCCGTTGAAACTTCACGTGATTTCACAAAAATCCACTAGTCAAATCAAATCAAATCAAAATCAAATATTCATTTATTGGCAACAACATAAATTTACTACAAACCAAAAGGGAACAAAAAAGACAAAATTATATAAATTTGAAAATTTAACATAATCAAAAAATACCGTTGCCCCCAAGAATAAGTTAAAAAAAAACTTGTACTCTTCGGTGGAGTTCAGACAATCAGAAAAATGCAAAGCACGAAATGGTGAACTGTGTGCCAAAATGGAAGAATAAAACATAACATAACTATTAATGAACCAAAAAATTATAAAATAAAGAATATAAAAAGAAAGAGAAAGGAAAAACCATCCTGAAAGCCATAAGAGCTATAAGTTAGAGCTTAATTTTTTCTTAAAAGAACCCAAGCTGTCAAAAAGAAAAACATTAATACCTTTTTCATACAGAAATTTAAGAGCTTTGACGTATGAATTCCTTTTGTAAATTCAGTGTTAGCCTGGCAAATATACCCGACGAAGTAAAATTTCGACTGCTAGAAGCAACTGAAACATGCTCACTTTTAATCCCAGAACGAAATTAATGTATGCATGATTGAATTAAAAATATTTGAGTGATGTTTTTTAAATCGAGCTGTTTATATAGATGGGACGTTGTTCAGTCAGTTCGAACGGTTCGTTATTAAAATTATTACGAGTTAATCTGTTTTGGTTGGTTATTCCTTGAATTTCTACATTTTTTTCTGGACGTTTCAAGGTGTCTAGATCAAAATTAGCAAATGCCCGCCCGCCGACCACGCCAATTTTGGTTATAGAAAATTTCATTAAAATCTTAAATTTGGGTCAGGGGTCCGATCCCGGCTCTAGTTAGTCCTCGAAACTTTTCAGCCCGATCAGACCCAATTTGGGCGGGGTAGGGGTCAAAATGTGTTTTTCGGAAAATTTATTTTTGAGATTTTTGCCATCCAGATCTGTGGGGTATCATTTTCCACTAAATTCTGGACGCTGAATCCAATGAAATGGGTCTCAGAACAATTGCCAGCCTTAGGAAGAGGTTATGGGTCAAAATGGGTATGTTACCCATTTTGAATATGTGTTTTCGGGATTTTTGGTACCTAGGCGAGTGGGGTATCATTTTCCACTAAATTTTGGACCCTGAATCGATTGGAATGGGTCCGGAAACGATTGGTGCCCTCTGTATGAGGTAATGGTTCAAAATGGGTGCCTATCTACCCATTCCGGATGTGTGTTTACGAGATTTCTGGTCCCTAGGCGTGTGGGGTATCATTTTCTAGTGAATTTTGGACACCCACTCTTTCCCCCATATTCCCCATGGTGAAGAAATGTGTCTCCATGCGCCTGGTCCTAGGAATAACCAACCTGCGTGATTGAATTTGCAGCGTTTTTCATTCGCAAAGGAACCAAAACGAAGCTTTAGCGTTCCACGGTTCGATATAATTTATTAACAAGTTCTTGCGTCAATTTCACATTAAATGATTGAGGTTCGACAAACCCAACCATCGTCGAGTTTTGGAGCTTTTCATTATTTCATCAAGTGTGAATCCCATTGCGTGAGCTGCTGATATCCGCCGACCGTTTCACAATCCCTCACACGAGGCCTGACTACCCATTTCGGGCTTGATATTTTCACGTAAATGTCAGTTACGGGAGATCGAAGTTTTCATAATTCAAAAACCGTCGAACGGAAAAGGTCTTCCTTCAATATTGCTCGATAACGGAAATAAATAACGTTAACTCAGCCAGAACGAGAGTTTTCGTGACGACGTGGTTGGTCAATATTTCATCAATCCTAGAAGCCATGTTGAATTACTGAGGACCCGTCGGAATTACAACGTTACTCGGTGATTAGGATTTATCAAATTCCAATGATTTATTATGCGTTTTCATTTCGTTTTTTATTCATAGTGATTCGTTCAAATTGTAGCTTTTCTATAAAGCTTGGTCCTAAATCGGTGTCTGAATACATATACATGTTATAAGGTGATGTCACGTTCACTTACCAATGAATACATAATATTCAAGCTGCAGTGGATGTACATACCACCCTTCGCCAGGTGAGAGCATCCTGTAGAAACCAACAGTCGCGATCGACATGCGATTCACCACGAATGGTTGAGGCGTTGAGATGCCTAATTGAGTGTTAATTGGTCCTGATACTTTCAACTCGTTGGCCGAATTGGAGTCCAATTAGAATTGATGAAAAGACCACTAACCGCAGGAGTGGCCAGAGCTGTAGCAGCTCGAATGCCTCGTTATTCACTGTTCCGAACCACATCTGCTGCTTAAAGGAGCGTGTGTAACCAAGCCAGAGATCCCCCTCTTGGATTGCTCCCAATTATTGGCAGTTTGCGTTTCATGATGGCCAGGTTAAACGATGATTGATTATTCCGTGGAGAAATACTGGGGAAAACAGGGAGTCTGAAGTGTCCCGGATTCATTCCAATCAATTCAGAGTCCAACATTTACTGGAAAAGCGTATCCCGTACGCCTTGTTACCCGAAAACATACATTCGGAATAAGTAGGTTGACCCATGCCGACCTCCGGTAGATGCCAATCGGTCTGGGGTCCATCTCAATGGATTCAGCGTCCCAAATTTAGTGGGAAATGGTACCCTACATGCCTTGTTCCCAAATAGTACCAAAAATCGAGTTTCAAAAAGCACATTTTTTCCCATACTCTTCCCAAATTTGAATTTGAGGTGAAAAGTTTTGAGGACCATCTACAGCCAGAAGAGGTCTGTGACCAAAATTTTAAAACCGAAATTTTCGTCCGCCGTCCACGTTGTTTTATGTGGTAGAAATTTTTTTAAAAATTTGAAATTTAAAATCAAATACTCTTTAGTTTTAGCTGGTCTTCGAAACATTTCATCTTGATCAGACGAAAATGTATGAACAAGGCATGTAGGGTATCATTTTCCAGTAAATTTCGGACACAAATTCAAACTCATTGTTTTCTTCGTACTTATTTGTCGAACTAAGAATAAACGTGTGAAAGAATTTCACGTTTTATCTTTTGACCATTGAACGCTGATCTTAAACGGATAAAATGAATACCTGTAGCATGCTAAAGCTAAAAAAGCTGCAAATTCCTTCACAGGGTTGGTTATTCCTCGGAATGGAGACTCAGTACAATCGATTCAGCGTCCATAACCTCTTCCGGTGGGTATCAATCGTTCCGGGACCCGTCTCATTAAATTCAGCGTCCAAAATTTAGTCGAAAATGATACCCCACTCGCCTAGATCGCCAAAAATCTTGAAAATCCATTTTTCAAAGTACAAATTTTGACCCCTACTCGGCGTATAGCAGACGGACATTTGACTTTTTTGATCTAGCCACTTTGAAACGCCCAGAAAAAGTGTGGGCCGAATCAGAGAGATTTAATTTTTGCATAGGTCGATTATTCAAGGAATAACCAACCAAAACTTAACCTCAATGCTCAGAGGACCTGTGGGATCTCTTGAGCTCTGTCTAAGGTAGAGAACCCTTAATCTAGCTCAAGTGATAAACGGCCCTTCAAACTCTAAAGAGCTAATTCTACAGTGCATCCTTCGAGCGTGTAGGTACTCGTAAGGCGAAGGTTTTTATCAATAAGAATCGAATGAGAAGGGGACAGTTGCCAAGGCAGTGAGAGGGTATTCAAATTAACCGCTTTTTCTTATGTTATTGTTGGCAAGTGGAGTAGCGTATCATTAGAGCCTCGTCCGGCATCTCGGTTTGTATGCTTTATGTCGGCACAGATGTTTACATGCGCCACATGTCGTTAATTAAAAGGTACGCAATGTATTTAACTGTCATCTCTGGAGGGGGAGTCTTCATCTTACCCCCCACTCTGTTGGGCCATGGTACGTTGACACGTCTTCTTTCCCCGGAGCTTTCGTCAGGGCAAGAACGAAATCGTCCATCATCTCTTTCAATCGCATCGCACAATTAACTTTCCTCGAGCGATGAGGCTCCAATTTACAGCCGCATAAATCAGAGGTGTTTTCTGATGGACGTGAGCTATCGTTTGGATTATACGATATCATCTGCGATCATGAATTTTCAACATCACTTCATCGTAATACATTGCATCATTAGTTTCTCTATTTTCCTTACTCGTCACATTCAACCTAAACAGTGCCGTATGGTTGTTCAATAGCTCAGTAACGGCGAACAGTAGAGCGTAGTCCGGTAGCAAACAGGGGCGTCGAGCTTCTTAACGTAAAAGGCTTAGAAGAGTCAAATGTCCGGATTAAGGGCGACACTGTTCGAACACTGATCCAATAACAGTGATTACCGAAAGGCAACCGATTTATATAAATATTCATCAAGGACACAAATGTTTTCACGTTTCTCTCATAACCTATAAATTTCGATAACAGAACGTGGCGAATTCTTTCGGTCGTGTTATAGAATCGATTTCTTTTTCAGACGTGCAGAAAATATTTGCGTGAGGAATCGGGGTTTTCGTCTCCTGAAGAAACCCTACACCTCCAATTTACCCTACACTTCCAATTATTCTAGAAAATCCCACTAGGCGAATACGCGTCTTGCATTATTTGCCAATCACGCGAGTCTTCGTTACGTCCTGCGCCCGTGTGACCAACAAAACCAAAATATCATATTTATCCGAGGTAATGACAGGTTAGGCAACAGGAAAAATATATACGCGGTTGAAACGCCGTAAAGTTACTGCGAGGAAAATTAGTCGCCTGGTTGTTCAAGTAGGAGG
>CM034004.1:4223131-4249261 GCA_019603395.1 Cyrtorhinus lividipennis | reverse complement strand
CACTGCATGACTTGTAGAAATCACACTTGGCACATTTGAAAACCAAATCAGTTTCTCTAGGGACAACCGCATATTCGCACCGTTGACAAAATTCAATCCCTGGACTTGAGCCTTTCTCACGTCTTCCTCTTGGATTCGGGCCATTAGTTTATTGTAAGAATTTACGTCCAATAGCTCCTACAAGAGAAATTCTCGTCAGTGAACCATCTTCAGACGCAAATGAACTGAATACATAAATTAAAGTAAACGTTGAAAACATAGAACTTGGTGCATACTTTTATTGACGATAATGGTATAACCTCCTTCTGGCGAGCAGTTTCCTCCCATTCGAATGCATGGAAATATTCAAACCGTCACCAATCCTTACTGATACGCTCCTGAAATCGATGCAAGGTATTTTAAATAAATAAGTACAACATACTATCATTCTAGTTAATATTATTAACACAGTAAGAACCACGTATGGGTGGAATCCCACCCAAGCATTTTTTTTTCAAGCTGCGCATGCGCACGTTTCCTATCCCCCCTCTCCATTTTAACTATCTCACCCTCCCATGCGACGCCTCAGTCGAGCTGCAGCCTTTGTTGGTGGAACTACATTGTCTGTTTCTACATTTCTCATTGTTTATCTTCCTGGGGACAACCACCCAATGTTGTCCTGTAGTTCTCAACTTCAGAACAAAGTAAGTGTGAATATTTTTCTAGTTTTATTTACAATCTACGTCAATGTCGAATGTTACAGCAAGAAAAACGTTGGTTTTCACTTTATTGCAAGTTTTTCATCTCCATGGTGGAGATACATTGTTTATATCTCATTGTTTATCTTCCTGGGTGACATACCACCCAACGTTGTTGTGTATGTTCTCAACTTCAGCTCTTCTAGGTGAAGAGCAACCTCAACGTCCAGTTCAACCACAGGGTACAAGGAAACTGAGAAGATGTGATGTGTGTAATGAAGGGGAGCAAAACAAAGGATAGGAAAGGCTATGCATTCTGTGAAAAATGCGGAAAATGCTTATGTGGGTGAGCATAAAAGAGTAATTTGTAATGGCTGCCTGAATAATGATGATTCAGATTGAAACTATGTACCTTTTTTATTGTGATTTCCATCTTGTAATAAAAAAATCAATTGACAGAAAAATGTTTTATTCCTTTCCTACCAAAAATATTCTAGGATTCACTGAAAATCATGAAATATCATGCTGGGTTGGATTCCACCCAACGTGGGTGGTTGGGTCCAGGGAATTCAAGTGGTTCCTGCTGGGTTAAGGCTGGCTAGACAGGTAGTGGATGAATATCATTCCGGATCCATGGGTTAAAAGTGAATATTGAGTTTTTTCATCTCTTATTGAATTTTCATGGTTATTTTCCACTAAGAAGACAGGTAATTATATTTTTTAGGTTTTATTTCTTCTAACTTTAAGGACCACTTTCTAAATATAAATCCTACATCTAAAACTACAGCCGACTTTGAGGCACCAACCGACTCAACGCACAATCATTGGCTACCAGAAGGGTGATTGGCGTAATCAACCTAATTACTACACAATTCGAGAGCCCCCCAAGGTCGTGTTAGCGGTTCTTGCTGCAAGTGAAAAATATCACATTTCGCTCATGCGAGTATGGCTATAAAACTAAACATGAAAGAATTCGAAAAACTGACGATTGAAAAATTGCAAACCTTTCAACGCAGATCTTACAAAATATATGCGCTTCCGTACACTACATGATCTCCTTTGGCAAGAGGTCATTCGGCCCAGCAACATTCACATTCAAATACTCTCACCCTGGAAAAGAGAAAATTTGTTTTGGATACTCGATTACTCACGCTTAGTAATCAACAGCATTATAGTTGAAAATGAATGAAACCGAACAGGGCCCATGATCCGCTCGGCATTTTTCTCCATGAGCACACAACATTGAGAACACCATCTATAATAAATTTGTCACAGCTCAAATCATCAAAAGGAACTCATTAATTATGAACTATTACCATGTAAACACCAGGTACGGAGTGCGTGTGGGTACCGCTCCATGTGCGGAATATGTGAAAGGTAATTATTATCTTTGCATTTTGCGAACAAATATGGTGCCTTCAACTACAAAATTTCCATCGACTTAAGCTTATTTACTATTATTTGGTTGCGGTCCGAACGGCAGTTCATCAAAAATAATACATTTTTTGTGATTGGGCTCATGCCCGTATTAAATAAATAAATTTCCACAAACGAATGGATTTTGAGTGAATAAGTCTCACCTTTTCGACAGCAGTTTTCCTGAGTTGTTCGAGGTGCATCATGTATCGCTCGATTCATCTTGTGGTTAAGTAGAAGAACCTTTGAATGCAGAAAAAAGCGTTCACATAAATCATATTTAGACCTCATTGGATTCAGCCCCCGAAATGTAGTGGAAAATAATACCCCACACACCTAAGACGCCGAAAAAACATTTTTCGAAAAAACACATTTTGACCCATAACCCCCTCCCACCCAAAGTTTGTCCGATCGGGCTAAAAAGATTGAGAACCGACTAGCGCCGGAAACGGGTCCCTGACCAATATTTCAGATTTTTATCAAATTATCTACTACCAAAGACGGCGTGGACGGCGGACGGACATTTGCTTATTTTGTCTAAGCACCTAGAAACGCCCAGAAAAAAGAAATTTAGGGCAAATCGGAGAGGTTGACATTCTGCATGTAAGCTTAAGTTATTCAAGGAATAACCAACCAAAAACTAGACAGCTACTCACTTCACGTCGGAAGTTTTCAACCAAAGGAAGTCTGGAATTTACGTCAGCGTCAGGACGAAGAGACGATCTGATCGAAGAACGTGAGGGCGTCTGGAGTTCTGCCACACAATGAAGTATGTGGAAATTTTTATCTGCGGCTACACGCTTGATAAAGTCTGAATTCACCTCCCTGAACCTGAAATCCATTAAAACAAAAAGATTGTTGGATTTCCATTTCCACTGATGTGTAAAAATGTCAAATTTGACGGTTCATGGCAGCTTTCCCGATATACGATTTTGAGAATTTTGTACAGAGCTCTTGCTGAAGTCCACCGTCTAACTTAAATTCAAAATATATTGAACTCCTCGGCTTTCCTTTTCTATATACCCACCTGCTTGTCCAGATGGATGAACTCGTATGAGGAATTTTCATTGGTATCTATAAAGAAGTTCTGGTATGTCGAAACAACTCAGCCCTAATAATAATTTAAACTGGACTGAGCCGCTCACGCAGGGCATTCTCTTGAGATCAATCGTTCCACGGGAAGCTAGCGGTCGTTAACCTCTAAATTATTAATAATGTAACGCTTTGTGATGGTAAAATGCTAAAAATAATAACAAATATGTTAAGGCTTGTATATACCTCAATACACTGCAAGGCGAAGGAAATTTCAGACCTTGCCAGCTGTCCTGCTGTGTCGCAATACTCCTCTCCGAAAGTAAATGAGTTCCAAACTCAACCACACTGAGTTTGTCATCGGCTCGTAGCAGTTGCTCTTGCCCCTCAGACTCAAAACGCATGGACTATGAAAATATCTCTGAATTTTTGGAAAGCTTTTTGGAGAGCTTTGTTTGCAGGTACGAGTAACAAACAAAGTCGATAGCCTTCTTTTCTCTCCCCCCCTCCCTCGTCTTCTTATAACTGATTCTGAAGAAATTCTCATGGATTCATCTCCAAACTTCATTTTGGAGGCTCGCATGAAGGTTCAACAGAAAAGCCCTTGATTAGCGTAACAATTCCAGTAAACAGAGGAGACATGATTTTGCCAACCATGTCCATGAAATTTTCAATGTAGAAGTGGAGCGCAAAGAGCGCAATGAGGGGCAAAGTAACCGTAAGCTGATTAGGATGAACGTTGAAGGGAATATCCACAGCCATGTTTGTATCACTATACCAAGATCTCATGTTCACACTTATTAGGATAAGCTAATTATCTAATAGGTTTATCAAATCGGGGACGACAGAAATCAGTGGCGCGTAACCTCCACCTTTCTACCCACAAAATCATAAACACGCAACGAACGAAGCCCTCCGACAACTAGAGAGAGCCAAGTGAATTAGGTTTGATTGCACAATCTCCGGACCCTCAGCACTTTGCCGTGGGAAAAGGAAAATTTAATAATAGTTAATAACTAGATTAAGTAATAGTAATTATTGAGCTAAATGAAGATAACACAAACCATGCCACTGCTATGTGAATCGATCTTTAAACATACAATCCATATTTATATAATAACGTACCTGTCTTTCAAGAACTCAATAACCAATTTCTTGTGGTCATCACTCCTTCGCAGGTTGTCAAAATAAGAAAACGGATCGGGAATCGTCCTCAGGTAGCTCTCCACGTCGAATTTACAGTTCAGAAATTGATACACTGAATAGCAAACGAAAAATGAACAATCAAAAAGAGTTCAAAAAAGCATCTTATTGCAGATACTTGATGTAATAATTTGAAGAAAAAAAAAAAACGTTGCAATAAAATGTTTTAGTTTAAATAAAACTTTAGCACCGGCACTACACGCCTGAATCAGAGTACGTTCACAGACCCGCCTCGCTTGAAAGCTATGCGGGTGAGCTACGTAGGTGGATTGCCGTGAGGTTTTATGTCTAAATAACCAAATAACGTGATTTTGAGCCTTCGTAAAGCCTTCATTAGATTACCTCCGAAACACTCGCCAAACAACAAGTAGAGGAGATAGTTTTCCCTAATAATTACAATCTAAAAAATATAAAAAAGAAGAAAAACGCGGCAAATTCATTCACCGGGGTTGCTTATTCCTCGGACCAGGAGCATGAGGACTCATTCCAATCGAATCAACGTCCAAAATTTGGTGGAAACTGGTACCCCACACGCCTAGGTACCAGAAATCTCGAAATAACAGATTCACAATGGGTAGAATGTACCCTAAAACTGTGACAGAGTGACAATTCATGAAGGTGATGACTGAGCGCCCATTCGTCTGTTTTCCCGGCGAACACCACAACTAATAAAAATCTGCAAATTCTTACACACGGGTTGGTTATTCCTCAAATGGAGGAAACAGTGGGTGTGGCGGGTCCCAGACCCATTCCAATCGATTCAGGGTCCAAACTTTAGTGGAAAACTATACCCCACACGCCTAGGTAGCAGAAATCCCGAAAACACATATTAAAAATGGGTAATATATACCCAATTTGACCCATAACTTCTTCCGGTGGGTGCCAATCGTTCTGGGACCCATTAATTGGATTCAGCGTCCGAAATTTAATGGAAAACTATACCCCACACCGCCTAGGTAGCGGAAATCCCGAAAACACATATTCAAAATGGGTAGTAAATACCCAATTTGACCCATTACTTCTTCCAATGGGTGCCAATCGTTCTGGGACCCGTTTCATTGGATTCAGCGTCCAAAATTTAGTGGAAAATGACACCCTACTCGCCTAGATCGCCCAAAATCTCGAAAATCCATTTTTCAAAAAACACATTTTGACCCTTACCCCCCCAAATTTGGTCCGATCGGGCTGAAAAGTTTTGAGGACCCGTCTCGGCAGGGAACAGACCCCTGACCCAAATTTCAGATTTTTTTTACGTTTTTGGTAGTAGAAAATTTTCTAAAAATCTGAAATTTGGGTCAGGGGTCTGTTCCCAGCCGAGATGGGTCCTCGAAACTTTTCAGCCCGATCGGACCAAATTTGGAGGGGGTAGGGGTTTTTTGAAAAATGGATTTTCGAGATTTTGGGTGATTTAGGCGAGTGGGATGTCATTTTCCACTAAATTTTGGACGCTGAATCCAATAAAATGGGTCCCAGAACAATTGGCACCCACCGGAAGAAGTTATGGGTCAAATTGGGTATTTATTACCCAATTTGATTATGTATTTTCGGGATTTCTGCTACATAGGCGTGTGGGGTATCATTTTCCACTAAATTTTGGACGCTGAATTCAATGATGTGTGTCCCAGAACGATTGGCACCCAACGGAAGAAGTTATGGGTCAAATGGGTATGTATCCACCCCATTTTGTATGTGTCAGGATTTAGGTGCCTAGGCGTGTGGGGTATCATATTCCACTAAATTTTGGACCCTGAATCGATTGGAATGGGTCTGGGACCCGCCACACCCACTGTTTCCCCCATTCGAGGAATAACCAACCCGTGTGTAAGAATTTGCAGATTTTTGATCAGGACATCATGAAACGTCCAGAAAAAAATTTTGAGCCGAATCGGAGAGGTTGACAATTATCATGAAAACATAGGTTGATCATTCAAGGAATAACCAACCAATAATCCAGGTCATCCGCAACTATATCACCACTCATTTGAGTGGAGAATGCGGTAATGCAATAAACTGGTCTTATCTATATCGTGGGACTTCCTAATAACTTTGAGATTAGATTCGGGGCGTAAACAAACCACGGGAAGACGGTTATTCCACATCACAACTAGGCAGTTTCAGAATAACAATTATACACTTACTATTCTGCTGGTCTTCGACGGGTTGTTCGACAGATGGCTGTATGATTGTCCCACTCAACGCATCGTGAATGAATTCTTCAAATGCTGTTTCGTCGGTAGCGAGTTCCAAGCTTATGCCTTTTAGGAATAAAAATCCCACTTGGGGAATAACTGGAGGAGGATCTCCAACTTTCTGTTTGCAAGAGAACTAAAAACGTCCATTTCTGCGGAGAGTTGAGGTCAAAAAATGAAAAATATTGGAAGTACCAATACTTAGGAAGTGATTAGGAAGAAACGATAATAATTAAGTAAAGCTGGACGAACAGAACTGAAATCGACACAGCAGGGAATGCAAACATTCGACTGAAGAAGCGTAAAATTCAAAGGTTAAGGGGAGAAGCGACAGAACATCAATACTCAAACAACTCTCCTCCTCAAATGTAGACTACAGTTAGGGACGTCCCGATACTACCGATATCCGAAATCTTCTAGCAACACTGATTGTTCGGTTATCTTATCTTCTCGTTATTTATTAATGTTATTAAGTTACTTTTGTACTTCTTCCTGGGCAGCGTTGGTGACAAAGAGTGGTTCCGTTAAGTAGTAGAATAGAATAGAAAAAAACTTTGTTAGCCAGCAGCTTGTTTTACATTTGTGTGAGTATTTCAATTTATAATTCTCTAATGTAACAATTTTTGTAATAAACATTTTGTATGGTTACAAATGTCTTATTTTGCCTGGAATTTTGTGCTTCCGAATCTACCACGGTGGATACTCAATACTGCATACAATTAAATGTGGGTACTCATTCGATACTACCTCTTTCGATACTGTATCGATATCAATACCGTTGTTTTGATACTGATTTGATACCAAATATCGTATCGATAGCGGTATCGGAACGTCCCATGGAATAAGTATTACTAAATACTAATAAATACTTATTCCATGGGAACGTCCTTAACTACAGTGCGACCTGGCGTACCTATGCCCAACATACTTCTATGGCCAAAGGTAGGTACGGCCCCCTTCAGGAAATGTTTAGTGAGAGAAGAAATCGACAATCTTTCTTGACAAAAGAAACATCTAGTAAAACATACAATATTATTTGTTATTAAGGTAAAGTATTGACATCAAGGTCGCTTGCTAAGCAAACTGTAACTTGTAGGTTTGACCAATTAGTTTTGGAGTATCGATTAATCAGAAGAAATAATCGACTACACAATGGAAATCTTTCACTATTTTTAAAATAAAAATCATGTTTAATGAATAACAACGTAGGTAGGTTTTAAAATTATTTTAAGATTATTATATTTTTAAAATAAGGTTATTTTTAAAAGGGGGGTAGGGGTAGCTTATGTGTAACGCCTTACCGCTTTCCTAAAAGTCTCTGAAGTCCTGCAATTACTGTTTCAGAATTAAACCATGCATCATCACTTTTGTTCATCTCTGGCCAAACTTTCGATGCCGTCTAACATGAAATATTCACAAACCCAAAAATAAACATGCAGCAAAAGAAAATAACGTTATAGTGTGAAGCGCAGAATACTAAATGATTATACTACATACAGAAGATACTGTGGTAAGAGACTTCAGTTGCGTCATAAACAAGGCTGACATCCAGGAAATCTACCTACAAAAATGTCTGGCGACATTTGCACCATTAGTTCGCAAAGTCTGGCTAGTCCTAAGGGCAGTAGTATTCATTCCCATGGTAGAAAAAAGTAAAAAAAAAATAAAATAAATAATCATGGTCGCTTCCATGACTATGAAGCCACAATGTGAATTTGTGCCCTCTTTGTTGTTGATGTTGTGATTATGAAGAGACAAGATGTAATAACCTAGCTCACGATTATTGTTTTTCATCTCGATGATTATCATCCTAATCACGCACAGACAACCTGGTGTGTCTTATTTGAGAAGTGTTAAGATTTGAATAAGGAGCCAAATCTAGAACCAGTAAGTGGAAACTATAGCGCCCGATAGGTGCGCTGGTGTGGCATAGATGGTGAAAGTAGTTGTGCGTTGTGCCACTGAGTATCGCTCTCTGTTTATATGGAAACATCGGTATTTTTGACTGATTGGGAATTTCACATTATTGTGTTGGCTAAACTGCTCAACTTTGACACGTGACGCTTCTAGTAGCTTCTTCCCACCTCAAAACTGGTCGCACAGCAAAATATTATTTCAGTTCAGGTTGATTTGCGCTCAGATGGTATTTTTTGTCAGTTTACAGGCCGGTCAGTCTGACCCATGTTACCCTTCCAGTCAGCTAGTTGTCGGTCAGAAATACCGTATGTTTCGTTTTGTGTTGTTGAGTATTTTTCTTGTATATAGACAGTTTAGGCCTCCATCTCCTTCTTGTGTATTTTGAAATTTGTGTATCTACTGTATATAGACTGTGAAAAGTTTTGAATATTTATAGACTGTGAAAAAGTTTACAGACTGTAGGCTATAGAGATTTATTTTATTTATTATTTATTTATTTATTTATTTTTATTATACTTTATTCATTTATTTATTTTTAATTAATTTTAATTTTATTATTTATTTATTTATTCTTAAGTTTATTTAAATTCAGTATTTTCTCTCGTTTTTATAAGAACAAATATGGCGGACAGGGATATAATATTTCGCGTAAATTGATAGTTCGCTCGACAGAGCATACTATCGATACTTGTACTTATCAGTGACAACGGTCCCTATTCTTGGGTTTTACCCTGTGCAATCGAATGAACAATAGCCCACTTGTCTCTAAAAATTTGAATTATGTAAGTTAATATTTCTGTTCTTATAATCTTTTTGCTTATTTTATTATTGTTATAATTAATGTTTTAATCCTTCAATTATATATTTTTGAAATTGAAATAGCCTTATTTCATCCTTCGAACATAGAACTTATTTCAAATAGCAATAATTTGACAGAATATAGGCAATATAATTAAAACGGTCAAAATGACCGTATGTTACCCTATTTGTTATGAATTATGAAGAACATGTTTCCATATAGGTGTTAAATTTTTGCCATTAAATTGAAGTTATCTCAACGACTTGTTGTTCTTCACTTCTACAAAATAACTTGAAAAGAAGTTTTAAGATGAAATCTGTTTCAACTTTGTTTTCAAAATTCCTACGTTTGATATAGCTGTCAGGTCCCGAAGTGTCAGAACAGGTTGGTCCTACAGGCATAGCGTTACAATAAAAAGAAAAAAAAATAGAATGCTTGCTTTTACCAGCAGTCACAAATTTGATTGATGACCACGGCTGAAGATTGTTTAATCTGGGAATAGGATATCCCGACAACCCCCCCCCCCCCCCCTCAATGGTTAAATAAAAGGAAGATGGGAGTCCACTTAATATTCCATCGAACCTCTATTCTTTTCATTAATGTTTGAAAAAATCCGATTTTTTGTGAATAAAAGCTGTCTATTTATCGATTCATGTGTTTTTGTCTTCCCTACAAATAGCAAAATAGTGGATGTCAAGTGGCCAATAAGTAGGCAGTATTGAACTGCCGAGCCGACACGCTAGCGGTGCTTTAGTTGTGTAGTCAAGAAACAAATCACAACAGCAATAAACCAAAAAGAGCTCACCTTTGGCCCACACCGACGACAGACTAGTCAAATCAAAAGAAGAGGTACCGACATTTGGCAACTGGAGGCAAACAAGGTAGTCGTAATTTGTACTTTTAGGTGGTACTTCATTTCCCAGTTAGTAGTTCGGCCACTTCCGTCCGTCCCAACCATACTTCCGTAGGGTCTTCAGATCAGAGGGCACAGAGGCCACTTGGTCTCATAGGTATTCCCCTCGTGTACAATTCACGTGGTAAAGGAAACATTTACCATGATGATAAGCCCGTTTTCACAGCATAACCCGTTCCATTGGAAAATAACGCAGTTTAATCTTATTTACACGTGATTAATATTCGAGGCCACACAGCCTCACTAACCCTCATAGTATTTCTGCTAAGCTGAAAATGATCCGCTTGATATTCCGGTCGCATGTAGTTTCGAGGAAAGTCCGCAACGAAGCTGGAGGAAATGTAACCCAGTTTCCTTCGCCAACATTCGGGTTCTTCACCACCACATCGCTCGATTTGTCTGAAGCTAATAAGCTGTTACAGTTGCGAATACAAATCTCACAACAAATTAATCAATTAATTGTATTATCCTCGTATAGACCCACCTCGCTGCTACCAATGTAGTTTGAAAAACTAGTAAATACAAGAATCCTTAATTATTAAGGTATTTGAAGAATGCTGGTGCTAATCAGCAGTTTGGATTTAACAGCTTTCGATGGGTTTTTGCACTGGATGTGGGCGTACCGCGGTGTCAATGTACGTCGGGTAAACTCCCGGCTAAACCAAATATTTCTCTCTGCGTTGGTAATGTGTACCTTCATCTTTACCAACCAACTCACAATTTCAGCGCTTATACGACGTAGGTAAAGAAATGGTTGAAACCCAGATAGAAACTCACTTTATTAGTAGTTTCCAAAGATTGTAGAGCGGTCAATAAATCTGATAACTTTTTGGAAAAAAGGTGCACAAACTGAGTTTGGTGGAAATTAACCCTCATCCGTTCGTTGTGGTCAGCCTGTTGACTAACATCGATGCAACTACTACTCGTACGTAGGTACTTGCAGAAATAGTATGAGTTAATAGGATGATCCTTTAATCTAATCTTTGGATTTGAAATTATTAAAAGTAATAGGGCAGTTAAATGCCTAAATGACGTTATTCCTTTGATTTGATGGTTTGTTTTGTACTAGCTCGGTTTCCTCCTCATTGAAACTTTTTACTTTCCCGCTTCACTTTGATAAATAGAAACACTGTAAGCTCCTTTCACTTGTATTGTGTCTGATGATAGCCTAATAGCCAAAATCGATCGTTATCGTGGAAATAAAATACTTTTTCTAGCCATTTCCCTCTGCGATGAGTTTCTACAATGTCTTTGCAAGTGATGACATAAGTAGTAAAAGTAATGATTATTGTTTTTTTTTTTTGTGTGATTTGAGATGATGATGGATGAGACAATGGAAGGGCTGGAATTTAGGAGATTTTTCTGATAGTAATATTATGGCTAGGATGTTTTTCCTCTTACTCTTCTACTCGTACAACACTCGTGCTAAGAGAGTTCTACCTAATGCTAATAAGAAAGTTATTCCCGCATTCGTGCTCGCGCTCTATAAACTGGCGTTGCTGTGAAGGTGGGTTTACCCTCCACCTTACGGTCCTTTCTTGGCCTGACTTTCCTGCCATTAGAAGGTAGATGAAAACCGAGGACGAGGTTGGGACGCTCACGGAGGGAGGGAAAAGCTGCTAAACCAAGTTTAAACCGAACCTCGTTTTCCTCTCCTCTCCCTTTCTGGCTCACACATTCAAACCGACAACTTCCGAACCATGACGTGGTTCCAACCCTAAACGCTAGAAAATTCCCTTTTAATCCCCTTTCATTGTTGGGAGAGAAGGGATTTTCAGGATTACGCCTTCCCAACTCCTAACTCTGTGCCTCGAACTGGAGCAGCTCTGCTCTGAAAAACACGCGAGGTGGAACAACTCGTTCTGTGGGCATTCAATTAGGCATTACCTCCACGTAATTGAGTTTATTTAGAGATACTTGCGAAAAAACATCGTCCTCATGTTATAATCACTCTTCATGAGGAGCTTATGGTGAGTAGGTACCAGCTGTGCTTCCTCTTAAAGTCTTTCGCTGGCCATTAGGTTATCACTATCTATCCCCTCATTTTGTGGGCTCAGCACTAACATTGTACCCTTGTTTTCGGGCGCTCAAGCAAGTACAACAGATTAATTTGTTGCAGCTGTATGTAATGAAAATGCGAGTTCTCTACTAGAGAATAGAAAAGAAGTTGAAGGTTCTCCAAGGGAGTTCTCCTGTCTTGCTCAAGAGGAGCTAAACTTAGGTTTCCATAGCCTCGGGTTTTCTGACCTGTTCTCTTCGCTCTTATTTTTGTGTCTGTATCATCCTTAAATAGCCCTGCTGCTCAAGTTATTTTTGTGAATTCACTTTTGGGCTCAACAATATTTTTAAGGGATCCTCACTATTCCGTTCATCATCTGTTCATGAGGTGATGATGTAAACTGAAGCTCACTACAGTCCTACCGTACCTACCAAAATCGGAAAAATGATTAAATAAGGAAGGAATGAGAGAAAAAAGTTAAGAAAAATCGTTTTGGCGACTTTATTCGTAAAGGGCTCAGTGCCCTCTTCCTAGAGGTCCTTAGACGGTCCAGGGTCCTTATCCCGATCGTTCAACCATAACAACGCCTGCTCGACCCTCCCAGTACTCCAACCTTCGTTCCCATCCTTCCCACTCCTTTAATTTTGATACCCTTGTAGTAGCTTTCCTTGTAAGGGCTTCCTGCCTTCACAAGGGCCCGATATTGGTAAAATCGTAATCACTCGGCTCCCTTCCGCTGGCTTTTCCTCTACGTCATTTCTTCACAAAGGCTTGTTCCTATAATTTCCGCTAACTCCCCCCCCCCCTCCACCACCCCATTAGTTCATCCGACCCACGCTACTTTTTCGTACCCTTCCACAGCCGTCTTTCAGGAAATAGATTACAACGTATAATAATACAGCCAAACTCATGGAAATAACTCAACAGGATACAAAGAACATTGATCCATTTTCAGGCTTCTTTGGAGAATCGAGATTCTTCATCATTATAATAGTTCAACCAATAATCCATGTACAATGCGAACCACGTCTGCACGCGACTTACACTCTTTTCGATTTTACCGGGTTCTCAGCCCAACACTTCCAATTTTTCGGACGACTTCTTCAGCGCGTTCTGGGTCATTTCGAATTAACTGAACAGATGCTTCTGCTAATAGAAGATATAGGAATGCGCGCTGTATCTCAGCTGAAGGGAAACTTCACATTGTAGACCGATTCGTAAAATTCATCCTCACCCTGCTTGGATATTTTCTCACATTGTATATCCCTTTTATTGCTTTACTGTCATGAAATATGAGTAGGTTGGATTTGCTAGGAATACTTACATTACCTGGCTCTGCTGAAGAAAGAAACATGTGGAAAATAAGAGCTTTAGAATCGGCGGTGTTAGGTAAATGGTGCCAAATGACCGACTTTTTTGAACGCTGTGATCGACTCGGAGAATCCAGATTAGCCGCATTGGCGCTATCTCGAACCTGTGGGGATAAAAAGTGGTCCACCTCAGATCCATTAATGGCCCAGGCTCCGGCGTCTTTTGTGGTCGGAAAGGGTTGTTATCAGCATTGCTTAGCTTCTTGTACCTGCCGTTGAACCGTGGAAGGTCGATTGCTATAAAACTCTTGGCCAGGTGAATTGAGACGGTGCTAGACGGTTTTGGCCGACCACCAACATATTCAAAGACATTCCACCCCCAATGAGAATACAATCATTGTCTTACCTTTTTTCCCCTCTGGAGACAATTTGGTTAAATAGTGAATAAGTTACTAAAGAGAAAAGATTGCTTTCTTGAATGAAATTAAATATCATTAAATTTGACGATATCTACATTTTGTGGTGTCACGCTTCAGAAAGACATTGATCACTGATGAACACTGAAACCCAAAAGTTGTTGGCCCAGGAGGAAAATGGGTCAGAGCGGTGGATACCTATCACAGGCAGTCCCTACCGCCATACAGGGCAATCCTACTATCCAGCTGGCCCAAGCCTATATCTCCAGTCCAGTTGCTCGTTGCTCATAGAATTGATTTGTCCCCTTTTGTGCCCTACCTGCCTTCGTGTCAAGCTGTGAAGTCCATTTCCATTTCGAGTTTAACAAGAGGCAAAGTTTGTTGCCTGAAGTAATGTGCCAAACAGTTCCAGGTTGGGCTCCGACAAAGGAAAAGGAGGTGAGCGTTTTAGTGGGTAAAAACCTCCACATGCCTGGGTCTTTGGTTGCGGTCCCCCCTCCTTCCTGATATTTTATGAAGATTGAGCATAGCCGGTTCATGATCGATCTTACGGGTGGGGAAAGCGACATGCACGGACATGGTCTTATTCAATTTGATCCTCCGCTCTTCAGTCCAACGATGGATATTCGAAGTTGATTTAGTTAGAATTTTCATTCCGAGTATACACCATCTTGGGTTTTTTTTTTTAAAGTTTATAGATCAATCATTCATGCCAAACTTTATCAAAGGCATGTGAGACATCTAAAAAGATTGCAGAGCAGATTTGTTTCTCCTCAAGAACGTGCTCAATGATGTGGTCAATTCTATGTACTTGATCTATGATGGAGTGTTTTTGGCTAAACAAATTGATGATTCAGGATAAGCTTGTGTTCACCTATAGTGGTTAAAAGTCTCTTAATCATCAGATTTCAAATTATTTGGTAGTCATCTAATCAGTTGGTTTTCCAGGTTTTGGTATCATGAGTACTTTTGCCATCTTCCACAGCTGAGGTACGTAGCTTTGCTCAATAACTGCATTTATGATTTGAGTGGTTTTAGCGATTGCTTTTCTTGGGAGCTGCTTCAAAATCAATCCAGTAATGAGATTGTACCCAGGAGCTTTCTTCGGATTTGTATCTTACCTTATAGTTAGAAAAAATTCCAGTTGTGACATGAGGTATACCAACAACTGGCACTAGCTCTAGAATTTCCTCCAATGATTGTTCGTTTGGAGGGGGCGGATTTGGTTTGAAAATATTTGCAAGGTGGTCAGCAAACAATTTAGCTTTTGACTGGCCACTCGGCCCACGGAGTGCAGGTGCTTAAATCATGGAACGGCGCGAAGACTTGGTTTTTAGGTTATTTTAATTTTTTGATGGCATATCTAAAGTGGAGAAAGTTCCTAGAAGATTTATTGATTGATGTTGGACTCCGACATTGACTGTGCGAAAACGTGTGTAATATGTATTCTTTATTTTCCGATCTCCATAAGAAATAAGTGTATTAAAGTAAATTTAGAAGAAACCAACTATACTTTCAATGTGTATATGTGCAACTTGTTTCTTATTTACGTTACGAACTCCTTTGTTGTATAGGTCAGTGTTACCTGCATCAACAAATAAAACATTTTTTATTGATTGATTAGTTAACCAGAGAGAATAATCGATGTAATGGTTATGGAGGTATTTTCCAGTAGTTTCATTGCGAAGTTCTTGCATCATAGCTTTGAGCTCTTGGGAATCTTGGTAGAGATGTTAATTTTGGAAATAGTCTCTATGCTCCTGGTCCGAGGGACAACTAATTAATCCCTGTGAAGGAATTTGCAGCGTCTTGGTTGGTTATTCCTTGAACCTATGTTTTCATGCAAAATGTCAACCTCTCCGATTCGGCCAAAAATTTTTTTCTGGGCGTTTCAAGGTGTCAGGGAGATTGCTTCATGTCTTCTGACTAAGAATGCCAGTATGATTTTTGCATTGGTTTACTTCCTCACGAAGGCATTGGCTACAAACCTCTGCGACTGACCTGGGATTGGCATCGCCATCTCAAGTACTATTAACTATCAATTTCTTTCGATTGTTTCTCCTCTAATTTCTTATTATCAATTACTTTTCCCGCGAAAGTAATGCGAGTTATTGGTTTACGAGAATACAGGGATTCAGAGGTTTTGGTAGGTATGTAGGCTTTTAACGGTCATAGTGAGTTCATTGATATTACTTAATGTGTTTATAATGCAGCTTTCTTGTGGCTTCTTGCTAGTTTGGAGAGAATGTGTAAAAAAATCTGCAAATTCTTACACACGGGTTGGTTATTCCTCGAATGGGGGAAACAGTGGGTGTGGCGGGTCCCAGACCCATTCCAATCGATTCAGGGTCCAAAATTTAGTGGAATATGATACCCCACACGCCTAGGCACCAGAAATCCTGACACATACAAAATGGGTGGATACATACCCATTTTGACCCATAACTTCTTCCGTTGGGTGCCAATCGTTCTGGGACACACATCATTGAATTCAGCGTCCAAAATTTAGTGGAAAATGATACCCCACACGCCTAGGTAGCAGAAATCCCGAAAAATACATAATCAAATTGGGTAATAAATACCCAATTTGACCCATAACTTCTTCCGGTGGGTGCCAATCGTTCTGGGACCCATTTAATTGGATTCAGCGTCCGAAATTTAATGGAAAACATACCCCACTCGCCTAGGTAGGCAGAAATCCCGAAAACACATATTCAAAATGGGTAATAAATACCCAATTTGACCCTAACTTCTTCCAGTGGGTGCCAATTGTTCTGGGACCCATTTTATTGGATTCAGCGTCCAAAATTTAGTGGAAAATGACACCCACTCGACAAAATCACCCAAAATCTCGAAAATCCATTTTTCAAAAAACCCCTACCCCCTCCAAATTTGGTCCGATCGGGCTGAAAAAGTTTCGAGGACCCATCTCGGCTGGGAACAGACCCCTGACCCAAATTTCAGATTTTTAGAAAATTTTCTACTACCAAAAAACGGCGTGACAATGACGGCGGACGCGTACGGCGGACGGACATTGACCTTTTGATCAGGACATCATGAAACGTCCAGAAAAAAATTTTGAGCCGAATCGGAGAGGTTGACTATTATTATGAAAACATAGGTTGATTATTCAAGGAATAACCAACCAAAACGAAGTGCTTTGAATGTGGAAATAACCTTTGATTCTGACTATACATTGGATTCAACATCCATTTGTGTGTTTTTTGTGAGTGTCTTTGTGTTTCTGCTCGTATAAAAACATTTCCCTTCGTAACAATAGCATAATGAAATTGGGGAGAAAGTTTTCATTTCCAAAGTAAAAGGAATTAATGGTGGAAACTTGCAGAATTACTACAGATATGACGCTGAAGTGGAGGAAAATATTAGTTCCTAGATGGGTGAATGCGGTTCATCAGACAACATGCCCTCGTAGGAGCAACTTCGTCAGGCCACCAGTAGGTCTTCGTGAGCCGGGTGCGATCAAGCCAATTTGTGTGAAACTACCTCGCCTCCTCACCACTTTGCTACTCTATCCCACAGCCTGATCATCCTGCGTCGCCCTGGCGCTTATAACACGTTCACCTGTTCCTCATTACGGGCGTCCACCATCAGCATCCTCTAACCGTGGGACGTCGGCTTTACGTCTTAATAGGCAACAAATACCTACACCCTAGGCTACCTACCCCTCTTGAAAGGTTACGTTCCAATCAATTGCAAAGGTGAAAACGAAAGACCACTGATATTTTGCAATCCCACAAAACAGATAATGGAAAATTAAAAAAAAAAAAAGTCTTTTAGGCCGCAATAGAGAGACTTTATCTTATATGTAGGCTTCATTTTTTTTAAATCAAATTATCCAAATACTGTAGTACATATTTTGATATTCAAGGGAAAAATTCAGGAGTGATGCGTCTTTCATGTAGCCAGCCAACTCGAATATGAGTTAGAGACGAATATAAAATATGTTGTGATTTTGGCTTCCGCTGCTTTATAACGACCACTAGAAACAATAGATCATTCCGTGATCACTTTTAACGTTATAATTTCTTGCTTGAACAGAGGGCAAGGAGGGGCTGAAATAGATTCACAAAAGGACTCAGGATAGATAACGAGATCATTCGTGCACGATACGACCAAGAGGATGGAGTTTATTCCAGGAGAAATTGCCCTCTCAGAATGAAATTGGATACGTCACACATTTGTTAACCGCAAGAAGCCAAGGCTGAATTAAATGTATTAGTTGGCAGATCATCCGTAGGTGAGCTGAAAGAGGAGGGTGGGGAGGTATCACCAAAGCGACGGACTGTTTTCATTCTGATTTCTCTAGGGGAGCCGGGGAGAAATGTATTTTCTCAGCAATATAATCCTCTTTTCCAACTCTCTTCCTTGGGCCACCATCACACAACCTAGCCATTGACTGCTATTACGTCTCTCTCAAGCAAGGACTCAGCTCTTGGTCACGATCCTGTACTCCAACGAGGGTTCGAATGGTGGTCAACGTCTTTCAATCAGCTAGAGAGCTCGTTCTCTCGTTCCTGCTCCCTATGAGAGAGAACTTTCGAAAATGGGAAGCAATCCGTTGTTCTTGCCAACCTGGCCCTACTCTCGCAGATATAAAGTTCCTTCACGGAAGGGATGTCTGAGCGACTCCTTCACAATTTCAGCAGGGGAGCATATGTACGTACATACGCCGAGAATTTCAATTAGGCCTCGTTACTTTTGATTTACAAATGAATATCTCGTAGACATTTGCGCTTGAGTTGACTTTACTCATGTTAATGAATGAGTGCGTGCCGCTAAGAGTTAGCGACATGAGTATTGTAAATTAAGGGTGCACATTTCGTTCCTTATTTCATCCTGATCACTGCAAAGTTTTCCCATCGACCAACTACAGCTTAGCCTGCTGTGAGGATAAATGATGATACGTAAGTAGACTGGAGGCTTTCATTGAGTATTAGCTTTCTCCATCTGTCACAGGCGGTAGAGTCGAAGGTGGGAGTCGTTCCATCCCCTTCAACTTCCCCCTCGTCTGTGTGACCCTCTCGACTCCGACCGTTTTTCTCCTCATCCATCCGCTAAAAACCGTACCTTTTACCTTTCAACCATGAGGCATTCCTTGATCATCCGTTCTCCTTGAGAGAGATCCCAGAGGGAAGAAGTATCCAAGTTAATTGGCCTCTCTTCTTAGTACCTACTTTCTTACAAGCTTACGAGAAGTAGCACATTCTTTCTTTATAAAACAAACCGACTTGAAGGTAAACACTGCTTTTCTCTTCATGCAGGTTCCTAGAAATGTAACTTATGAGCGTCTGACATAATGACTGGCAAACATGTTTTTGCAATATTACCCTACCTTAGGTGACGATTAGTGGGAAGTTGGTCGAAGGATTCACGGAAAACATCGGCCTCTAAAAATTACAATTATTATTTATCGCAGGCACCTGTCGTCAGCTTTATTGCTTCACCTCCGTTGATGCGTATACGATGAATAATGGGTTTTCATAGGAACATCGCGTTGGGATCGTGTGTAGTTTTCTCCGTAAACTCAATTCCTCAGATTCCATTGCCGCTCGAGTAGAACCTGAATAGTACTTTCCTCCTAGCGACCATACAGTGCTGAAATTACACCTCAATCACATTTGAACGTCTGCGGTTGAAAATATTGTGTAAGATGTTCGTTGACATATGACTCGAAGAGGATATTTGAAAATGTGAATGAAAGGCCATTTCAGATGACAGGAACAGACTGCAACGCCTATTTCCTGCGTTCACTAGTTTCAAAAGGTAGAAAACGTATTTTCATGATGTGCCCGTCTTGAGGATGATTGCATGGCCGCATTTGACAAAGTTTGTGCATATTTGCGTCGGCAATTGCTTTAAGCGCCGGAAACGAGAAATACTGTGTGCATATCTGACTTGTGTCAAAATAAAAGCAATTTTCAGCGAGGAAATGGTTTCATTCAGTTTGCATTGTCTGCCTATGCCTGTAATGAGTGAATTGTCCCAATCATGAGTTTATAGCTGGTTGTCAGTTTCCTCGCCCAGAGTTCACCTTTTATACTGATTGCCTAATGCTATGCGAACGTAATACGATTGGCTTATTCAGGCGAACATGAATTTCAAACTTAAATCCATGAGGACGGAAGTAGTGATTTGTTGAAAAAACATTTTACTTTTTTACCTACAGATTGCAAAGGGTATGAACGCCTCTAATAGGAGACTGGTAATATGTTACATCGAGATCACGTCTTCCCTATCGCTTCAATTTTGTCCAAAAATTTGGATCTCATCAGTCCGGTTTTTTTGGTTGGTTATTCCATAAAATATCAACCTGTTTTCAAAATGTTTTCTGGGCGTTTCAAGGTGTCTAGAATTAGGAAGTGTCCATCCACGCTGATTATGGTTGTAGTAAATTTTCTAAAAATCTGAAATTTTGGTTAAGGATCCGTTCTCTGCTTTAGTTAGTCCTCGCAACTTTTCAGTCCGATCGGACTAAACTTGAGAGGGGGGGGGGGGGGGGGTTCAGTTCAATATGTGTATTTTGGAAACAGGAATTTTTGAGATTTTCGGCGATCTAGGAGCAATGGGATATTATTTTCGACTAAATTTTGGATGCTGTGAATCCAAAACGGACGGGTCCCGGAACAACTGGCACCCCCAGGAAGAGATTATGGGTCAATATGGGTACCTTTCTACCCATTTTGGTTGGTTATTTTGAATATGTGTTTTCGAGATTTCTGGTACCTACCTGACGTGTGGGGTATCATTTCTACTAAATATTGGACGCTGAATCTTTTGGAATGAGTCTCCGTGCTCCTGGCCCGAGGGATAACCAAACCCTGTGAACGAATTCAATGCGTTTGCCTTCAACTATTCATAAACCCGCAGAAATTCTTTCCCAAAGAACGCTTGTTCATTAGAGAGTTCTGCTCACTCTAAGATTTCCAGTCACTGAGCAGTGTCCCTTCACGCCTCATAAAGAAATGAAATGTCAGGGGCTCTGTTGTCCTGGCGTTGCCATTCTAATTAAGCACATTATAATGTACGGAGCTCTAGGGAGAGGCCTCTCAAATGTCAATTGAAGGTAATCCCCGTCGACGACATGGGTTTTTAGAAAGTTCAAGCCACCTCATACTAAAATTCTGGAATGAATTAAAACACTGAGTTGGTCGATGTCTATTATCGTTCCGAATTATAGCACTTTTCCATGCCAAGGGATATGATTTCCCACTGCATTTTGGACGCCGGATCTATTCGGATGACTCCCAAACGGTTCGCCTCTCTCCAGTAGAGATAGGGTACTTATAGTTCACAGAACGTGAATTACCACCAGTATTAACCGTTGTGGCAGCTTTTCTCGCTTTTGTACCCGATTACGTTTTCCTTTTCCTATATAGCCAAGTATGTGTACTACTGAGAGTTGATAAAAAACCCTGAAACATTAGGAGGAAATATAGCACAATAGTACGGACCTGGGTATGATAACCCCATAGGAATATTACTTCAAACCGTTTTAAATGGATTAACTATCTCAGAATCACATTTTGTTCTTCTCACGCTGCAATTGAGTTGACAGGTGGACGTAGCGTGCTCCCTCACCCTATATGATTCTCATTTGATCGAGTTTATAAACCTTAAACGGGTCATTGTTCGAAGGCACACTGGGCTCCCGAGGTCTTAATATACAATGAACGTTTATTATTTAATAAGGAATTTAAATAATTGAATGTTAAACAATTAACACTGATACTTTTAAAACTCTAATGGATTAATATGGGATATTCAATTCATCGGTCAGTTATAATAATTGAATCATCACCGTGTAACCTCTTCTCGTCCCAGATACTACATTTAGCTCTTTCGTTTGATCTATCTGCCATATCGCTCAAATCAGATCCAAATTTCCAACCAGTTTCACAATAGAACTCACGGTTCATTTATAGGATGCGCTGAATGTAACGTGGAAATTAATCGGTGTTCAGGTTTGCACAGCGTTTACCTACATTTTTCATTTTAGTGTTCTTTACTCCATCCCTCTTTATAGTAAAACTCATCTCGATCGAAGAAGAACAATATATCCTAAATCAAGTGGTGTAACTACGTACATAAATCAGACCCGTAACGTGAATTCAAGAAGAGGAAATAAACTCGAATAAGAAACTCAGCGAAAAAAGTAATATGTATTGAAACAAGGAAATCGCGTGATTTCATTGCAGTAAAATTCTAGTACAGTCACATGTAAAACGTCGACCTCTCTTTTATCGGGAAACTACAGAGAATGCGCTATGGTCGCTCGTATTTTTGCCATTTTTTTTTTTTTTTTTTTTTTTTTTTTTTTTTTTTAATGTCTGACTGTTGTGTTACTACTTATCCCAAAAGAACCCGCTCATCGAACCGGTCGCCTTCAACTTGAGAGGTTTTATTGGAACAAGATACCTGTTACTTTTTCTCGGGGTGGGCCCTGAACGCCCGCCGCTGGTTCATCCCTTCGCGCACGCGCCCTGTAAACCTGTCGCCCGCGGAAGTTCTCTTCCCTAGTTTCAGTTCCCTCCAATCCCGCACAACGTTCGCTACCTCGAAAGCTGCTTGGAGGAAATGTTCCGCGTGTCTCAATTTTGAGCCCCGATACTACCGTCGACACTTCAAAATGACGGTTTCTCTCTTCTTGTTCATCTGCTCATTGGGATATCCTGCAGTAAAAGGTGACTGGTTAAAAAAATTACTTCATTAAGACAAATTAAAAAAAAATAAAAAAAAAAAAAATAACACCAGAGTATATTTTTAAAAAAAAAAAAATGTTTTCTCTTAAAACGTGATTTAATGCATGCTAGGCCTGTTATTTATTATGTAAAATTTTATATTTGAAGGCTTTTAATAGGATACAGCAATCGTTGGAAGTAATTTGATGAAATTGCAATCATAAAATTGCAAGGGCGAATTTGAAAGTTTGGGGGGTCACAACTACCTTCTAGCAACGTTTTACTCTCATTTGGTTTTGAAATTATGGAGAAAAATATCCTCAATGAGTGATCGGCTCGTTATGAAGTTTTATCAAGACTTCTCCGGGTAGTTTAACATTTTAAATTCACGCATACATTTTTGGTGACCGTCGGCATAGTCGGACTCTTTCTTCGATAAGGTTCCATCTCGAAGAGTGCTTATTTACTTAAATCATGAATAACGCCTGTTCGACGCACAAATTTTGTCCAATTGTCGTTGATTGAGCTTGTTCGGCATTATTATCCATATATGTACTTAATTGAAAAATGAATAAATGGCAAATACTTACATTGCCGGCTAACAGGTTTGGTTTTGAACGCCTTATTGTCTTCCCCACTGAGAACTGCCTAATGAAGTTTGTTTTGAGACTCATGTTTATGTTCAAATTAAGCGCAAGTTTCGAGTCAATATTTTCGCTAACATTGCCTTACTTAGCCACTGCTTACTTAAGCCACTTGAAGTAGACGTATGGCAAGTTGCGTTGAAAACTGCGGTTTTGACTTTCATTTGTTCCTACACTGTCTCTTCATGATATTTTGTATTTCGCAGTGTGAATTTTACGTATCTTCAAGTATTAACTGGTTAAGAATAACTCAGTAAATCATTTTTTGGACAAATTTTGATTTCATCTGGATAGTTGTTAAATTATCATTAGATACCTATTCTTAATAAAAATTGTGTGGCTCTATTATTTATAGAAAAGGCATTTTTGTTTGAATCCGTTTTCACCGTTCAGATTGCGCTTGTTGATCTGCTGAACAGGCCCTACTATCTTCACGATTTTGTTTTTGTCGGTTTCCCTCCCTGGACCTGGATGAGCCGTTGAAATCGCTTGACAGACGCGTTTAGCTTATGTATTCATTTATTTCCTAGTTTCAAGAAATAAGAAACAATACTTTTACTGTACCGCAAAATTAATATTTTTCTTGATTGAAAAGTCTCATTGCGAGTATCGTGTACAACTGGAATTTAGAAAATATGTTGGTTTTTGAGAATTTTGGCGATTCAGGCGTGTGAGGTATCACTGCCCACTAAATTTTGGATTTTGAATCCAATGGGACGGGTCCCAGAACGATTAACGCCCACCGGAAGCGATTATGGGTATCTTTCTACCTATTTCATAAGTAGTGGAGTTTCGAGATTTCTGGTACCTAGGCGTATGGGGTATCATTTTCCACTAAATGTTGTACCCTGAATCGATTGGAATGAGTCCAGAACACTCCACACTTGCCTTCTCCAATCCTCTCCACGCTACCGGTCCAAGGAATAACCAACCCCTGTGAAAAAATTTACATTATGTTTTAAGAGTTTATACTACATTGAACATCATATTCTAGGAGAATAGTGTATTTTTGTTAGTTCACGTCTCGAGGAATTTCATCATATTTTTTAAATATTTTCTTGATTGAAAAGTCTCATTGCGAGTATCGTGTACAACTGGAATTAATTTAGAAAATATGTTGGTTTTTGTGATGTTTGGCGATCTAGACGTTTGGGGTATCATTTTCCTCAAAATTTTGGGCGCTGAATCCAACGGGACGGGTCCCAGAACGATTGGTGCCCATTGGACGAGGTTATGGGTCAAAATGAGTATCTTTCTACCTATTTCGAAGATCGATGGATTTCGTTGTGTCTTCGATGTCTGCGGGATGGAAAGCTGGTTCCAATTTAATATTAGGTGTTCTCATTCGATGATCAAAAGTGATTCGACCAAGAAGTTACAGATGGTCGGTTAGGTGGTCAGATATCTGTACTACTCATTAGTATCCACTGCATCCTAACAATAATGAACCCGCTCGGATGGGTTTTCCGGTACCTAGGCGCGTGCGGTATTAGTTTCCACTATATGTTTGACGGTGAATCGATTGGAATAAGACTGGATCAAGACTTTTGATGGTCTTTGTTCTCAGTAGTCACGAGAATCCGCGAGTGTCCCTATTTCATATCATACTATAGGAGGTAAGTGAACATTTAAATGCCGACTCAGCAACTAATCTTTGTTAAGATATGTATTAATTCGAGACTCCTTGTTAACCATATAGCCTTCAGTGGAAATAAGTACGAGAATCGCTACCGACAAAATGTACTGGTCGACCTGGCGTTTGATGTTTTTGTATCAGACTCCCCACCATCTCCAGCAAGGGTGGGTGTACTTAGGGACACCTGTGTGGCTGAAAGCATAACCGGAGATCGATGCTGAGAGTCATCATAATCAAGTTAGCTCATAGACCACGGATCCCATCACTTACGGTGATGCCAACGCTGAGATAGGAGTCGCGGGATGGTGCGGTATGTGGTAGTTGGGGGTGACTGTAATCCGTATCCCTGTCTCCACTCGAGCTCGGTTCATCCATCATTCTCGTTGAACATGAATATTTCGATGAGGTCATCCCGGCTAGGTGTTTCTTATGCCGTAGATGTAATGGAATGGGGTCAATTTTCCTTCTTATTTTACCCAGAATTGCGCTCACACACATTTTGAATGTTTACGATGCGCATACAATATTATACATGCGGCTATTTAGCATCGACCAATATTTTATTATATCTTTCTCTCTCTATTGGAGATCTTTATTAAATCGAAAATTAATATCCAAACCTGTTTACATTTCCAGTGCTCGAAATTGACTCTAGGTTCCCAGTCATGGACATTCCATTCGTCCGAACCACTGTCTCTTAAACATCTATTCTTGTATATGCATCAAATAGGCATCAAAACCTTCAACGAGCTTCCTGTCTTAATAAAGAATAAAATAATTCATAAGCCTGAACAAGCGACTAGGACTCTGAGACAACACTTCCTTAGTGGTAGCTTCTAAAATGCTATGGTGACCTACTATAATAGACTTCTACTATACTTCCTGCCTGGTTGTGTTTTTCTTTTCTGTATAATTTCTTCTTTTTTTTCTCCTACCAGAAGGGATTTTGTTTTTGCTAGTGTATTTTTGTTCTTTCTCTCATTATTACTATTACTACTATTGATTTATTATTTTGCTCCTGCAGCTCGTTACGCCCAGCACGGGAACTGATTTTCTCTTACAATATTTTTTTTGAGCATTTTCTTTTAAAATTTTACCTACCTGTTATATATATACAAAAAATAGTAATAACAAAAAAAAAAAAAAAAAAAAAAAATATATATATATTATCTGTATGGAGTGATTGCATTGACTTCCAACCACAACCACAGTTCCTAGGAATCTATTATATGGTACGATTGCATTCTGAAAAATTAATCGAGTGAACCCATCATGTCGCT
>CM034004.1:4062876-4223031 GCA_019603395.1 Cyrtorhinus lividipennis | reverse complement strand
TACCCTACAAGCGTAAGTCTTAAAAAACTCAAAACACGGTCGATTGGGTCCTTGAGTTTTGCAAATCTACTAGAACCCGTCTCTGACTGAAATTTAGGTTTCTAGACAAATCCTCGCTGCCTGTACGATTACATTTGTGGGAGCTCAGCCTTGTACGCGGAGCAGACAACACGTGCTGTGGATCGGTCCTGTATTTTATCGTAAAAATACGTAGTTTTTCTCGGGTGAATAACACCATTTTCGGCAGATGTCAGTATTGAAGGTTAATTTTCCAAGTCAAAAAATATTACGTCAAAATTGGTGTATCTTGAATACCGTTTTTTGAAGTTTTGTCAACCGAGAGGTGGAACAGTTTGTTGAAGAAGGGTGTCAACCTCATCGAAGCAAAGGAGATGACGCAGCGCTATCGTGTTTCCCCAGTCTCGATGTTGCAACCTGATATGGAATGCCTTGACGATATGGAAACCAACGCGTTTGAAATTATAATGGAAAAACTACGAGAATTAGAGGTTGTAAAGGATCTAATCAAAATCGTATCGACAATCAGGAAAAAATTAGTGTCTTGGAAAACTAGCGAGACTAGCGGAAGATGCTGACAAACGGACAGAAAAAATCGTCGAAAAACTGCTAGAACACGAGAAACAGGAAAACATCATTCTTTACAATGTGCCTGAATCTGATACGGAAAGCGGTTACGATCTCAAAATTAGGGCGTCAGAAGTATTTCAAAATTTCATGGGTCTCCACCTCAAGCCGGATGATATCAGGTTCGTTACTAGAGTTGGCAGTCAAAATGGTGTTGCCATAAACCAGGCCCTTGAGGGTAAAATTCAACAGTCACGACGCCAAAGCGCGAGCTGTGTGAGGTTTTGGACTGCTTAAAAATACCCCGTTCAATGCATTTTTAGATTTCAACCGTGTTGCAACGACGAAAGACATTGTTACCGAAGATGAAGGAGGCAAGAACTAACGGTCAACACGCAGTTTTGATAAAAGACCATCTTTACATAAATGGGAAGAAATTGATCGAAGTGGACACATCAACCTCATCTGAAGTAGACAGTGAAAAGTCACCTAAACGGCTACAACCTCTAAGAAATTAAATTAGGAGTAAGGGAGGGAGGAACAAGAAAAGAGTCTGACTGCAACACCATTCCGGAGAAAAATTAGAAATCTGATACTGGAACGTCAAGGACTTCGAGCTCTTAGGATTAACGATTTGAAATTTGGAAGAAAAAGCGATTAAGTGAATGAACATTTCAAGATGGAAACCATAGTAGGAGCGATGTGTCTTCACTCGTTCTCGTATGATATTTTTAAATGTTATAACGATTATTTTAGTTCTCTTGTTACTAATATTGTAGATTCTTCAGAGGAACCAAAGTTCTTAACAAATAATTTCCAATGTAAACGCATTAATAATAGTTATGTGACTCATGTGAACTAGTTTTTTGAAACATTGTATGTACTTGCCAGACATTTGTAAAGTGGCTGAAATCCTGTTGTATAGGTCTGAGTTACCTGAAACAACAATAAATGAATTGAATTGATTACATTTGTGGGCAAACCGAAAAAATCGACTTCAGGCATGATATAGTGAAAAATACACACAAAAATGACATCCATGTAATAAGAATCCGTAGATCCCCGTAGATAAAACGCCCATCTTGGAGTCTAGCGAGTAGTGAAGAATTTGAGATTAGGTGGAGATCTGAATGTTATATTCTTTGAGCCCCGCTTTCGACGAAAATTGTTTTATTGATTGTTCGGAATTGATAGACGATTATGGAAACTATCGATCATGAATAGTGGTTTGATTTACGCAGCGTGGCTTAGGAACAGGTTAGGAGTACCCTAAAGATTAAAAATCATTCGAGGTACTTTCTGGCTTAACGTCCAATGAAACATCAACTTGCGTACAAGTCCTCAACTCAGTGGGACATTTTCATGTTTTAAACAAAAGAAAAAAAGATAACTGATTACACTTGGTTTATCCCCGTCATGAGAACCGTCAATCGAAAGAAATGAGCACAAAGGGGAATTTCATAAAGATGAGCACAAAGAGGAATCTGATAAAGATTAGCACAAAGGAGAATTTGATAAAGATGAACACAAAGAGGAATCTGATATGTGAAACCGTTCGTCATCTATTTTTAAAACGTTTTTCTTAACCCGCTTTCTTGTTTGTCTGTTTGTCCGCAAAATCTTTCAACTCAAATTTCGACCATTTATCGGCAATCTATAGTTCTGAAACTTTACATATAGATCAGAACCAGATGACAATGCAATATTATAATACTTTGATGATGATTTAAAGAGCTTCTTGAATTTCAATAAAATAAAATTATAAAATTATATATCACTAGGTTGGGACCCGTCAACAATGACGGGAGAAAAAAATGTAACGTTAGTCCAAAGGTCGTCCAATCCCTCTAGAATGTGTTGGAGATTGAAAAAGGTAAACAAAGGATTCCCCCCCCCCCCCCCGCCCGGGGGGAATATCTGCATTGTTCATCGAGGTTCTTCAATAAAATTTTACAATTACAAATTTCTAACGAACAAAACTAAAAAGTAGAAAATAATAGTACATAAATAAAAAAACTTTTATAAAAACAACGTTTTTCATATGCACTAAAAAGTAGAAAATAATTTTCCTATTGGTATCCTATAGCCTGGCAGAATTTCTGAATAAATTGGTCACATTATGGTATCAGACTTTATAACAATTTCTAATTCTTATAAAACGAAAAACGTTGGGCGCATTTTGTATTTCAATTCCGTGAAACTGTATTAACTGAATATTATGTCAACTGAATTAATATAAAGAAATTTCATTTTATAGAAATGTGAGCGTATTAGAAAGATCTTGATGTTTGAGTACATGCACCCAACGTTTTTCGTTTCATAAGAATTGGAAATTGTTATAAAGTCTGTTACCATAATGTGACCAATTTATTCAGAAATTCTGCCAGGCTCATAGGAAAATTATTTTCTACTTTTTAGTGCATATGAAAAACGTTGTTTTTATAAAAGTTTTTTTATTCATGTACTATTATTTAACATCAGCTGGGTGGTCCACAATGTTATACTATAAAATGGAGGTGACATGGCTCGTCAATTTCCAAGCAACCACATGTTTTCGTCCAGGTGTTTTTAAAACGTTTTTCTTAACCGGCTTTCTTGTTTGTCCGCGAAATCTTTCAACTCAAATTTCGACCATTTATCGGCAATCTATAGTTCTGAAACTTTACATATAGATCAGAACCAGATGACAATGCAATATTATAATACTTTGATGAGGATAACCCCCCCCCCCCCCCGGCCGGGGGGAATATCAGTGTGGGTGACTTCAGTTGAATAGACAAACAAAACAATTATTCTATATCCTGTTGTTTATAACCAGCTGTTAAACTTAGCAACCAATTTTGAGCAGTTTCCTACAATTCTATTTACTGTCCTAGCTTTTTATTCGTACCTTTCAATTCTATTTAATACAATCATTATAGCCTTCTGATTTGCCTACCCGAAACAACGAATAGAAATTATTTTCTCAATGTTGTGTTCATGTAGTGTTTGGTAGTAGAAAATTTTCTAAAAATCTGAAATTTGGGTCAGGTGTCTGTTCCCAGCCGAGATGGGTCCTCGAAACTTTTCAGCCCGATCGGACCAAATTTGGAGCGGGTAGGGGTTTTTTGAAAAATGGATTTTCGAGATTTTGGGTGATTTAGGCGAGTGGGGTGTCATTTTCCACTAAATTTTGGACGCTGAATCCAATTAAATGGGTCCCAGAACAATTGGCACCCACTTGAAGAAGTAATGGGTCAAATTGGGTATTTATTACCCATTTTGAATATGTGTTTTTGGGATATCTGCTACCTAGGCGAGTAGGGTGTCATTTTCAACTAAATTTTGGACGCTGAATCCAATAAAATGGGTCCCAGAACAATTGGCACCCACTGGAAGAAGTTATGGGTCAAATTGCGTATTTATTACCCAATTTGATTATGTGTTTTGGGGATTTCTGCTACCTAGGCGTGTGGGGTATCATTTTCCACTAAATTTTGGACACTGAATTCAATGATGTGTGTCCCAGAACGATTGGCACCCACCGGAAGCATAATGGGTCAAAATGGGTATGTATCCACCCATTTTGTATGTGTCAGGATTTCTGCTACCTAGGCGTGTGGGGTATCATTTTCCACTAAATTTTGGACGCTGAATCGATTGGAATTGATCCAGGACCCGCCACGCCCACTGTTTTCATTTTTCCCATGTTGAAGAAATGAGTCTCCATGCGCCTGGTCCGAGAAATAACCAACACGTGTAAACGAATTTGCAGCGTTTTGACAAATGGATTTTCGAGGATATAAGCCCCATTGTTTTCCATTAAATTTGTACGCTTTATGGAGGTCCATAAACACACCCATACAATCCTTCTCGATCAAAGGCGTCCAATATCTCTTCAACAACCTCAAAAATCGCACCATGCGTACACTTTCCTCGACAGACACCAAACTTATTGTTATTAAGACAATTTTCCGCTTCTAGAAATGATGTCAAATACATTGACATAATACGTGACAAGTTATCTATACAATTTGAGTTGATGATGGACAGCCATCGAGAATCGAGCGGGTGAAACTTACACACCCACTCGCGCTACTCGAATGTCCAGAGGAAGTGGCCTCCGAACCAGTCGGACCAGCCGTTGATTTCGAGAGAGAGGGGGAAATTCACTTGATACGTCCAAATGTCACGATCTGTAATCAAGAAGTGATGACGTGAGCAATCGTACAAACTGTGGCAATAACCCTGGTGCTGAATAGTGGCCGTGAAATCCTCGAAGGTATGATTGAAGTCCGGATGTATTCATCATATCCGATTTTCTAGTACCTACCAAATATCTAGGCCCTAGAATATCTCAGTATTTTTGAAAATTTCGCTTTAAAAAAAAAAAAAAAGCCCTGCAAATTCTCTCACACGGGTTGGTTATTCCTCGGACCAGGCGCATGAAGACTCATTTCTCCAACATGGGGAAAATGAGGGAAACAGTGTGTGGTGGGTCCCGGACCCATTCCAATCGATTCAGGATCCAAAATTCAGTGGAAAATTATACCCCACACGCCTATGTACCAGAAATCTTGAAAACACATTTACAAAATGGGTAGATAAGGACTCCCAGTGGGTGCCAATCGTTCTGGGACCCATTTCATTGGAATCAGCGTCCAAAACTTAAAGGAAAAACGTACCCCACACACCTAGATCGCCAGAAATCATGAAAATCTATTTCTCGAAATACACATTTTGATCCCTACCCCGCCGAAATTTGGTTCGATCGGGCTGAAAAGTTTTGAGGACCAACTAGAGCCGGAAACGGGTCTCTGATCAAAATTTCAGATTTTTAAAAAATTTTCTACTATCAAAAACGGTATGGACGGCGGAGGGACATTTGACTTTTTTGATCTAGACACCTTAAAACGTCCAGAAAAAAATTGTTGGCCGAATCAGAGAGGCTGACCTTTTGCATGAAAACATAGGTTTATTATTCAAGGAATAACCAACCAAAACGCTGCAAATTCATCCACAAACCGTGGTAATTATGCCAGGTGGATCCTCCTGTGATAAGCGTATCACAAAGGCTAGTGCCTTCCTATTTTATGAGTAATAAAAGGTTCTATGTGAATTTTCTATTGAATTTAATGTCAGATTTAGGTTTATTCGATGTATGGAAAATCAAGGAGCTGAGGTCGCCCATTTTTTATCTGTATTTTATTTTCATAAAATTATTCCCGAAAAATTCAGGGTACCTGGAAGGAAATATCTCAAGAGCAATCGTCTTGGACGGGTCTAAAAGGATCTTTTTTGACAATGTTCAATTTGATTTGTGTACCTGCGTACAAATATCATTGAATGATTACTAAAACCTACGAGAGAAACAACCCAGTTTGTCGTGGAAATTGAAATCAGTCAATATCAAGGATTCTATTACCAAATAACCAGTTCCGGAAAAATTGCCCAGGAGCGTAAACTGCACCAAATCATTGGTCAAGTTGCCGCCATCACCACTAGAAAACCCAGTCGGTGACTTGTCAATCAATAAGGCAACCCTGGTCTGGTTCGCGCTGTGGAAAGATCACTCAGAAGTCAGAAATAGTCAAGAGAATGTGGACTGTCCCTTTTGTGACTAGTTTCCTTCTTGTTCGTGAGCCTCAGAAGAGTAAGAATCTCCACCATGTACCTTGGTGCTATTTATTTGTGTGACTGATTAGAACTCATTTCTCTTTAGATGACCTCGTAATGTATGAAACAGGTCTTAATGGTGAATAATTATGAGAAACCAGGTCGAGAACAAACGACTTGACGGAAGACACCGTTTACTGGGTCCCACCTGAGTGAATAGGGTTCACTGTTTGGTTCTGTCAATAGTTGAAATGTTCAAGTAGTATGTATGTACTCGATTGCTATCTGATTCTAATGTAGGTGTTGTATTCCTTGAATATTGCGTTTAGAAAAATTGAGAAGCCACACAGAGAGTTGTCTTTACAAAATAACTTTACAGGAATGACTTTACAAGAATGACGCACATGCGTAGTGAAGTTCTGTGCATCCACCGTCAGACGAATCTGACAGGTGGCGCACTCAAGCGGCCCATTCGAGGTTCACACCATGCGTCACACCATAATAAATGAATTTCGATGATAGTTTTAGTGAAAAGGTTCCCGACACATGAATATATTTATTTATTTATAGATGGAGTTACAGACAATACTAAGACGCGTCTGACTTGTTATTAAGGTAATATTTTTCAAAAATGCATTCCCATTGGCTTTGTGGAGATGCGAAACTCCCCTTTGACAAGGCAATAACGAGTTCAAAACCTGAATTAATGCTTGGAAAACATTCTGAGACTAGAATATCCGGTTAAGGGTAGTTTTGCGACCACAAAGATGAGGTAGTAGGCTATTGAACTGATGACATTATTGAAAGGAAGGTGTTAAGGCTATTGTCAAATTTGCCCAAAGGGTATCATTCAAACTACGATCGATACCAATTGGAAAGAGCCTTCGAACAATATGGCCATAAATGACGTGGTGGGAAGTGCCATTGATTACGTATTCACTGTATACATGAAGAAGTTAACTGACAACGATAAGCGAGGCTTGAAGAATACAATGAAGCAAAAATATGAGCTACATTCTTGTCAGTACTAGCAATAATAGCAACCAAAATTTAGTAGAAAAAACATCTCACATGATAGTTTCCCAAAAAGTCCTTCAAATCGAGTTTTAAAAATCACATTTCGACCCATACCTTCCTCAAAATGTGTCTCCGAAAAATGGATTTTTGGATTCTAAAAAATGTTGGACGCTGAATCCAATGAGACGGGTCCCGGGACAATTGGCGCCCACCGGAAGAGGTTATGGGTCAAAATGGGTATCTTATCTACCCATTTCGAATGTGTGTTTTTGAGATTTCTGGTACCCAGGCGTGTGGGGTATCATTTTTGACTAAACTTTGGACGCTGAATCCAATGATATGGTTCTCGGAATGATTGGCGCTCTCTAGATGAGGTTATGAGTCAAAATGGGTACCTATCTACCTATTTTGGATGTGTGTTTTGACATTTCTGGTACCTAGGCGTGCAGGGTATCCTTTTCGACCAAACTTTGGACGCTAAATCGATTGGAATTGGTCCAGGACCTGCCACACCCACTGTTTCCCCCATTTTCCCCATGTTGAAGAAATGAGTCTCCATGCGCCTGGTCCGAGGAATAACCAACCCGTGTGAATTTGCAGCGTTTTTGATTTGAAATTTAAAAAAAAAAAACGCATACTGTCAAATTTGGGGCAGTCGGAGAAGTTAATTTCTTGATTACATGGATCAAAATGATTAAATAGTTTGGTTATTCAAAGAATATCCAACTCTAAACGTTGGCGTCTTAGCTGTGTTCCCCATACTCTTTCTTCAAGGAATAATCAGCTTGTGGGGTGTCGTATCCCACTAATGCTTGGTAAATCCATCAATACGTGTCTTGGATGAGTAGCATCAATGGCTTTGATGTTGATTTTATTCATGGGCGATGTCTATCTATGAGCAATGTGACACTATAGGTAAATTGGCTCACTGGTTTGGCTGTTTGAGCGCGTTTGAAGGGTACAACAACATCGAACAACACACAACAGAACGAGTTACTTGCAAAAGTTTTGCAAGAATGCACCAAATCAAATTAACGCATTTATCGTAGCGATGTACGAGCTTTGAAATTCCTTCGTCGAAAAATTCGGCCGCCTGCGCCTTCAACCATTTTGTTACCTCTTCTTGCAGCTGTGCGTCGTCATCAAAACGCTGCAAAGCCAGCCACTTCTTCATTTCTGGGAACAGGTGGAATGCTCGGTGCCAGGTCAGGACTGTACGGATGAGGAAACAACTCCCACTTTAAAGATTCAAGAATTTTACTAGTGACATTTGCTGTGTGGGGCCGGGCTTGTGATTAGCAAGATCTTCGAGCTCAACATTCCTTGTTTTTGCTGCTCTTCTGAGTTTTTAGAGAGTTTGGCAATACCTTTGAGGGTTTATTGTAGTGCCTCTTTCCATTTCTATTGGTTTACAGTGTTTTGCAGTCAAAAACCTTATTACTGAATGCACCTCGCAGGATTTTCAATAGTTGCAGACATTTCAAACCATCACAGTATCTGAATGGAGCATAGCACAGTGAGAAAGAATGAGTTAAAAATCAATCTAGTTAGGTTGGATATCTTGATTGATTCATTGAAATTGTTTAATTAGCGACCAGGGGCGGGTTAGCTATCTTCCATCCTCCCTGTATTATGATAACAAAAAAATCTGCAAATTCTTACACACGGGTTGGTTATTCCTCGAATGGGGGAAACAGTGGGTGTGGTGGGTCCCAGACCCATTCCAATCGATTCAAGGTCCAAAATTTAGTGGAATATGATACCCCACACGCCTAGGCACCAGAAATCCTGACACATACAAAATGGGTGGATACATACCCATTTTGACCCATAACTTCTTCCGGTGAGTGCCAATCGTTCTGGGACACACATCATTGAAGTCAGCGTCCAAAATTTAGTGGAAAATGATACTCCACACGCCTAGGTAGCGGAAATCCCGAAAACACATAATCAAATTGGGTAATAAATACCCAATTTGACCCATAACTTCTTCCAGTGGGTGCCAATTGTTCTGGGACCCATTTTATTCGATTCAGCGTCCAAAATTTAGTAAAAAATGACACCCTACTCGCCTAAATCACCCAAAATCTCGAAAATCCATTTTTCAAAGAACCCCTACCCCCTCCAAATTTGGTCCGATCGGGCTGAAAAGTTTCGAGGACACATCTCGGCTGGGAACAGACCCCTGACCCAAATTTCAGATTTTTAGAAAATTTTCTACTACCAAAAACGGCGTGGACAATGGACGGCGGACGGCGTACGGCGTACGGCGTACGGCGGACAGACATTGACCTTCTTTGATCAGGACATCATGAAACGTCCAGAAAAAAATTTTGAGCCGAATCGGAGAGGTTGACCATTATCATGAAAACATAGGTTGATTATTCATGGAATAACCAACCAAAATATTCAGTCCTCCAAAAAAAAAACAACTTTGGGTTTATTAATTAATTAAAATACACTAAAAAAATCTGCAAATTCTTACACACGGGTTGGTTATTCCTCGAATGGAGGAAACAGTGGGTGTGGTGGGTCCCAGACCCATTCCAATCGATTCAAGGTCCAAAATTTAGTGGAATATGATACCCCACACGCCTAGGCACCAGAAATCCTGACACATACAAAATGGGTGGATACATACCCATTTTGACCCATAACTTCTTCCGGTGGGTGCCAATCGTTCTGGGACACACATCATTGAAGTCAGCGTCCAAAATTTAGTGGAAAATGATACCCCACACGCCTAGGTAGCAGAAATCCCGAAAACACATAATCAAATTGGGTAATAAATACCCAATTTGACCCATTACTTCTTCAAGTGGGTGCCAATTGTTCTGGGACCCATTTTATTGGATTCAGCGTCCAAAATTTAGTAAAAAATGACACCCTACTCGCCTAAATCACCCAAAATCTCGAAAATCCATTTTTCAAAGAACCCCTACCCCCTTCCCAATTTGGTCCGATCGGGCTGAAAAGTTTCGAGGACACATCTCGGCTGGGAACAGACCCCTGACCCAAATTTCAGATTTTTAGAAAATTGTCTACTACCAAAAACGGCGTGGACAATGGACGGCGGACGGCGTACAGCGTACGGCGTACGGCGGACGGACATTGACCTTTTTTGATCAGGACATCATGAAACGTCCAGAAAAAAATTTTGAGCCGAATCGGAGAGGTTGACCATTAACATGAAAACATAGGTTGATTATTCATGGAATAACCAACCAAAATATTGAGTCCTCCAAAAAAAACAACTTTGGGTTTATTAATTAATTAAAATACACTAAAAAAATCTGCAAATTCTTACACACGGGTTGGTTATTCCTCGAATGGAGGAAACAGTGGGAGTGGCTGGTCCCAGACCCATTCCAATCGATTCAGGGTCCAAAATTTAGTGGTATATATGATACCCCACACGCCTAGGCACCAGAAATCCTGACACATACAAAATGGGTGGATACATACCCATTTTGACCCATAACTTCTTCCGGTGGGTGCCAATCGTTCTGGGACACACATCATTGAATTCAGCGTCCAAAATTTAGTGGAAAATGATACCCCACACGCCTAGGTAGCAGAAATCCCGAAAACACATATTCAAAATGGGTAATAAATACCCAATTTGACCTATAACTTCTCCCAGTGGGTGCCAATTGTTCTGGGACCCCTTTTATTGGATTTAGCGTCCAAAATTTAGTGGAAAATGACACCCCTCTCGCCTAAATCACCCAAAATCTCGAAAATCCATTTTTCAAAAAACACATTTTGACCCCTACCCCCTCCAAATTTGGTCCGATCGGGCTGAAAAGTTTCGAGGACCCATCTTGGCTGGGAACAGACCCCTGACACAAATTTCAGATTTTTAGAGAATTCTCTACTACCAAAAACGGCGCAGACGATGGACGGCGTATGGCGTACGGCGGACGGACATCGACCTTTTTTGATCAGGACATCATGAAACGTCCAGAAAAAAATTTTGAGCCAAATCGGAGAGGTTGACCATTATCATGAAAACATAGGTTGATTATTCAAGGAATAACCAACCAAAAGGGACCGAGGAACGCTGCAGAGTACAGTTCCGAGTCCGAATATAGATGCTTAATGTTATAAATTGTGCTGTTATTAAATAGTGCGACAACTGCATTACAACCGTGAATTGTGCCTTGTGATTGTGTAAGTGTGTGAATGAGGACAGTGTATTCGAGTGAACAATTGTAATAAATTATTTACAAAGAACATAAATCGTTACAATAGTATACAATACATGTAGTAAATGAAAATAATAACGATAATAATCATTTTTGACAGGCCCTCTGAAATCTATCTTGTGTGTGGTAATCGGATTCGGACTCCATGTTGACTAAATCGATTCATCGGTTACAAATTCGAGCAAATGACGATACCCTACAAGCGTAAGTCTTAATAAAACTCAAAACACGGTCGATTGGGTCCTTGAGTTTTGCAAATCTACTAGAACCCGTCTCTGACTGAAATTTAGGTTTCTAGACAAATCCTCGCTGCCTGTACGATTACATTTGTGGGAGCTCAGCCTTGTACGCGGAGCAGACAACACGTGCTGTGGATCGGTCCTGTATTTTATCGTAAAAATACGTAGTTTTTCTCGGGTGAATAACACCATTTTCGGCAGATGTCAGTATTGAAGGTTAATTTCCAAGTCAAAAAATATTACGTCAAAATTGGTGTATCTTGAATACCGTTTTTTGAAGTTTTGTCAACCGAGAGGTGGAACAGTTTGTTGAAGAAGGGTGTCAACCTCATCGAAGCAAAGGAGATGACGCAGCGCTATCGTGTTTCCCCAGTCTCGATGTTGCAACCTGATATGGAATGCCTTGACGATATGGAAACCAACGCGTTTGAAATTATAATGGAAAAACTACGAGAATTAGAGGTTGTAAAGGATCTAATCAAAATCGTATCGACAATCAGGAAAAAATTAGTGTCTTGGAAAACTAGCGAGACTAGCGGAAGATGCTGACAAACGGACAGAAAAAATCGTCGAAAAACTGCTAGAACACGAGAAACAGGAAAACATCATTCTTTACAATGTGCCTGAATCTGATACGGAAAGCGGTTACGATCTCAAAATTAGGGCGTCAGAAGTATTTCAAAATTTCATGGGTCTCCACCTCAAGCCGGATGATATCAGGTTCGTTACTAGAGTTGGCAGTCAAAATGGTGTTGCCAATAAAACCAGGCCCTTGAGGGTAAAATTCAACAGTCACGACGCCAAAGCGCGAGCTGTGTGAGGTTTTGGACTGCTTAAAAATACCCCGTTCAATGCATTTTTAGATTTCAACCGTGTTGCAACGACGAAAGACATTGTTACCGAAGATGAAGGAGGCAAGAACTAACGGTCAACACGCAGTTTTGATAAAAGACCATCTTTACATAAATGGGAAGAAATTGATCGAAGTGGACACATCAACCTCATCTGAAGTAGACAGTGAAAAGTCACCTAAACGGCTACAACCTCTAAGAAATTAAATTAGGAGTAAGGGAGGGAGGAACAAGAAAAGAGTCTGACTGCAACACCATTCCGGAGAAAAATTAGAAATCTGATACTGGAACGTCAAGGACTTCGAGCTCTTAGGATTAACGATTTGAAATTTGGAAGAAAAAGCGATTAAGTGAATGAACATTTCAAGATGGAAACCATAGTAGGAGCGATGTGTCTTCACTCGTTCTCGTATGATATTTTTAAATGTTATAACGATTATTTTAGTTCTCTTGTTACTAATATTGTAGATTCTTCAGAGGAACCAAAGTTCTTAACAAAATAATTTCCAATGTAAACGCATTAATAATAGTTATGTGACTCATGTGAACTAGTTTTTTGAAACATTGTATGTACTTGCCAGACATTTGTAAAGTGGCTGAAATCCTGTTGTATAGGTCTGAGTTACCTGAAACAACAATAAATGAATTGAATTGATTACATTTGTGGGCAAACCGAAAAAATCGACTTCAGGCATGATATAGTGAAAAATACACACAAAAATGACATCCATGTAATAAGAATCCGTAGATCCCCGTAGATAAAACGCCCATCTTGGAGTCTAGCGAGTAGTGAAGAATTTGAGATTAGGTGGAGATCTGAATGTTATATTCTTTGAGCCCCGCTTTCGACGAAAATTGTTTTATTGATTGTTCGGAATTGATAGACGATTATGGAAACTATCGATCATGAATAGTGGTTTGATTTACGCAGCGTGGCTTAGGAACAGGTTAGGAGTACCCTAAAGATTAAAAATCATTCGAGGTACTTTCTGGCTTAACGTCCAATGAAACATCAACTTGCGTACAAGTCCTCAACTCAGTGGGACATTTTCATGTTTTAAACAAAAGAAAAAAAGATAACTGATTACACTTGGTTTATCCCCGTCATGAGAACCGTCAATCGAAAGAAATGAGCACAAAGGGGAATTTCATAAAGATGAGCACAAAGAGGAATCTGATAAAGATTAGCACAAAGGAGAATTTGATAAAGATGAACACAAAGAGGAATCTGATATGTGAAACCGTTCGTCATCTATTTTTAAAACGTTTTTCTTAACCCGCTTTCTTGTTTGTCTGTTTGTCCGCAAAATCTTTCAACTCAAATTTCGACCATTTATCGGCAATCTATAGTTCTGAAACTTTACATATAGATCAGAACCAGATGACAATGCAATATTATAATACTTTGATGATGATTTAAAGAGCTTCTTGAATTTCAATAAAATAAAATTATAAAATTATATATCACTAGGTTGGGACCCGTCAACAATGACGGGAGAAAAAAATGTAACGTTAGTCCAAAGGTCGTCCAATCCCTCTAGAATGTGTTGGAGATTGAAAAAGGTAAACAAAGGATTCCCCCCCCCCCCCCGCCCGGGGGGAATATCTGCATTGTTCATCGAGGTTCTTCAATAAAATTTTACAATTACAAATTTCTAACGAACAAAACTAAAAAGTAGAAAATAATAGTACATAAATAAAAAAACTTTTATAAAAACAACGTTTTTCATATGCACTAAAAAGTAGAAAATAATTTTCCTATTGGTATCCTATAGCCTGGCAGAATTTCTGAATAAATTGGTCACATTATGGTATCAGACTTTATAACAATTTCTAATTCTTATAAAACGAAAAACGTTGGGCGCATTTTGTATTTCAATTCCGTGAAACTGTATTAACTGAATATTATGTCAACTGAATTAATATAAAGAAATTTCATTTTATAGAAATGTGAGCGTATTAGAAAGATCTTGATGTTTGAGTACATGCACCCAACGTTTTTCGTTTCATAAGAATTGGAAATTGTTATAAAGTCTGTTACCATAATGTGACCAATTTATTCAGAAATTCTGCCAGGCTCATAGGAAAATTATTTTCTACTTTTTAGTGCATATGAAAAACGTTGTTTTTATAAAAGTTTTTTTATTCATGTACTATTATTTAACATCAGCTGGGTGGTCCACAATGTTATACTATAAAATGGAGGTGACATGGCTCGTCAATTTCCAAGCAACCACATGTTTTCGTCCAGGTGTTTTTAAAACGTTTTTCTTAACCGGCTTTCTTGTTTGTCCGCGAAATCTTTCAACTCAAATTTCGACCATTTATCGGCAATCTATAGTTCTGAAACTTTACATATAGATCAGAACCAGATGACAATGCAATATTATAATACTTTGATGAGGATAACCCCCCCCCCCCCCCCGGCCGGGGGGAATATCAGTGTGGGTGACTTCAGTTGAATAGACAAACAAAACAATTATTCTATATCCTGTTGTTTATAACCAGCTGTTAAACTTAGCAACCAATTTTGAGCAGTTTCCTACAATTCTATTTACTGTCCTAGCTTTTTATTCGTACCTTTCAATTCTATTTAATACAATCATTATAGCCTTCTGATTTGCCTACCCGAAACAACGAATAGAAATTATTTTCTCAATGTTGTGTTCATGTAGTGTTTGGTAGTAGAAAATTTTCTAAAAATCTGAAATTTGGGTCAGGTGTCTGTTCCCAGCCGAGATGGGTCCTCGAAACTTTTCAGCCCGATCGGACCAAATTTGGAGCGGGTAGGGGTTTTTTGAAAAATGGATTTTCGAGATTTTGGGTGATTTAGGCGAGTGGGGTGTCATTTTCCACTAAATTTTGGACGCTGAATCCAATTAAATGGGTCCCAGAACAATTGGCACCCACTTGAAGAAGTAATGGGTCAAATTGGGTATTTATTACCCATTTTGAATATGTGTTTTTGGGATATCTGCTACCTAGGCGAGTAGGGTGTCATTTTCAACTAAATTTTGGACGCTGAATCCAATAAAATGGGTCCCAGAACAATTGGCACCCACTGGAAGAAGTTATGGGTCAAATTGCGTATTTATTACCCAATTTGATTATGTGTTTTGGGGATTTCTGCTACCTAGGCGTGTGGGGTATCATTTTCCACTAAATTTTGGACACTGAATTCAATGATGTGTGTCCCAGAACGATTGGCACCCACCGGAAGCATAATGGGTCAAAATGGGTATGTATCCACCCATTTTGTATGTGTCAGGATTTCTGCTACCTAGGCGTGTGGGGTATCATTTTCCACTAAATTTTGGACGCTGAATCGATTGGAATTGATCCAGGACCCGCCACGCCCACTGTTTTCATTTTTCCCATGTTGAAGAAATGAGTCTCCATGCGCCTGGTCCGAGAAATAACCAACACGTGTAAACGAATTTGCAGCGTTTTGACAAATGGATTTTCGAGGATATAAGCCCCATTGTTTTCCATTAAATTTGTACGCTTTATGGAGGTCCATAAACACACCCATACAATCCTTCTCGATCAAAGGCGTCCAATATCTCTTCAACAACCTCAAAAATCGCACCATGCGTACACTTTCCTCGACAGACACCAAACTTATTGTTATTAAGACAATTTTCCGCTTCTAGAAATGATGTCAAATACATTGACATAATACGTGACAAGTTATCTATACAATTTGAGTTGATGATGGACAGCCATCGAGAATCGAGCGGGTGAAACTTACACACCCACTCGCGCTACTCGAATGTCCAGAGGAAGTGGCCTCCGAACCAGTCGGACCAGCCGTTGATTTCGAGAGAGAGGGGGAAATTCACTTGATACGTCCAAATGTCACGATCTGTAATCAAGAAGTGATGACGTGAGCAATCGTACAAACTGTGGCAATAACCCTGGTGCTGAATAGTGGCCGTGAAATCCTCGAAGGTATGATTGAAGTCCGGATGTATTCATCATATCCGATTTTCTAGTACCTACCAAATATCTAGGCCCTAGAATATCTCAGTATTTTTGAAAATTTCGCTTTAAAAAAAAAAAAAAGCCCTGCAAATTCTCTCACACGGGTTGGTTATTCCTCGGACCAGGCGCATGAAGACTCATTTCTCCAACATGGGGAAAATGAGGGAAACAGTGTGTGGTGGGTCCCGGACCCATTCCAATCGATTCAGGATCCAAAATTCAGTGGAAAATTATACCCCACACGCCTATGTACCAGAAATCTTGAAAACACATTTACAAAGTGGGTAGATAAGGACTCCCAGTGGGTGCCAATCGTTCTGGGACCCATTTCATTGGAATCAGCGTCCAAAACTTAAAGGAAAAACGTACCCCACACACCTAGATCGCCAGAAATCATGAAAATCTATTTCTCGAAATACACATTTTGATCCCTACCCCGCCGAAATTTGGTTCGATCGGGCTGAAAAGTTTTGAGGACCAACTAGAGCCGGAAACGGGTCTCTGATCAAAATTTCAGATTTTTAAAAAATTTTCTACTATCAAAAACGGTATGGACGGCGGAGGGACATTTGACTTTTTTGATCTAGACACCTTAAAACGTCCAGAAAAAAATTGTTGGCCGAATCAGAGAGGCTGACCTTTTGCATGAAAACATAGGTTTATTATTCAAGGAATAACCAACCAAAACGCTGCAAATTCATCCACAAACCGTGGTAATTATGCCAGGTGGATCCTCCTGTGATAAGCGTATCACAAAGGCTAGTGCCTTCCTATTTTATGAGTAATAAAAGGTTCTATGTGAATTTTCTATTGAATTTAATGTCAGATTTAGGTTTATTCGATGTATGGAAAATCAAGGAGCTGAGGTCGCCCATTTTTTATCTGTATTTTATTTTCATAAAATTATTCCCAAAAAATTCAGGGTACCTGGAAGGAAATATCTCAAGAGCAATCGTCTTGGACGGGTCTAAAAGGATCTTTTTTGACAATGTTCAATTTGATTTGTGTACCTGCGTACAAATATCATTGAATGATTACTAAAACCTACGAGAGAAACAACCCAGTTTGTCGTGGAAATTGAAATCAGTCAATATCAAGGATTCTATTACCAAATAACCAGTTCCGGAAAAATTGCCCAGGAGCGTAAACTGCACCAAATCATTGGTCAAGTTGCCGCCATCACCACTAGAAAACCCAGTCGGTGACTTGTCAATCAATAAGGCAACCCTGGTCTGGTTCGCGCTGTGGAAAGATCACTCAGAAGTCAGAAATAGTCAAGAGAATGTGGACTGTCCCTTTTGTGACTAGTTTCCTTCTTGTTCGTGAGCCTCAGAAGAGTAAGAATCTCCACCATGTACCTTGGTGCTATTTATTTGTGTGACTGATTAGAACTCATTTCTCTTTAGATGACCTCGTAATGTATGAAACAGGTCTTAATGGTGAATAATTATGAGAAACCAGGTCGAGAACAAACGACTTGACGGAAGACACCGTTTACTGGGTCTCACCTGAGTGAATAGGGTTCACTGTTTGGTTCTGTCAATAGTTGAAATGTTCAAGTAGTATGTATGTACTCGATTGCTATCTGATTCTAATGTAGGTGTTGTATTCCTTGAATATTGCGTTTAGAAAAATTGAGAAGCCACACAGAGAGTTGTCTTTACAAAATAACTTTACAGGAATGACTTTACAAGAATGACGCACATGCGTAGTGAAGTTCTGTGCATCCACCGTCAGACGAATCTGACAGGTGGCGCACTCAAGCGGCCCATTCGAGGTTCACACCATGCGTCACACCATAATAAATGAATTTCGATGATAGTTTTAGTGAAAAGGTTCCCGACACATGAATATATTTATTTATTTATAGATGGAGTTACAGACAATACTAAGACGCGTCTGACTTGTTATTAAGGTAATATTTTTCAAAAATGCATTCCCATTGGCTTTGTGGAGATGCGAAACTCCCCTTTGACAAGGCAATAACGAGTTCAAAACCTGAATTAATGCTTGGAAAACATTCTGAGACTAGAATATCCGGTTAAGGGTAGTTTTGCGACCACAAAGATGAGGTAGTAGGCTATTGAACTGATGACATTATTGAAAGGAAGGTGTTAAGGCTATTGTCAAATTTGCCCAAAGGGTATCATTCAAACTACGATCGATACCAATTGGAAAGAGCCTTCGAACAATATGGCCATAAATGACGTGGTGGGAAGTGCCATTGATTACGTATTCACTGTATACATGAAGAAGTTAACTGACAACGATAAGCGAGGCTTGAAGAATACAATGAAGCAAAAATATGAGCTACATTCTTGTCAGTACTAGCAATAATAGCAACCAAAATTTAGTAGAAAAAACATCTCACATGATAGTTTCCCAAAAAGTCCTTCAAATCGAGTTTTAAAAATCACATTTCGACCCATACCTTCCTCAAAATGTGTCTCCGAAAAATGGATTTTTGGATTCTAAAAAATGTTGGACGCTGAATCCAATGAGACGGGTCCCGGGACAATTGGCGCCCACCGGAAGAGGTTATGGGTCAAAATGGGTATCTTATCTACCCATTTCGAATGTGTGTTTTTGAGATTTCTGGTACCCAGGCGTGTGGGGTATCATTTTTGACTAAACTTTGGACGCTGAATCCAATGATATGGTTCTCGGAATGATTGGCGCTCTCTAGATGAGGTTATGAGTCAAAATGGGTACCTATCTACCTATTTTGGATGTGTGTTTTGACATTTCTGGTACCTAGGCGTGCAGGGTATCCTTTTCGACCAAACTTTGGACGCTAAATCGATTGGAATTGGTCCAGGACCTGCCACACCCACTGTTTCCCCCATTTTCCCCATGTTGAAGAAATGAGTCTCCATGCGCCTGGTCCGAGGAATAACCAACCCGTGTGAATTTGCAGCGTTTTTGATTTGAAATTAAAAAAAAAAAAACGCATACTGTCAAATTTGGGGCAGTCGGAGAAGTTAATTTCTTGATTACATGGATCAAAATGATTAAATAGTTTGGTTATTCAAAGAATATCCAACTCTAAACGTTGGCGTCTTAGCTGTGTTCCCCATACTCTTTCTTCAAGGAATAATCAGCTTGTGGGGTGTCGTATCCCACTAATGCTTGGTAAATCCATCAATACGTGTCTTGGATGAGTAGCATCAATGGCTTTGATGTTGATTTTATTCATGGGCGATGTCTATCTATGAGCAATGTGACACTATAGGTAAATTGGCTCACTGGTTTGGCTGTTTGAGCGCGTTTGAAGGGTACAACAACATCGAACAACACACAACAGAACGAGTTACTTGCAAAAGTTTTGCAAGAATGCACCAAATCAAATTAACGCATTTATCGTAGCGATGTACGAGCTTTGAAATTCCTTCGTCGAAAAATTCGGCCGCCTGCGCCTTCAACCATTTTGTTACCTCTTCTTGCAGCTGTGCGTCGTCATCAAAACGCTGCAAAGCCAGCCACTTCTTCATTTCTGGGAACAGGTGGAATGCTCGGTGCCAGGTCAGGACTGTACGGATGAGGAAACAACTCCCACTTTAAAGATTCAAGAATTTTACTAGTGACATTTGCTGTGTGGGGCCGGGCTTGTGATTAGCAAGATCTTCGAGCTCAACATTCCTTGTTTTTGCTGCTCTTCTGAGTTTCTAGAGAGTTTGGCAATACCTTTGAGGGTTTATTGTAGTGCCTCTTTCCATTTCTATTGGTTTACAGTGTTTTGCAGTCAAAAACCTTATTACTGAATGCACCTCGCAGGATTTTCAATAGTTGCAGACATTTCAAACCATCACAGTATCTGAATGGAGCATAGCACAGTGAGAAAGAATGAGTTAAAAATCAATCTAGTTAGGTTGGATATCTTGATTGATTCATTGAAATTGTTTAATTAGCGACCAGGGGCGGGTTAGCTATCTTCCATCCTCCCTGTATTATGATAACAAAAAAATCTGCAAATTCTTACACACGGGTTGGTTATTCCTCGAATGGGGGAAACAGTGGGTGTGGTGGGTCCCAGACCCATTCCAATCGATTCAAGGTCCAAAATTTAGTGGAATATGATACCCCACACGCCTAGGTAGCGGAAATCCCGAAAACACATAATCAAATTGGGTAATAAATACCCAATTTGACCCATAACTTCTTCCAGTGGGTGCCAATTGTTCTGGGACCCATTTTATTTAATTCAGCGTCCAAAATTTAGTGGAAAATGACACCCTACTCGCCTAAATCACCCAAAATCTCGAAAATCCATTTTTCAAAGAACCCCTACCCCCTCCAAATTTGGTCCGATCGGGCTGAAAAGTTTCGAGGACACATCTCGGCTGGGAACAGACCCCTGACCCAAATTTCAGATTTTTAGAAAATTTTCCACTACCAAAAACGGCGTGGACAATGGACGGCGGACAGCGTACGGCGTACGGCGGACGGACATTGACCTTCTTTGATCAGGACATCATGAAACGTCCAGAAAAAAATTTTGAGCCGAATCGGAGAGGTTGACCATTATCATGAAAACATAGGTTGATTATTCATGGAATAACCAACCAAAATATTCAGTCCTCCAAAAAAAAAACAACTTTGGGTTTATTAATTAATTAAAATACACTAAAAAAATCTGCAAATTCTTACACACGGGTTGGTTATTCCTCGAATGGGGGAAACAGTGGGTGTGGTGGGTCCCAGACCCATTCCAATCGATTCAAGGTCCAAAATTTAGTGGAATATGATACCCCACACGCCTAGGCACCAGAAATCCTGACACATACAAAATGGGTGGATACATACCCATTTTGACCCATAACTTCTTCCGGTGGGTGCCAATCGTTCTGGGACACACATCATTGAAGTCAGCGTCCAAAATTTAGTGGAAAATGATACCCCACACGCCTAGGTAGCAGAAATCCCGAAAACACATAATCAAATTGGGTAATAAATACCCAATTTGACCCATGACTTCTTCCAGTGGGTGCCAATTGTTCTGGGACCCATTTTATTGGATTCAGCGTCCAAAATTTAGTGGAAAATGACACCCTACTCGCCTAAATCACCCAAAATCTCGAAAATCCATTTTTCAAAGAACCCCTACTCCTCTCCAAATTTGGTCCGATCGGGCTGAAAAGTTTCGAGGACACATCTCGGCTGGGAACAGACCCCTGACCCAAATTTCAGATTTTTAGAAAATTTTCTACTACCAAAAACGGCGTGGACAATGGACGGCGGATGGCGTACGGCGTACGGCGGACGGACATTGACCTTCTTTGATCAGGACATCATGAAACGTCCAGAAAAAAATTTTGAGCCGAATCGGAGAGGTTGACCATTATCATGAAGACATAGGTTGATTATTCATGGAATAACCAACCAAAATATTCAGTCCTCCAAAAAAAAACAACTTTGGGTTTATTAATTAATTAAAATACACTAAAAAAATCTGCAAATTATTACACACGGGTTGGTTATTCCTCGAATGGGGGAAACAGTGGGTGTGGTGGGTCCCAGACCCATTCCAATCGATTCAAGGTCCAAAATTTAGTGGAATATGATACCCCACACGCCTAGGCACCAGAAATCCTGACACATACAAAATGGGTGGATACATACCCATTTTGACCCATAACTTCTTCCGGTGGGTGCCAATCGTTCTGGGACACACATCATTGAAGTCAGCGTCCAAAATTTAGTGGAAAATGATACCCCACACGCCTAGGTAGCAGAAATCCCGAAAACACATATTCAAAATGGGTAATAAATACCCAATTTGATCCATTACTTCTTCAAGTGGGTGCCAATTGTTCTGGGACCCATTTTATTGGATTCAGCGTCCAAAATTTAGTGGAAAATGACAACCTACTCGCCTAAATCACCCAAAATCTCGAAAATCCATTTTTCAAAGAACCCTTACCCCCTCCAAATTTGGTCCGATTGGGCTGAAAAGTTTCGAGGACACATCTCGGCTGGGAACAGACCCCTGACCCAAATTTCAGATTTTTAGAAAATTTTCTACTACCAAAAACGGCGTGGACAATGGACGGCGGACGGCGTTCAGCGTACGGCGTACGGCGGACGGACATTGACCTTTTTTGATCAGGACATCATGAAACGTCCAGAAAAAAATTTTGAGCCGAATCGGAGAGGTTGACCATTAACATGAAAACATAGGTTGATTATTCATGGAATAACCAACCAAAATATTGAGTCCTCCAAAAAAAACAACTTTGGGTTTATTAATTAATTAAAATACACTAAAAAAATCTGCAAATTCTTACACACGGGTTGGTTATTCCTCGAATGGAGGAAACAGTGGGAGTGGCTGGTCCCAGACCCATTCCAATCGATTCAGGGTCCAAAATTTAGTGGAATATATGATACCCCACACGCCTAGGCACCAGAAATCCTGACACATACAAAATGGGTGGATACATACCCATTTTGACCCATAACTTCTTCCGGTGGGTGCCAATCGTTCTGGGACACACATCATTGAATTCAGCGTCCAAAATTTAGTGGAAAATGATACCCCACACGCCTAGGTAGCAGAAATCCCGAAAACACATATTCAAAATGGGTAATAAATACCCAATTTGACCTATAACTTCTCCCAGTGGGTGCCAATTGTTCTGGGACCCCTTTTATTGGATTTAGCGTCCAAAATTTAGTGGAAAATGACACCCCTCTCGCCTAAATCACCCAAAATCTCGAAAATCCATTTTTCAAAAAACACATTTTGACCCCTACCCCCTCCAAATTTGGTCCGATCGGGCTGAAAAGTTTCGAGGACCCATCTTGGCTGGGAACAGACCCCTGACACAAATTTCAGATTTTTAGAAAATTCTCTACTACCAAAAACGGCGCAGACGATGGACGGCGTACGGCGTACGGCGGACGGACATCGACCTTTTTTGATCAGGACATCATGAAACGTCCAGAAAAAAATTTTGAGCCAAATCGGAGAGGTTGACCATTATCATGAAAACATAGGTTGATTATTCAAGGAATAACCAACCAAAAGGGACCGAGGAACGCTGCAGAGTACAGTTCCGAGTCCAAATATAGATGCTTAATGTTATAAATTGTGCTGTTATTAAATAGTGCGACAACTGCATTACAACCGTGAATTGTGCCTTGTGATTGTGTAAGTGTGTGAATGAGGACAGTGTATTCGAGTGAACAATTGTAATAAATTATTTACAAAGAACATAAATCGTTACAATAGTATACAATACATGTAGTAAATGAAAATAATAACGATAATAATCATTTTTGACAGGCCCTCTGAAATCTATCTTGTGTGTGGTAATCGGATTCGGACTCCATGTTGACTAAATCGATTCATCGGTTACAAATTCGAGCAAATGACGATACCCTACAAGCGTAAGTCTTAATAAAACTCAAAACACGGTCGATTGGGTCCTTGAGTTTTGCAAATCTACTAGAACCCGTCTCTGACTGAAATTTAGGTTTCTAGACAAATCCTCGCTGCCTGTACGATTACATTTGTGGGAGCTCAGCCTTGTACGCGGAGCAGACAACACGTGCTGTGGATCGGTCCTGTATTTTATCGTAAAAATACGTAGTTTTTCTCGGGTGAATAACACCATTTTCGGCAGATGTCAGTATTGAAGGTTAATTTCCAAGTCAAAAAATATTACGTCAAAATTGGTGTATCTTGAATACCGTTTTTTGAAGTTTTGTCAACCGAGAGGTGGAACAGTTTGTTGAAGAAGGGTGTCAACCTCATCGAAGCAAAGGAGATGACGCAGCGCTATCGTGTTTCCCCAGTCTCGATGTTGCAACCTGATATGGAATGCCTTGACGATATGGAAACCAACGCGTTTGAAATTATAATGGAAAAACTACGAGAATTAGAGGTTGTAAAGGATCTAATCAAAATCGTATCGACAATCAGGAAAAAATTAGTGTCTTGGAAAACTAGCGAGACTAGCGGAAGATGCTGACAAACGGACAGAAAAAATCGTCGAAAAACTGCTAGAACACGAGAAACAGGAAAACATCATTCTTTACAATGTGCCTGAATCTGATACGGAAAGCGGTTACGATCTCAAAATTAGGGCGTCAGAAGTATTTCAAAATTTCATGGGTCTCCACCTCAAGCCGGATGATATCAGGTTCGTTACTAGAGTTGGCAGTCAAAATGGTGTTGCCAATAAAACCAGGCCCTTGAGGGTAAAATTCAACAGTCACGACGCCAAAGCGCGAGCTGTGTGAGGTTTTGGACTGCTTAAAAATACCCCGTTCAATGCATTTTTAGATTTCAACCGTGTTGCAACGACGAAAGACATTGTTACCGAAGATGAAGGAGGCAAGAACTAACGGTCAACACGCAGTTTTGATAAAAGACCATCTTTACATAAATGGGAAGAAATTGATCGAAGTGGACACATCAACCTCATCTGAAGTAGACAGTGAAAAGTCACCTAAACGGCTACAACCTCTAAGAAATTAAATTAGGAGTAAGGGAGGGAGGAACAAGAAAAGAGTCTGACTGCAACACCATTCCGGAGAAAAATTAGAAATCTGATACTGGAACGTCAAGGACTTCGAGCTCTTAGGATTAACGATTTGAAATTTGGAAGAAAAAGCGATTAAGTGAATGAACATTTCAAGATGGAAACCATAGTAGGAGCGATGTGTCTTCACTCGTTCTCGTATGATATTTTTAAATGTTATAACGATTATTTTAGTTCTCTTGTTACTAATATTGTAGATTCTTCAGAGGAACCAAAGTTCTTAACAAAATAATTTCCAATGTAAACGCATTAATAATAGTTATGTGACTCATGTGAACTAGTTTTTTGAAACATTGTATGTACTTGCCAGACATTTGTAAAGTGGCTGAAATCCTGTTGTATAGGTCTGAGTTACCTGAAACAACAATAAATGAATTGAATTGATTACATTTGTGGGCAAACCGAAAAAATCGACTTCAGGCATGATATAGTGAAAAATACACACAAAAATGACATCCATGTAATAAGAATCCGTAGATCCCCGTAGATAAAACGCCCATCTTGGAGTCTAGCGAGTAGTGAAGAATTTGAGATTAGGTGGAGATCTGAATGTTATATTCTTTGAGCCCCGCTTTCGACGAAAATTGTTTTATTGATTGTTCGGAATTGATAGACGATTATGGAAACTATCGATCATGAATAGTGGTTTGATTTACGCAGCGTGGCTTAGGAACAGGTTAGGAGTACCCTAAAGATTAAAAATCATTCGAGGTACTTTCTGGCTTAACGTCCAATGAAACATCAACTTGCGTACAAGTCCTCAACTCAGTGGGACATTTTCATGTTTTAAACAAAAGAAAAAAAGATAACTGATTACACTTGGTTTATCCCCGTCATGAGAACCGTCAATCGAAAGAAATGAGCACAAAGGGGAATTTCATAAAGATGAGCACAAAGAGGAATCTGATAAAGATTAGCACAAAGGAGAATTTGATAAAGATGAACACAAAGAGGAATCTGATATGTGAAACCGTTCGTCATCTATTTTTAAACGTTTTTCTTAACCCGCTTTCTTGTTTGTCTGTTTGTCCGCAAAATCTTTCAACTCAAATTTCGACCATTTATCGGCAATCTATAGTTCTGAAACTTTACATATAGATCAGAACCAGATGACAATGCAATATTATAATACTTTGATGATGATTTAAAGAGCTTCTTGAATTTCAATAAAATAAAATTATAAAATTATATATCACTAGGTTGGGACCCGTCAACAATGACGGGAGAAAAAAATGTAACGTTAGTCCAAAGGTCGTCCAATCCCTCTAGAATGTGTTGGAGATTGAAAAAGGTAAACAAAGGATTCCCCCCCCCCCCGCCCGGGGGGAATATCTGCATTGTTCATCGAGGTTCTTCAATAAAATTTTACAATTACAAATTTCTAACGAACAAAACTAAAAAGTAGAAAATAATAGTACATAAATAAAAAAACTTTTATAAAAACAACGTTTTTCATATGCACTAAAAAGTAGAAAATAATTTTCCTATTGGTATCCTATAGCCTGGCAGAATTTCTGAATAAATTGGTCACATTATGGTATCAGACTTTATAACAATTTCTAATTCTTATAAAACGAAAAACGTTGGGCGCATTTTGTATTTCAATTCCGTGAAACTGTATTAACTGAATATTATGTCAACTGAATTAATATAAAGAAATTTCATTTTATAGAAATGTGAGCGTATTAGAAAGATCTTGATGTTTGAGTACATGCACCCAACGTTTTTCGTTTCATAAGAATTGGAAATTGTTATAAAGTCTGTTACCATAATGTGACCAATTTATTCAGAAATTCTGCCAGGCTCATAGGAAAATTATTTTCTACTTTTTAGTGCATATGAAAAACGTTGTTTTTATAAAAGTTTTTTTATTCATGTACTATTATTTAACATCAGCTGGGTGGTCCACAATGTTATACTATAAAATGGAGGTGACATGACTCGTCAATTTCCAAGCAACCACATGTTTTCGTCCAGGTGTTTTTAAAACGTTTTTCTTAACCGGCTTTCTTGTTTGTCCGCGAAATCTTTCAACTCAAATTTCGACCATTTATCGGCAATCTATAGTTCTGAAACTTTACATATAGATCAGAACCAGATGACAATGCAATATTATAATACTTTGATGAGGATAACCCCCCCCCCCCCCCCGGCCGGGGGGAATATCAGTGTGGGTGACTTCAGTTGAATAGACAAACAAAACAATTTTTCTATATCCTGTTGTTTATAACCAGCTGTTAAACTTAGCAACCAATTTTGAGCAGTTGCCTACAATTCTATTTACTGTCCTAGCTTTCTATTCGTACCTTTCAATTCTATTTAGGGCCGGTTCATCAATCGCATTTATTTGACGAATAGCGCCATCTTATTCGGCGAGTAGCGTTATTCGACGAATAGATCTTGTATGACTGTTCATCAAGTTGAGTTATTGGGCGAATAGGAGTTATTCGGAGAATAAAGTTATTGGACCGTTGAAACCTCCGAACAAGGCTTTATTCGGCGAACAGACGAGTCAATATGGCGGCACTTTGAAGTGGTTGGATTTGAGTGTTGGATTTTCGTGACTTTTTCTTTTTTCGTGGGGTATCATCAATTCTGCAAAAGTTCTGAGCGGCTGCTCATAAGCTGGCACCTTCATACTGATATGGATTTGGCCCTCTTCTCTTCAGATTTGTCTTCTGACGATGAAGAAATGGTCGAGTTCCTCAACTGGCAGAGACGACCGTATACAGTAAGGAACCGAGTGGACCATTTTAACGAGTTGGATGACACGGATTTCTTTGTAAGATTTCGTTTGAAAAAGCCCACCGTTCTGTACGTGCTGTCGTTAATTGAAAGAAAAATTGAAAGCAGAACAGATCGAAATAATTCAGTTTCACCCATCAACAAGCTTCTGTTGACACTTCGGTTTTATGCTTTGGGAACCATGTTAATTTCTGTGGGTGATTTTGTGGGCGTGAGCAAAAGCTCAGCAAGCGCAATAGTTGAGGAAGTTTCGCTAGCAATTGCTCAGTTAGCTCCTCAGTTCATAAAAATGCCGGAAGGACGTGAAATTCAAGCAGCAAGAGTGAAATTCTATAGGAAAGCTTCTATGCCTAGAGTGATAGGTGCGTTGGATTGCACTCACGTAAAAATTCAATCCCCAGGAGGGCCCCATGCAGAGAACTTCAGAAATCGCAAAGGTTACTTCTCCATTAATGTGCAGACTATAGCATCAGCAGATCTGAAAATACTAGACATAGTGGCACGATGGCCTGGATCGGTTCATGACCAAACAATATTTAACAACTCCAGGATTCGTCGCAGACTGAATGGAGGAGAGTTTGAGGACAGCATAATTGTTGCTGACAGCGGTTATGCGAACACACAGCATATAGTGACACCTTTACTACGAACCAACACACCTTCTGAAGAGCTGTTCAATGAAGCTATCATCAGAACAAGAAATCCAGTGGAACGAAGTTACGGAGTTTGGAAGAGAAGATTCCCAGTGCTTTCATTAGGGCTAAGGCTGAAATTACGCACTACCCAAACTGTGATCATTGCAACAGCTGTACTTCACAATATCGCCCTGATGAATGATTTGGATGAACCACCGCTTGAAGTTCCAACAGAACATGCCGACGAATGGGGTCCTTTGCAGCCCTTGGAAGGGAATAATGAAAATGTGTTGAACAAAGCTAGGGATGATTTGCTAGTTTATTTCGAATCCCGATTAACGCGGTAGCGGGTGCCAATAATGTAATAATTATGCTTATGCCTATTATGTGTACGGTTATTTTTCTATTATGTAGTAAAAACGCTCCAAATTGTTACACTTTATTTATTATTCCTCTACCATACTGTAGTAGATCAAACTGGTGTGATAACTTGATTATGAAATTTATCTTAATCAATTCAGCGGCTGGGGCTGATGGCTTACTTAGCCCCACCTTTACCCATAACTTATCAGGGGTTGGTCGAATCGTAATGCCGAGAAGTTAGGACCAACTATACCCCAAGACAAGTGTTTGTGCAAAAAAATAAAAAAAATCGGACCATTTTAAAGGGCATCTATGGCCCGGAAGGCGGACGGACATTGCAGATTTGGGTTCTACGCACCTTAACATAAAGTGACAAAATTTGAGGTGGGGTTGTACAAAAGTTTTCCTATGCGATTCAGAGAATAATAAACCAAAAGTAAAAAGGTAATAAAACATCGTGGCTTGAAAGAATATTGGATTCATTTATTCATTCTTCAATTTCTCCTCCTGTAACAATTTCATTCGAAGGTCGGCTTGTGCAGCGAGGAGCTGGCACTCCAATATCTTTTTGGATATGGCTGCCATCTCCAATTGGTCGTCAAGAAGCCTTGATTTTTTTTTAGCCACTTCCTCAAAGTAGGAAGTGGCTGATGCCCGAGAAGCTCGTTTAAGGACAGGCCTTCTCCTGCTGCTAAGTTGTTCTGGAAAAAGAAGAAAAAAAAAACAGAGAAAAGCTGGTATAATAATGGTTTTTATTTTTATACCCCTTGAACTTTTCATGAATAAGAAATAATGTGACGTCAAAACTTTCTAGGAATACGTACTTCTTAATGTTGATCTTGGAGTCATGGATATTGATGGCGGGACTGTGGAATTAAACGAATTCGTTACCCAAATGCGGAAGAATCAGTAAAATCATTTCTACAAACATAACTTTGTGATGTGACAGGATGATACAGCCAAGTAATAGAAAGATTCTATTTATTTACCTTCACAGCTGTCGTGGCCAGACTTTTCTGGAATCCTCTCCTTTTCATCAGGTTCTAACATGACACCTAAAACATAAATGAATTAAAGTAACTACCGGATGGCAAACGAGGATGGTTTCATGTCCACAAAAAAAAAACGCTGCAAATTCTTACACAGGGGTTGGTTATTCCTCGGACCAGGCGCATGGAGACTCATTTCTTCAACATGGGGGGAAATGGGGAAACAGTGGGTGCGGCGGGTCCCAGACCCATTCCAATCGATTCAGGATCCAAAATTTAGTAGAAAATGATACCCCACACGCCCAGGTACCGGAAATCTCGAAAACGCATATTCAAAATGGGTAATATATACCCAATTTGACCCATAACTTCTTCCAGTGGGTGCCGATCGTTCAGGGACCCATTTCATTTGATTCAGCGTCCAAAATTTAGTGGAAAATGATACCCCACTCGCCTAAATCGCCCAAAATCTCGAAAATCCATTTTTCAAAAAACACATTTTGACCCCAACCCCGCCCAAATTTGGTCCGATCGGGCTGAAAAGCTTGGAGGACCGTCCTAGGCCGGGAACAGACCCCTGACCCAAATTTCAGATTTTTAGAAAATTTTCTACTACCAAAAACGGCGTGGACGGCGGACGGCGTACGGCGGACGGTGTACGGCGGACGGACATTGACATTTTTTGATCGAGACATCATGAAACGTCCAGAAAAAAATTTTGAGCCGAATCGGAGAGGTTGACCATTTGCATGAAAACATAGGTTGATTATTCAAGGAATAACCAACCAAAACAGTAATGATGGATGTGTAACATACATAGGTAGGTAACAACATCCCTAACGCTTTCATTGTCAAAGAATTATTAACCTAAAAAGATAGTTATTTACCTGCACTTGATGCCTCTGCGAGAAGGGGATGGACAGGAGTCTTCAACATTGCAGGAGAGTAGTCAGCCCAATCCACCTCCAATGTTTCAGGCTGAGAGACCACTTGACATTGTATCAGGTTGGGGCTGACTCCTTTGACTCCTGGACGAAAACACAATTAACAGGACTGTTATTAATCATCGGTTTCTCAATAAACGGTTTCCAATCTTTTCCCTTACCTTTTCCTAGTTGCATAAAACTTACCCTGACCTTCAACAAAATCGGAATCACACCCTTTGGCAGCCTCGATTCTATCGCACGACAGGATTATAGACTCCCTCAGCTCTTTTTCTTCCTCATTCAGAGGAGTCAACGATTCGTTTGGTGGTCCACCTCCCGTCTTCTTCCAACCACCCGTACCACACGTGGACCGACGAATGCCCTTTTTGATGCATTCGTACTTGAGCCTCAGTACTTTTGCATCACGTTCCTGAAAAAAAGTCATTCATAATTTTCTTTGAACGCCGTTCCAAGTTACTTTGTTATTATTTTTGCAACTGGTAGGTTGTTAGGTAGGTACTTACAGGGCCTCCTGTGCTGGCGTTGAACAAGTTCGTGAGCTCAACCCAGCACTTCGTTTTTGACTTGTTAGTTTGCGCGTCCGTTTTTTTATTCTCTAGTACATCCTTAAATTGGTTCGCTAACCTAACCAACAGCTTCGAATCGGCCTCAGAAAAATTGGCCGATCTCTGCCGCTTTGCTAGAACAAAGCCAAACAAAATATTCATTGCAATATTACGTAGGTAATTGTACACGGAGCAGGGAGACTCGTGTTGTCAAGATCAATATATCCTGACATATTATGTGTACACTGAGAGTTTTATGAATGATTCTTGATATATTCACGAAACTGATACATGATTGAGCAACTGATTGACTTTAGGCCTTGCTGGCCCACGCGATCTCCTCCATCCCCATATAATCGCGACCAACTCTCACCTTTGATATGCTTTCACCCCTATTCAATATCTGTTATGGATAATGGGTGATTTACTGGTACATCTGGAGGGTGCCTGGGTTTGACAGCCCTTGAAATGTTACTCTATGTAAAATGTATGATTTATAGAAGGAGCGCCTGGTTGGCCAGCTCCGAGGGTGCCTGGGTGGCCAGCCCTCTGAATGTTGTACTATGCCGAATATATGCATGATCGAAGGAGCGCCTGGTTGGCCAGCTCCGAGGGTGCCTGGGTGGCCAGCCCTCTGAATGTTGTACTATGCTGAATATATGCATGATCGAAGGAGCGCCTGGTTGGCCAGCTCCGAGGGTGCCTGGGTGGTCAGCCCTCTGAGAGTTATCCCATGCAATATCTGCGCATAGTAGAAGGAGTGCCTGGGTTGCCCAGCTCCGAGGGTGCCTGGGTGGCCAGCCCTCTGAATGTTGTACTATGCCAAATATATGCATGATCGAAGGAGCGCCTGGTTGGCCAACTCCGAGGGTGCCTGGGTGGCCAGCCCTCTGAATGTTATTCCGTATACAATTTAAGTATGGTAGACAGGGCGCCTGGGTTGGACAGCCCCTGAGAACAATGAGAAAGTCCAATCATGGATTGATCAATCACAAATGAAAGCGAACAGTACCTGTTAGCGTGCATGTGTTAGGGCTTCAACATCCTGCTATGACGACTCATGTTCAACTAACTATTTTCCACAAGGCACCAACACTCCCTATAGAAGGAGTGGTGGAAGCCCTTCGCAAACCTTCCCACAGTGGGAGCGATTCCTGGGAGTGGTTCCTGGAGGGAGTGAAGGAAGCTCTCTATGCGTCCTCTCACCCCGTCTGCTCCTGCACTTTCCAACCTTCCAAACTCGTCTGCTGCCAAAGGAGACGACAACTCGACTAGGATAACATAAATTTACTTACCTTTGTCCATGGCGTTCTCGTTCTCTTCCGTCAAACTTACTCTTACGCTAAGAACTAACTCTACTAACCAACTAACTGTAAACCAAACTAAAATTAAAACAAACTAATCTAAAGTTAAAAATCTAAAATGATCTAAAGTTTTAAAAATCTAAAATGATTATTATACAGTAGTACAAACGCGTCCCAGGTAGCCGTAGAAACGAAATTAACTATCGGGATTCGGAAACTGGCAGGTAACACTATGGTTATAGCACCTTTTCGATACCAAAAAACCCAAAAAAAAATCGAAAAAAAATCGATTCTGACGTTATTCGACCAACACTTATTCGTCCAATAAACTTCGTTGGATGAACAGTTACAAACACTCCTGCTATTTTATTCGTCGAATAGTGTTATTCGTCGAATTGTTACCCGCCGGTTTATTCGGTTGATTGATGAACCGGCCCTTAATACAATCATTATAGCCTTCTGATTTGCCTACCCGAAACAACGAATAGAAATTATTTTCTCAATGTTGTGTTCATGTAGTGTTTGGTAGTAGAAAATTTTCTAAAAATCTGAAATTTGGGTCAGGTGTCTGTTCCCAGCCGAGATGGGTCCTCGAAACTTTTCAGCCCGATCGGACCAAATTTGGAGGGGGTAGGGGTTTTTTGAAAAATGGATTTTCGAGATTTTGGGTGATTTAGGCGAGTGGGGTGTCATTTTCCACTAAATTTTGGACGCTGAATCCAATTAAATGGGTCCCAGAACAATTGGCACCCACTTGAAGAAGTAATGGGTCAAATTGGGTATTTATTACCCATTTTGAATATGTGTTTTCGGGATATCTGCTACCTAGGCGAGTAGGGTGTCATTTTCAACTAAATTTTGGACGCTGAATCCAATAAAATGGGTCCCAGAACAATTGGCACCCACTGGAAGAAGTTATGGGTCAAATTGCGTATTTATTACCCAATTTGATTATGTGTTTTGGGGATTTCTGCTACCTAGGCGTGTGGGGTATCATTTTCCACTAAATTTTGGACACTGAATTCAATGATGTGTGTCCCAGAACGATTGGCACCCACCGGAAGCATAATGGGTCAAAATGGGTATGTATCCACCCATTTTGTATGTGTCAGGATTTCTGCTACCTAGGCGTGTGGGGTATCATTTTCCACTAAATTTTGGACGCTGAATTCAATGATGTGTGTCCCAGAACGATTGGCACCCACTGGAAGAATTTATGGGTCAAATTGGGTATTTATTACCCTTTGATTATGTGTTTTCGGGATTTCTGCTACCTAGGCGTGTGGGGTATCATTTTCCACTAAATTTTGGACGCTGAATCGATTGGAATTGATCCAGGTCCCGCCACGCCCACTGTTTTCATTTTCCCCATGTTGAAGAAATGAGTCTCCATGCGCCTGGTCCGAGAAATAACCAACACGTGTAAACGAATTTGCAGCGTTTTGACAAATGGATTTTCGAGGATATAAGCCCCATTGTTTTCCATTAAATTTGTACGCTTTATGGAGGTCCATAAACACACCCATACATTCCTTCTCGATCAAAGGCGTCCAATATCTCTTCAACAACCTCAAAAATCGCACCATGCGTACACTTTCCTCGACGGAAACCAAACTTATTGTTATTAAGACAATTTTCCGCTTCTAGAAATGATGTCAAATACATTGACATAATACGTGACAAGTTATCTATAGAATTTGAGTTGATGATGGACAGCCATCGAGAATCGAGCGGGTGAAACTTACACACCCACTCGCGCTACTCGAATGTCCAGAGGAAGTGGCCTCCGAACCAGTCAGACCATCCGTTGATTTCGAGAGAGAGGGGGAAATTCACTTGATACGTCCAAATGTCACGATCTGTAATCAAGAAGTGATGACGTGAGCAATCGTACAAACTGTGACAACAACCCTGGTGCTGAATAGTGGCCGTGAAATCCTCGAAGGTATGATTGAAGTCCGGATGTATTCATCATATCCGATTTTCTAGTACCTACCAAATATCTAGGCCCTAGAATATCTCAGTATTTTTGAAAATTTCGCTTTAAAAAAAAAAAAAAAGCCCTGCAAATTCTCTCACACGGGTTGGTTATTCCTCGGACCAGGCGCATGAAGACTCATTTCTCCAACATGGAGAAAATGAGGGAAACAGTGTGTGGTGGGTCCTGGACCCATTCCAATCGATTCAGGATCCAAAATTCAGTGGAAAATTATACCCCACACGCCTATGTACCAGAAATCTTGAAAACACATTTACAAAATGGGTAGATAAGGACTCCCAGTGGGTGCCAATCGTTCTGGGACCCATTTCATTGGAATCAGCGTCCAAAACTTAAAGGAAAAACGTACCCCACACACCTAGATCGCCAGAAATCATGAAAATCTATTTCTCGAAATACACATTTTGATCCCTACCCCGCCGAAATTTGGTTCGATCGGGCTGAAAAGTTTTGAGGACCAACTAGAGCCGGAAACGGGTCTCTGATCAAAATTTCAGATTTTTAAAAAAATTTCTACTATCAAAAACGGTATGGACGGCGGACGGACATTTGACTTTTTTGATCTAGACACCTTAAAACGTCCAGAAAAAAATTGTTGGCCGAATCAGAGAGGCTGACCTTTTGCATGAAAACATAGGTTTATTATTCAAGGAATAACCAACCAAAACGCTGCAAATTCATCCACAAACCGTGGTAATTATGCCAGGTGGATCCTCCTGTGATAAGCGTATCACAAAGGCTAGTGCCTACCTATTTTATGAGTAATAAAGGGTTCTATGTGAATTTTCTATTGAATTTAATGTCAGATTTAGGTTTATTCGATGTATGGAAAATCAAGGAGCTGAGGTCGCCCATTTTTTATCTGTATTTTATTTTCATAAAATTATTCCCAAAAAATTCAGGGTACCTGGAAGGAAATATCTCAAGAGCAATCGTCTTGGACGGGTCTAAAAGGATCTTTTTTGACAATGTTCAATTTGATTTGTGTACCTGCGTACAAATATCATTGAATGATTACTAAAACCTACGAGAGAAACAACCCAGTTTGTCGTGGAAATTGAAATCAGTCAATATCAAGGATTCTATTACCAAATAACCAGTTCCGGAAAAATTGCCCAGGAGCGTAAACTGCACCGAATCATTGGTCAAGTCGCCGCCATCACCACTAGAAAACCCAGTCGGTGACTTGTCAATCAATAAGGCAACCCTGGTCTGGTTCGCGCTGTGGGAAGATCACTCAGAAGTCAGAAATAGTCAAGAGAATGTGGACTGTCCCTTTTGTGACTAGTTTCCTTCTTGTTCGTGAGCCTCAGAAGAGTAAGAATCTCCACCATGTACCTTGGTGCTATTTATTTGTGTGACTGATTAGAACTCATTTCTCTTTAGATGACATTACGAGGATGTATGAAACAGGTCTTAATGGTGAATAATTATGAGAAACCAGGTCGAGAACAAACGACTTGACGGAAGACACCGTTTACTGGGTCTCACCTGAGTGAATAGGGTTCACTGTTTGGTTCTGTCAATGGTTGAAATGTTCAAGTAGTATGTATGTACTCGATTGCTATCTGATTCTAATGTAGGTGTTGTATTCCTTGAATATTGCGTTTAGAAAAATTGAGAAGCCACACAGAGAGTTGTCTTTACAAAATAACTTTACAGGAATGACTTTACAAGAATGACGCACATGCGTAGTGAAGTTCTGTGCATCCACCGTCAGACGAATCTGACAGGTGGCGCACTCAAGCGGCCCATTCGAGGTTCACACCATGCGTCACACCATAATAAATGAATTTCGATGATAGTTTTAGTTAAAAGGTTCCCGACACATGAATATATTTATTTATTTATAGATGGAGTTACAGACAATACTAAGACGCGTCTGACTTGTTATTAAGGTAATATTTTTCAAAAATGCATTCCCATTGGCTCTGTGGAGATGCGAAACTCCCCTTTGACAAGGCAATAACGAGTTCAAAACCTGAATTAATGCTTGGAAAACATTCTGAGACTAGAATATCCGGTTAAGGGTAGTTTTGCGACCACAAAGATGAGGTAGTAGGCTATTGAACTGATGACATTATTGAAAGGAAGGTGTTAAGGCTATTGTCAAATTTGCCCAAAGGGTATCATTCAAACTACGATCGATACCAATTGGAAAGAGCCTTCGAACAATATGGCCATAAATGACGTGGTGGGAAGTGCCATTGATTACGTATTCACTGTATACATGAAGAAGTTAACTGACAACGATAAGCGAGGCTTGAAGAATACAATGAAGCAAAAATATGAGCTACATTCTTGTCAGTACTAGCAATAATAGCAACCAAAATTTAGTAGAAAAAACATCTCACATGATAGTTTCCCAAAAAGTCCTTCAAATCGAGTTTCAAAAATCACATTTCGACCGATACCTTCCTCAAAATGTGTCTCCGAAAAATGGATTTTTGGATTCTAAAAAATGTTGGACGCTGAATCCAATGAGACGGGTCCCGGGACGATTGGCGCCCACCGGAAGAGGTTATGGGTCAAATTGGGTATCTTATCTACCCATTTCGAATGTGTGTTTTTGAGATTTCTGGTACCCAGGCGTGTGGGGTATCATTTTTGACTAAACTTTGGACGCTGAATCCAATGATATGGTTCTCGGAATGATTGGCGCTCTCTAGATGAGGTTATGGGTCAAAATGGGTACCTATCTACCTATTTTGGATGTGTGTTTTGACATTTCTGGTACCTAGGCGTGCAGGGTATCCTTTTCGACCAAACTTTGGACGCTAAATCGATTGGAATTGGTCCAAGACCTGCCACACCCACTGTTTCCCCCATTTTCCCCATGTTGAAGAAATGAGTCTCCATGCGCCTGGTCCGAGGAATAACCAACCCGTGTGAATTTGCAGCGTTTTTTATTTGAAATTAAAAAAAAAAAACGCATACTGTCAAATTTGGGGCAATCGGAGAAGTTAATTTCTTGATTACATGGATCAAAATGATTAAATAGTTTGGTTATTCAAAGAATATCCAACTCTAAACGTTGGCGTCTTAGCTGTGTTCCCCATACTCTTTCTTCAAGGAATAATCAGCTTGTGGGGTGTCGTATCCCACTAATGCTTGGTAAATCCATCAATACGTGTCTTGGATGAGTAGCATCAATGGCTTTGATGTTGATTTTATTCATGGGCGATGTCTATCTATGAGCAATGTGACACTATAGGTATATTGGCTCACTGGTTTGGCTGTTTGAGCGCGTTTGAAGGGTACAACAACATCGAACAACACACAACAGAACGAGTTACTTGCAAAAGTTTTGCAAGAATGCACCAAATCAAATTAACGCATTTATCGTAGCGATGTACGAGCTTTGAAATTCCTTCGTCGAAAAATTCGGCCGCCTGCGCCTTCAACCATTTTGTTACCTCTTCTTGCAGCTGTGCGTCGTCATCAAAACGCTGCATAGCCAGCCACTTCTTCATTTCTGGGAACAGGTGGAATGCTCGGTGTCAGGTCAGGACTGTACGGATGAGGAAACAACTCCCACTTTAAAGATTCAAGAATTTTACTAGTGACATTTGCTGTGTGGGGCCGGGCTTGTGATTAGCAAGATCTTCGAGCTCAACATTCCTTGTTTTTGCTGCTCTTCTGAGATTTTAGAGAGTTTGGCAATACCTTTGAGGGTTTATTGTAGTGCCTCTTTCCATTTCTATTGGTTTACAGTGTTTTGCAGTCAAAAACCTTATTACTGAATGCACCTCGCAGGATTTTCAATAATTGCAGACATTTCAAACCATCACAGTATCTGAATGGAGCATAGCACAGTGAGAAAGAATGAGTTAAAAATCAATCTAGTTAGGTTGGATATCTTGATTGATTCATTGAAATTGTTTAATTAGCGACCAGGGGCGGGTTAGCTATCTTCCATCCTCCCTGTATTATGATAACAAAAAAATCTGCAAATTCTTACACACGGGTTGGTTATTCCTCGAATGGGGGAAACAGTGGGTGTGGTGGGTCCCAGACCCATTCCAATCGATTCAAGGTCCAAAATTTAGTGGAATATGATACCCCACACGCCTAGGCACCAGAAATCCTGACACATACAAAATGGGTGGATACATACCCATTTTGACCCATAACTTCTTCCGGTGGGTGCCAATCGTTCTGGGACCCATTTTATTGGATTCAGCGTCCAAAATTTAGTAAAAAATGACACCCTACTCGCCTAAGTCACCCAAAATCTCGAAAATCCATTTTTCAAAGAACCCCTACCCCCTCCAAATTTGGTCCGATCGGACTGAAAAGTTTCGAGGACACATCTCGGCTGGGAACAGACCCCTGACCCAAATTTCAGATTTTTAGAAAATTTTCTACTACCAAAAACGGCGTGGACGGCGGACGGACATTGACCTTCTTTGATCAGGACATCATGAAACGTCCAGAAAAAAATTTTGAGCCGAATCGGAGAGGTTGACCATTATCATGAAAACATAGGTTGATTATTCATGGAATAACCAACCAAAATATTCAGTCCTCCAAAAAAAAACAACTTTGGGTTTATTAATTAATTAAAATACACTAAAAAAATCTGCAAATTCTTACACAAGGGTTGATTATTCCTCGAATGGGGGAAACAGTGGGTGTGGTGGGTCCCAGACCCATTCCAATCGATTCAAGGTCCAAAATTTAGTGGAATATGATACCCCACACGCCTAGGCACCAGAAATCCTGACACATACAAAATGGGTGGATACATACCCATTTTGACCCATAACTTCTTCCGGTGGGTGCCAATCGTTCTGGGACACACATCATTGAAGTCAGCGTCCAAAATTTAGTGGAAAATGATACCCCACACGCCTAGGTAGCAGAAATCCCGAAAACACATAATCAAATTGGGTAATAAATACCCAATTTGACCCATTACTTCTTCCAGTGGGTGCCAATTGTTCTGGGACCCATTTTATTGGATTCAGCGTCCAAAATTTAGTAAAAAATGACACCCTACTCGCCTAAATCACCCAAAATCTCGAAAATCCATTTTTCAAAGAACCCCTACCCCCTCCAAATTTGGTCCGATCGGGCTGAAAAGTTTCGAGGACACATCTCGGCTGGGAACAGACCCCTGACCCAAATTTCAGATTTTTAGAAAATTTTCTACTACCAAAAACGGCGTGGACGGCGGACGGACATTGACCTTCTTTGATCAGGACATCATGAAACGTCCAGAAAAAAATTTTGAGCCGAATCGGAGAGGTTGACCATTATCATGAAAACATAGGTTGATTATTCATGGAATAACCAACCAAAATATTCAGTCCTCCAAATAAAAACAACTTTGGGTTTATTAATTAATTAAAATACACTAAAAAAATCTGCAAATTCTTACACACGGGTTGGTTATTCCTCGAATGGGGGAAACAGTGGGTGTGGTGGGTCCCAGACCCATTCCAATCGATTCAAGGTCCAAAATTTAGTGGAATATGATACCCCACACGCCTAGGCACCAGAAATCCTGACACATACAAAATGGGTGGATACATACCCATTTTGACCCATAACTTCTTCCGGTAGGTGCCAATCGTTCTGGGACACACATCATTGAAGTCAGCGTCCAAAATTTAGTGGAAAATGATACCCCACACGCCTAGGTAGCAGAAATCCCGAAAACACATAATCAAATTGGGTAATAAATACCCAATTTGACCCATAACTTCTTCCAGTGGGTGCCCATTGTTCTGGGACCCATTTTATTGGATTCAGCGTCCAAAATTTAGTGGAAAATGACACCCTACTCGCCTAGGTAGCAGAAATCCCGAAAACACATATTCAAAATGGGTAATAAATACCCAATTTGACCCATTACTTCTTCAAGTGGGTGCCAATTGTTCTGGGACCCATTTTATTGGATTCAGCGTCCAAAATTTAGTGGAAAATGACACCCTACTCGCCTAAATCACCCAAAATCTCGAAAATCCATTTTTCAAAGAACCCCTACCCCCTCCAAATTTGGTCCGATTGGGCTGAAAAGTTTCGAGGACACATCTCGGCTGGGAACAGACCCCTGACCCAAATTTCAGATTTTTAGAAAATTTTCTACTACCAAAAACGGCGTGGACAATGGACGGCGGACGGCGTACGGCGTAAGCGTACGGCGGACGGACATTGACCTTCTTTGATCAGGACATCATGAAACGTCCAGAAACAAATTTTGAGCCGAATCGGAGAGGTTGACCATTATCATGAAAACATAGGTTGATTATTCATGGAATAACCAACCAAAATATTCAGTCCTCAAAAAAAAAAACAACTTTGGGTTTATTAATTAATTAAAATACACTAAAAAAATCTGCAAATTCTTACACACGGGTTGGTTATTCCTCGAATGGGGGAAACAGTGGGTGTGGTGGGTCCCAGACCCATTCCAATCGATTCAAGGTCCAAAATTTAGTGGAATATGATACCCCACACGCCTAGGCACCAGAAATCCTGACACATACAAAATGGGTGGATACATACCCATTTTGACCCATAACTTCTTCCGGTGGGTGCCAATCGTTCTGGGACACACATCATTGAAGTCAGCGTCCAAAATTTAGTGGAAAATGATACCCCACACGCCTAGGTAGCAGAAATCCCGAAAACACATAATCAAATTGGGTAATAAATACCCAATTTGACCCATAACTTCTTCCAGTGGGTGCCAATTGTTCTGGGACCCATTTTATTGGATTCAGCGTCCAAAATTTAGTAAAAAATGACACCCTACTCGCCTAAATCACCCAAAATCTCGAAAATCCATTTTTCAAAGAACCCCTACCCCCTCCAAATTTGGTCCGATCGGGTTGAAAAGTTTCGAGGACCCATCTTGGCTGGGAACAGACTAAAATAGTGCGACAACTGCATTACAACCGTGAATTGTGCCTTGTGATTGTGTAAGTGTGTGAATGAGGACAGTGTATTCGAGTGAACAATTGTAATAAATTATTTACAAAGAACATAAATCGTTACAATAGTATACAATACCCAGGATATACAAGGACCCATTTTATTGGATTTAGCGTCCAAAATTTAGTGGAAAATGACACCCTACTCGCCTAGGTAGCAGAAATCCCGAAAACACATATTCAAAATGGGTAATAAATACCCAATTTGACCTATAACTTCTCCCAGTGGGTGCCAATTGTTCTGGGACCCCTTTTATTGGATTTAGCGTCCAAAATTTAGTGGAAAATGACACCCTACTCGCCTAAATCACCCAAAATCTCGAAAATCCATTTTTCAAAAAACACATTTTGACCCCTACCCCCTCCAAATTTGGTCCGATCGGGCTGAAAAGTTTCGAGGACCCATCTTGGCTGGGAACAGACCCCTGACACAAATTTCAGATTTTTAGAAAATTCTCTACTACCAAAAACGGCGCAGACGATGGACGGCGTACGGCGTACAGCGGACGGACATCGACCTTTTTTGATCAGGACTTCATGAAACGTCCAGAAAAAAATTTTGAGCCAAATCGGAGAGGTTGACCATTATCATGAAAACATAGGTTGATTATTCAAGGAATAACCAACCAAAAGGGACCGAGGATCGCTGCAGAGTACAGTTCCGAGTCCGAATATAGATGCTTAATGTTATAAATTGTGCTGTTATAAAATAGTGCGACAACTGCATTACAACCGTGAATTGTGCCTTGTGATTGTGTAAGTGTGTGAATGAGGACAGTGTATTCGAGTGAACAATTGTAATAAATTATTTACAAAGAACATAAATCGTTACAATAGTATACAATACATGTAGTAAATGAAAATAATAACGATAATAATCATTTTTGACAGGCCCTCTGAAATCTATCTTGTGTGTGGTAATCGGATTCGGACTCCATGTTGACTAAATCGATTCATCGGTTACAAATTCGAGCAAATGACGATACCCTACAAGCGTAAGTCTTAATAAAACTCAAAACACGGTCGATTGGGTCCTTGAGTTCTGCAAATCTACTAGAACCTGTCTCTGACTGAAATTTAGGTTTCTAGACAAATCCTCGCTGCCTGTACGATTACATTTGTGGGAGCTCAGCCTTGTACGCGGAGCAGACAACACGTGCTGTGGATCGGTCCTGTATTTTATCGTAAAAATACGTAGTTTTTCTCGGGTGAATAACACCATTTTCGGCAGATGTCAGTATTGAAGGTTAATTTCCAAGTCAAAAAATATTACGTCAAAATTGGTGTATCTTGAATACCGTTTTTTGAAGTTTTGTCAACCGAGAGGTGGAACAGTTTGTTGAAGAAGGGTGTCAACCTCATCGAAGCAAAGGAGATGACGCAGCGCTATCGTGTTTCCCCAGTCTCGATGTTGCAACCTGATATGGAATGCCTTGACGATATGGAAACCAACGCGTTTGAAATTATAATGGAAAAACTACGAGAATTAGAGGTTGTAAAGGATCTAATCAAAATCGTATCGACAATCAGGAAAAAATTAGTGCCTTGGAAAACTAGCGAGACTAGCGAAAGATGCTGACAAACGGACAGAAAAAATCGTCGAAAAACTGCTAGAACACGAGAAACAGGAAAACATCATTCTTTACAATGTGCCTGAATCTGATACGGAAAGCGGTTACGATCTCAAAATTAGGGCGTCAGAAGTATTTCAAAATTTCATGGGTCTCCACCTCAAGCCGGATGATATCAGGTTCGTTACTAGAGTTGGCAGTCAAAATGGTGTTGCCAATAAAACCAGGCCCTTGAGGGTAAAATTCAACAGTCACGACGCCAAAGCGCGAGCTGTGTGAGGTTTTAGACTGCATAAAAATACCCCGTTCAATGCATTTTTAGATTTCAACCGTGTTGCAACGACGAAAGACATTGTTACCGAAGATGAAGGAGGCAAGAACTAACGGTCAACACGCAGTTTTGATAAAAGACCATCTTTACATAAATGGGAAGAAATTGATCGAAGTGGACACATCAACCTCATCTGAAGTAGACAGTGAAAAGTCACCTAAACGGCTACAACCTCTAAGAAATTAAATTAGGAGTAAGGGAGGGAGGAACAAGAAAAGAGTCTGACTGCAACACCATTCCGGAGAAAAATTAGAAATCTGATACTGGAACGTCAAGGACTTCGAGCTCTTAGGATCAACGATTTGAAATTTGGAAGAAAAAGCGATTAAGTGAATGAACATTTCAAGATGGAAACCATAGTAGGAGCGATGTGTCTTCACTCGTTCTCGTATGATATTTTTAAATGTTATAACGATTATTTTAGTTCTCTTGTTACTAATATTGTAGATTCTTCAGAGGAACCAAAGTTCTTAACAAAATAATTTCCAATGTAAACGCATTAATAATAGTTATGTGACTCATGTGAACTAGTTTTTTGAAACATTGTATGTACTTGCCAGACATTTGTAAAGTGGCTGAAATCCTGTTGTATAGGTCTGAGTTACCTGAAACAACAATAAATGAATTGAATTGATTACATTTGTGGGCAAACCGAAAAAATCGACTTCAGGCATGATATAGTGAAAAATACACACAAAAATGACATCCATGTAATAAGAATCCGTAGATCCCCGTAGATAAAACGCCCATCTTGGAGTCTAGCGAGTAGTGAAGAATTTGAGATTAGGTGGAGATCTGAATGTTATATTCTTTGAGCCCCCCTTTCGACGAAAATTGTTTTATTGATTGTTCGGAATTGATAGACGATTATGGAAACTATCGATCATGAATAGTGGTTTGATTTACGCAGCGTGGCTTAGGAACAGGTTAGGAGTACCCTAAAGATTAAAAATCATTCGAGGTACTTTCTGGCTTAACGTCCAATGAAACATCAACTTGCGTACAAGTCCTCAACTCAGTGGGACATTTTCATGTTTTAAACAAAAGAAAAAAAGATAACTGATTACACTTGGTTTATCCCCGTCATGAGAACCGTCAATCGAAAGAAATGAGCACAAAGGGGAATTTCATAAAGATGAGCACAAAGAGGAATCTGATAAAGATTAGCACAAAGGAGAATTTGATAAAGATGAACACAAAGAGGAATCTGATATGTGAAACCGTTCGTCATCTATTTTTAAAACGTTTTTCTTAACCCGCTTTCTTGTTTGTCTGTTTGTCCGCAAAATCTTTCAACTCAAATTTCGACCATTTATCGGCAATCTATAGTTCTGAAACTTTACATATAGATCAGAACCAGATGACAATGCAATATTATAATACTTTGATGATGATTTAAAGAGCTTCTTGAATTTCAATAAAATAAAATTATATATCACTAGGTTGGGACCCGTCAACAATGACGGGAGAAAAAAATGTAACGTTAGTCCAAAGGTCGTCCAATCCCTCTAGAATGTGTTGGAGATTGAAAAAGGTAAACAAAGGATTCCCCCCCCCCCCCCCCCCCGCCCGGGGGGAATATCTGCATTGTTCATCGAGGTTCTTCAATAAAATTTTACAATTACAAATTTCTAACGAACAAAACTAAAAAGTAGAAAATAATAGTACATAAATAAAAAAACTTTTATAAAAACAACGTTTTTCATATGCACTAAAAAGTAGAAAATAATTTTCCTATTGGTATCCTATAGCCTGGCAGAATTTCTGAATAAATTGGTCACATTATGGTATCAGACTTTATAACAATTTCTAATTCTTATAAAACGAAAAAAGTTGGGCGCATTTTGTATTTCAATTCCGTGAAACTGTATTAACTGAATATTATGTCAACTGAATTAATATAAAGAAATTTCATTTTATAGAAATGTGAGCGTATTAGAAAGATCTTGATGTTTGAGTACATGCACCCAACGTTTTTCGTTTCATAAGAATTGGAAATTGTTATAAAGTCTGTTACCATAATGTGACCAATTTATTCAGAAATTCTGCCAGGCTCATAGGAAAATTATTTTCTACTTTTTAGTGCATATGAAAAACGTTGTTTTTATAAAAGTTTTTTTATTCATGTACTATTATTTAACATCAGCTGGGTGGTCCACAATGTTATACTATTGTCACGATTTATGTTTTTGTAACTAATTTATTAACAATTGTTCACTTGAGTACATACAACTGTTCACATTTGCGCACTTACACAATGACAGAATCACAATACACGATTGTAACGCGGTTGTCGCACTATTTATAACGCGGCACGGCACGATTTATAACCAGAAGCGTCTATATCTGGACTCCGAATTGAACTGAACTGGGCGGCGCTCGTGGGTCTGTTTTATACCTGCTGCCTCGCCGAGAACGTTCTGAGACGAACGGGGAGGTTCTCGAATGTTCGAGAACGGTCCCTTAGCCTTCCACAGGTCGTTGACCTTGCAACGCCGGCAGCCCATTTGGCTGGCGCCAGTGCGAGCTTGCAACACTGCCTTCTCCTTAGAATTGTTCTGTCCCAGAACAATCTTGGGCATCTGTTCATCATTGGGCCCATGTCGATAGTGGCATTTATCACCATTCTTGCAGCTGCCTTGGCGGTAGAAATAGCAGTCCACAGTCTTCACATCAGTTCTTCCATGAGGATTCCAGGTACACACCCGCACTTCCATCTGGGTCCCTTGAAAAATGAACTCCAACATGTTACGGACTATCCTCCAATCCAATTGGTCCAAGCCACAACCAATCTTGGGTATTGCCAACTTCTTCATTCCCTGCTTAATGAGCAGCTTCTTCAGGGCAAGTAGCGCATCCCAAAGAGTCCTGTAGGTTGGCTTCTGGTGGGAAGACTGTTTTGTCACTAGATAGACTATTAGCTGGTTGGCTATCCTCAGTGACAATGTTTTTCCAATGCGTGGATTTTGCCGCTGCAACTGGTCGACATTACCATATTTCTTCTTGAATATTTCGGCAATTCCTCTCGACATTTTGAGGTCGGCAGCTACACAGTGTGCTAGCGCATAATCTCTTCCAACGTCAAAAAGGTTCTCACGCACTTCATTGGTGACTCCAAATCTCGCTTTGCTAGTCCCTCCATAGTTCTTCAGGAACATGTTGAACTCCAGGGTTGCCGGGTCTTCTATACTTGATGGTGTAGTCACTGTCCTCGATAGGTCTTCCTGCGTCGAACTGCCCACAAATGCTGCCAGCCGATTATGATGTACCACTCGCGGTTTCCCTCTTGGAGTTCTTCGAATCCTGTAGATGACATCGTTGATTCTTTTCATGACTTCGTAGGGCCCTTCCCAATCCTTCTGGAGTTTCGGTGATAGTCCTCGCTTCCGACGCGGATTGTAGAACCAGACAAGATCGCCTGCTTGGAAACCCACCTCAGTTGCCTTTATGTCGTATCGAGTCTTTATCCGGTCACTGGCTATTTGCAAATGGCCCCGGACTTTCTCATGGATATACTGGAGCTTGGATTTTAGAACGCTGACAAAGTCCTCCCCAGCTACATCATCTCCAGGTTTGCTCCCAAACTCCAAGTCACACGGTAGTCTTATCTCCCTTCCAAACATTACCGATGCAGGAGTCTCTCCAGTTGTTTCTTGTACCGCTGATCTGTAGGCCAAGGCAAACAGATGCAGGTATTGGTCCCAGTCTTTCTGGTGGTCAGAGACCACTTTTGCCAAGTATTTCCCAGTTGTCCGATTCATTCGCTCAACCAGGCCATCCGACTGTGGGTGTAATGCTGTAGTCCTGGTTTTACGAATGCCCAACAACCTGCAAACTTCCTGGAATACGGAAGATTCAAAGTTTCTCCCCTGGTCAGAATGCAACTCCAAAGGCATCCCAAATCGACAGAAGAACTCTTTAACCAAGACATCAGCAACGGTGGCAGCTTCTTGATTTGGCAATGCATAAGCCTCCATCCACTTGGTGAAATAGTCCATGGCCACCAAGATGTATCTGTTCCCTTTGTCGCTTTCTGGGAAAGGCCCTGCTATGTCAATGGCCACTCTTTCCATTGGGCTTCCCACATTGTACTGCCGCATCTTTGCCCTTGGTTTCACAATTGGTCCCTGCACGGCATTGCACAGCAAACACTTCTTGCACCAATCTTTGACAGATTGTTTGCTATCTACCCAGTAAAAACGCTCTCTAACCTTCTGTAGCGTTTTCGTGATGCCAAAATGTCCTCCTGATGTTCCATCATGAAGATGCTCTAAAAACAAGGGAACCAACTTTTGTGGAACGATGATCTGCGTCCTTGTCTCGGTGCCATCATCATTCTCCAGGCAACGTTTCAGGATTCCGTCTTCCAGACTGATAGAGTTCCACTGCGCCCAATAGGTTTTTATAGTTGGGCTACGATGACTAATTTCTTGCCAACTGGGTCTCCTGTTGGTTCTCTTCCAAACCAGAAGATCCTTCAGCTCCTGGTCTTCTGCTTGCCGCTCCTTCAAGCGCTCTGGCAGCCACTCATCCGGGATAATTCCAGTCCTTCGTAGGTTTTCTTCTTGCTGGTCCAGTCTTGAGCAGTGGCCGCAGTTGTCCAGACAAGGTCTCCTTGATAAGGCATCCGCATTTCAATGAATAGTGCCAGCTCTATGCTCTGTGGTGAAATCATACTCCTGGAGCCTCTCAATCCATCTAGCCACTTGTCCTTCTGGGTTTTTGAATTGAAGGAGCCATTTCAATGCTGCGTGATCTGTTCTCAGGCTGAATTGTCGACCATACAGATACTTATGGAAGTGTTCGATTGATTTCACTACAGCCAGTAATTCTCTTCTTGTGACACAATAATTTCGTTCTGGTTTAGACAATACTTTACTGAAGTATCCAATCACCTTTTCTCGCCCGTCTTGTAATTGTGAGAGGACTCCTCCAATTGCCAGATTACTTGCGTCTGTGTCCAGAATGAAGCGATCACTTGTCTTTGGGTAGGCCAGTATAGGTGATGTGATTAGAGCCGTTTTCAACCTCTCAAAAGCCTCCTGGCACTCGTTGGACCAGGCGTACTCTCGTCCTTCTTCCGTTAGAGCTGTCAGAGGCTTTGCCACTCGGGCAAATCCAGGAACGAATCTTCTGTAATAGGTGCACAGTCCTAGAAAACTTCGTAGCTGAAGTTTATCTAATGGGACTGGCCAATCTCGAACTTCATCGATTTTCTGTGGATCCGTCTTGATTCCATTGCTGGATACAACATGTCCTAAATATGTGACTTCCTGCCTGAATATGTGGCACTTGCGATGACTCAACTTCAGGTTGGCTGCTCTAATTCTGTTGAACACTTCCGTTAAGTTCTTCAAGTGTTCCTCAAACGTCTTCCCCACTACTATTACGTCGTCCAAGTAGACCAGACACGTTTTCCATGATAGTCCACGTAGGACAATTTCCATCAACCTTTCAAAGGTAGCTGGCGCGTTACATAATCCGAAAGGCATAACTGTAAACTGCCATAGCCCAGTGCCTATTGTAAATGCAGTCTTTTCCTTATCCTTAGGATCCAAGTCCACTTGCCAGTATCCACTCTTCAGATCCAACGTTGAAAACCATTGGGAGCCAGCCAGCGTGTCCAAAGTGTCATCAATTCTTGGTACTGGGTAGCTGTCCTTCTTGGTTACATCATTTAGTTTGCGATAGTCCACACAAAACCTGGTGGATCCATCCTTTTTCTTCACCAAGACTACCGGGGATGCCCAGGGACTACTAGATGGTTCAATGACCCCTTCCCTCTCCATATCGAGTATAATCTTCTCTGCTTCCTCACGTTTTGCCAATGGAAGCCGCCTTGGTGGTTGTCTGATTGGCTGTGCGTCACGGGTATTTATTTTGTGCTTGACGATGTTGGTCCGTCCCTTATTGCCATCGACATTATCGAAAATGTCAGAATAATCCTCAATGAGCTTGCCCACAATCTTCTTTTGGTGTTTATCGAGCCCTTCACACGAGGATGTCAGAATATCTATGATAGGCCTTGAGTTTACAGTCTTCGTTGATGGTCCATTGGGTGTCACTGCAGTACCTGCAAGATAAGCCACAGAGCTACAACTTCCCAATACTTCTTCTTGCTTCAAGGTTACTGGAAAAGCATTGAGGTTCATGAGCTGGACAGGAATGACATTCTTCATCCTTACCAGAGCCTTGCCGGTCAGCAATCCTTTCTTCAAGCCGCCTTCTCTGGGAGGTTCCACAACACCTATCTGCCCTTCTCTAACAGTTGGTCCTGATGGTCGACCATAGACTATCTTTTCAGTCAGTCCGGGTAGCGTCACATCCTTGGTCAACAAAACTTGCACATCCGAGTCTTCCACACCACTGAAGGGCACTTCTTTGTCACCAATCTTCAGGACATCGTTCTTCATATCCAACAGGAAGCCATACTTCTTGATCACATCCATTCCTAAGATGACTTCTTCAGTGATGTCAGCAACTAGGACTTCGTGCTGTAGCTGCTTAGGTCCGATCCTGATGTCGAGTTTGGTAACTCCATGCGTTGGGATTTCCTGGTCCCCTGCTGTTTTGAGGCGAATCAGTGCTGGTTTGAGCGCTCCTTTATTCTTGGCGAGGGTCTTGTTAACTATAGTTCTAGTTGCTCCAGTGTCAATCAAAAACTTCACAGGACGTTCATCTACTGCGCCGTCAACAAAGATGCTGTCATTGCTTAATGTCCCAGTAGTCCGGAGAACCAATTCTGGGGTATTGTTGATATGGGCCGACATATACCCCTCTTTGGCGACCCATTTTAGTTTTCCTTCTTATCTCCAATTTCTGCAGGTTTGGGGCATCTACGGCGAATGTTGCCTACTTCCCCTCAATTCCAGCATCTGATTTGTCTTTTGCTGTCCTTCCTGCTGGGTTCTTGCTTCAAAAGCCTTCAATTACCTGTCTCAAACGTGCTCCGCTCCGGTGAGAGGCTTGCTTTGCGGCCTCAAATTCCAAAGCATGCGCCAGGGCATCGCACAAAGTCTTTGGGCGTGCGAGTCTCAATGCTTGCTGAGTTTCACTGTCCCTGATTCCATCTACGAAAGTCCGGACAGCCAGCTGCTCCAAAAAGTCATCAGGCGCTGTAGGGTAAGCCAGTCTCACCAGTCTTGCAATGTCTGCTTCAAATTCCTGTAGAGTCTCAGTGGTCTTCTGGTTCCTGTTCTTTATCTGTGCATGGTAGACTTGTTGAAGATGAGCATCTCCGTATCTCATATCCAGCCTGGCAGTCAACAATTCATAATTGTTCTGATGGCCAGCCGGTATTGTCTGGAGAATGTTCAAGGCTTCTCCACGCAATGCAACTATTAAAGCTGTTGCTTTATCCTGTTCGAGCCATCCATTTGCAACAGCTGCAGCTTCAAACTGTCTCTTGTATGTTGACCATGGCACCTTCCCATCAAATGTAGGTGGCTTAATTTTATTTACTCTGGTTCTGGTAAACTTCTCTTCATTGCCACTGTTGAAGCTGGCTTCTGCTGGTATATCCATGTGCTTTAACTTTACTTGATTGCTTCTCTCTAGTGCTAGAATCTCATTCTTGACTCCATCTCGAATTTTGCTTTCAATTTCGTCTTTAACTTGAGAGATCTTATCATCAACTGCAGAGATCTTATCATCAACTGTGTTGGACAATGATTTCAAATTGTCCTCCAGTCTGTCTACATCTGTTTTTATGTTGGCAACATCACTCACTATTTTATCCATATGACTCACCAAAATTTCTTCAAACATTTGTCTAGAATTCTCTTCCATTTTTCTAGAGTTTTCTTCAAACAGTTGTCTAGAATTCTCTTCCATTCTGGTTATATCATCCACAAAGTCAAAGTCGTCTGGGTCATGGCCTTCCTCAACCAAGTTCTCCTTAAGTCGTAGGCGTAGATCTGCTTTTGTTCCACCAGTAGGTAAGCCGCGCTCTTCCAGCTCTTCCTTCAGCTGTTTAACTTTCAAATCGGTCAACTTCATTTTGTTCGTTTTCAAGAGTTCAAACGCGCAGTAACACACTAAAGTCACTATAACACTTTATAACTACTGTAAAACACTGTAACACTTTAACACTAACTATTGTCCAACACTATAACACTAATTTGTAATCCCACTTCTGACACCAATTGTAACGATTTATGTTCTTTGTAACTAATTTATTAACAATTGTTCACTTGAGTACATACAACTGTTCACATTCGCGCACTTACACAATGACAGAATCACAATACACGATTGTAACGCGGTTGTTGCACTATTTATAACGCGGCACGGCACGATTTATAACCAGAAGCGTCTATATCCGGACTCCAAATTGAACTGAACTGGGCGGCGCTCGTGGGTCTGTTTTATACCTGCTGCCTCGCCGAGAACGTTCTGAGACGAACGGGGAGGTTCTCGAATGTTCGAGAACGGTCCCTTAGCCTTCCACAGGTCGTTGACCTTGCGACGCCGGCAGCCCATTTGGCCGGCGCCAGTGCCAGCTTGCAACACTATAAAATGGAGGTGACATGGCTCGTCAATTTCCAAGCAACCACATGTTTTCGTCCAGGTGTTTTTTAAAACGTTTTTCTTAACCGGCTTTCTTGTTTGTCCGCAAAATCTTTCAACTCAAATTTCGACCATTTATCGGCAATCTATAGTTCTGAAACTTTACATATAGATCAGAACCAGATGACAATGCAATATTATAATACTTTGATGAGGATAACCCCCCCCCCCCCCGGCCGGGGGGAATATCAGTGTGGGTGACTTCAGTTGAATAGACAAACAAAACAATTATTCTATATCCTGTTGTTTATAACCAGCTGTTAAACTTAGCAACCAATTTTGAGCAGTTGCCTACAATTCTATTTACTGTCCTAGCTTTTTATTCGTACCTTTCAATTCTATTTAATACAATCATTATAGCCTTCTGATTTGCCTACCCGAAACAACGAATAGAAATTATTTTCTCAATGTTGTGTTCATGTAGTGTTTGGTAGTAGAAAATTTTCTAAAAATCTGAAATTTGGGTCAGGTGTCTGTACCCAGCCGAGATGGGTCCTCGAAAGTTTTCAGCCCGTATTGTCATAATACGTGACAAGTTATCTATACAATTTGAGTTGATGATGGACAGCCATCGAGAATCGAGCGGGTGAAACTTACACACCCACTCGCGCTACTCGAATGTCCAGAGGAAGTGGCCTCCGAACCAGTCGGACCAGCCGTTGATTTCGAGAGAGAGGGGGAAATTCACTTGATACGTCCAAATGTCACGATCTGTAATCAAGAAGTGATGACGTGAGCAATCGTACAAACTGTGACAATAACCCTGGTGCTGAATAGTGGCCGTGAAATCCTCGAAGGTATGATTGAAGTCCGGATGTATTCATCATATCCGATTTTCTAGTACCTACCAAATATCTAGGCCCTAGAATATCTCAGTATTTTTGAAAATTTCGCTTTAAAAAAAAAAAAAGCCCTGCAAATTCTCTCATACGGGTTGGTTATTCCTCGGACCAGGCGCATGAAGACTCATTTCTCCAACATGGGGAAAATGAGGGAAACAGTGTGTGGTGGGTCCCGGACCCATTCCAATCGATTCAGGATCCAAAATTCAGTGGAAAATTATACCCCACACGCCTATGTACCAGAAATCTTGAAAACACATTTACAAAATGGGTAGATAAGGACTCCCAGTGGGTGCCAATCGTTCTGGGACCCATTTCATTGGAATCAGCGTCCAAAACTTAAAGGAAAAACGTACCCCACACACCTAGATCGCCAGAAATCATGAAAATCTATTTCTCGAAATACACATTTTGATCCCTACCCCGCCGAAATTTGGTTCGATCGGGCTGAAAAGTTTTGAGGACCAACTAGAGCCGGAAACGGGTCTCTGATCAAAATTTCAGATTTTTAAAAAATTTTCTACTATCAAAAACGGTATGGACGGCGGACGGACATTTGACTTTTTTGATCTAGACACCTTAAAACGTCCAGAAAAAAATTGTTGGCCAAATCAGAGAGGCTGACCTTTTGCATGAAAACATAGGTTTATTATTCAAGGAATAACCAACCAAAACGCTGCAAATTCATCCACAAACCGTGGTAATTATGCCAGGTGGATCCTCCTGTGATAAGCGTATCACAAAGGCTAGTGCCTACCTATTTTATGAGTAATAAAGGGTTCTATGTGAATTTTCTATTGAATTTAATGTCAGATTTAGGTTTATTCGATGTATGGAAAATCAAGGAGCTGAGGTCGCCCATTTTTTATCTGTATTTTATTTTCATAAAATTATTCCCAAAAAATTCAGGGTACCTGGAAGGAAATATCTCAAGAGCAATCGTCTTGGACGGGTCTAAAAGGATCTTTTTTGACAATGTTCAATTTGATTTGTGTACCTGCGTACAAATATCATTGAATGATTACTAAAACCTACGAGAGAAACAACCCAGTTTGTCGTGGAAATTGAAATCAGTCAATATCAAGGATTCTATTACCAAATAACCAGTTCCAGAAAAATTGCCCAGGAGCGTAAACTGCACCAAATCATTGGTCAAGTCGCCGTCATCACCACTAGAAAACCCAGTCGGTGACTTGTCAATCAATAAGGCAACCCTGGTCTGGTTCGCGCTGTGGAAAGATCACTCAGAAGTCAGAAATAGTCAAGAGAATGTGGACTGTCCCTTTTGTGACTAGTTTCCTTCTTGTTCGTGAGCCTCAGAAGAGTAAGAATCTCCACCATGTACCTTGGTGCTATTTATTTGTGTGACTGATTAGAACTCATTTCTCTTTAGATGACATTACGAGGATGTATGAAACAGGTCTTAATGGTGAATAATTATGAGAAACCAGGTCGAGAACAAACGACTTGACGGAAGACACCGTTTACTGGGTCTCACCTGAGTGAATAGGGTTCACTGTTTGGTTCTGTCAATGGTTGAAATGTTCAAGTAGTATGTATGTACTCGATTGCTATCTGATTCTAATGTAGGTGTTGTATTCCTTGAATATTGCGTTTAGAAAAATTGAGAAGCCACACAGAGAGTTGTCTTTACAAAATAACTTTACAGGAATGACTTTACAAGAATGACGCACATGCGTAGTGAAGTTCTGTGCATCCACCGTCAGACGAATCTGACAGGTGGCGCACTCAAGCGGCCCATTCGAGGTTCACACCATGCGTCACACCATAATAAATGAATTTCGATGATAGTTTTAGTTAAAAGGTTCCCGACACATGAATATATTTATTTATTTATAGATGGAGTTACAGACAATACTAAGACGCGTCTGACTTGTTATTAAGGTAATATTTTTCAAAAATGCATTCCCATTGGCTCTGTGGAGATGCGAAACTCCCCTTTGACAAGGCAATAACGAGTTCAAAACCTGAATTAATGCTTGGAAAACATTCTGAGACTAGAATATCCGGTTAAGGGTAGTTTTGCGACCACAAAGATGAGGTAGTAGGCTATTGAACTGATGACATTATTGAAAGGAAGGTGTTAAGGCTATTGTCAAATTTGCCCAAAGGGTATCATTCAAACTACGATCGATACCAATTGGAAAGAGCCTTCGAACAATATGGCCATAAATGACGTGGTGGGAAGTGCCATTGATTACGTATTCACTGTATACATGAAGAAGTTAACTGACAACGATAAGCGAGGCTTGAAGAATACAATGAAGCAAAAATATGAGCTACATTCTTGTCAGTACTAGCAATAATAGCAACCAAAATTAGTAGAAAAAACATCTCACATGATAGTTTCCCAAAAAGTCCTTCAAATCGAGTTTCAAAAATCACATTTCGACCCATACCTTCCTCAAAATGTGTCTCCGAAAAATGGATTTTTGGATTCTAAAAAATGTTGGACGCTGAATCCAATGAGACGGGTCCCGGGACGATTGGCGCCCACCGGAAGAGGTTATGGGTCAAAATGGGTATCTTATCTACCCATTTCGAATGTGTTTTTTTGAGATTTCTGGTACCCAGGCGTGTGGGGTATCATTTTTGACTAAACTTTGGACGCTGAATCCAATGATATGGTTCTCGGAATGATTGGCGCTCTCTAGATGAGGTTATGGGTCAAAATGGGTACCTATCTACCTATTTTGGATGTGTGTTTTGACATTTCTGGTACCTAGGCGTGCAGGGTATCCTTTTCGACCAAACTTTGGACGCTAAATCGATTGGAATTGGTCCAAGACCTGCCACACCCACTGTTTCCCCCATTTTCCCCATGTTGAAGAAATGAGTCTCCATGCGCCTGGTCCGAGGAATAACCAACCCTGTGAATTTGCAGCGTTTTTGATTTGAAATTAAAAAAAAAAAACGCATACTGTCAAATTTGGGGCAATCGGAGAAGTTAATTTCTTGATTACATGGATCAAAATGATTAAATAGTTTGGTTATTCAAAGAATATCCAACTCTAAACGAATAATCAGCTTGTGGGGTGTCGTATCCCACTAATGCTTGGTAAATCCATCAATACGTGTCTTGGATGAGTAGCATCAATGGCTTTGATGTTGATTTTATTCATGGGCGATGTCTATCTATGAGCAATGTGACACTATAGGTAAATTGGCTCACTGGTTTGGCTGTTTGAGCGCGTTTGAAGGGTACAACAACATCGAACAACACACAACAGAACGAGTTACTTGCAAAAGTTTTGCAAGAATGCACCAAATCAAATTAACGCATTTATCGTAGCGATGTACGAGCTTTGAAATTCCTTCGTCGAAAAATTCGGCCGCCTGCGCCTTCAACCATTTTGTTACCCTCTTCTTGCAGCTGTGCGTCGTCATCAAAACGCTGCATAGCCAGCCACTTCTTCATTTCTGGGAACAGGTGGAATGCTCGGTGCCAGGTCAGGACTGTACGGATGAGGAAACAACTCCCACTTTAAAGATTCAAGAATTTTACTAGTGACATTTGCTGTGTGGGGCCGGGCTTGTGATTAGCAAGATCTTCGAGCTCAACATTCCTTGTTTTTGCTGCTCTTCTGAGATTTTAGAGAGTTTGGCAATACCTTTGAGGGTTTATTGTAGTGCCTCTTTCCATTTCTATTGGTTTACAGTGTTTTGCAGTCAAAAACCTTATTACTGAATGCACCTCGCAGGATTTTCAATAGTTGCAGACATTTCAAACCATCACAGTATCTGAATGGAGCATAGCACAGTGAGAAAGAATGAGTTAAAAATCAATCTAGTTAGGTTGGATATCTTGATTGATTCATTGAAATTGTATAATTAGCGACCAGGGGCGGGTTAGCTATCTTCCATCCTCCCTGTATTATGATAACAAAAAAATCTGCAAATTCTTACACACGGGTTGGTTATTCCTCGAATGGGGGAAACAGTGGGTGTGGTGGGTCCCAGACCCATTCCAATCGATTCAAGGTCCAAAATTTAGTGGAATATGATACCCCACACGCCTAGGCACCAGAAATCCTGACACATACAAAATGGGTGGATACATACCCATTTTGACCCATAAATTCTTCCGGTGGGTGCCAATCGTTCTGGGACACACATCATTGAAGTCAGCGTCCAAAATTTAGTGGAAAATGATACCCCACACGCCTAGGTAGCAGAAATCCCGAAAACACATAATCAAATTGGGTAATAAATACCCAATTTGACCCATAACTTCTTCCAGTGGGTGCCAATTGTTCTGGGACCCATTTTATTGGATTCAGCGTCCAAATTTAGTAAAAAATGACACCCTACTCGCCTAAATCACCCAAAATCTCGAAAATCCATTTTTCAAAGAACCCCTACCCCCTCCAAATTTGGTCCGATCGGGCTGAAAAGTTTCGAGGACACATCTCGGCTGGGAACAGACCCCTGACCCAAATTTCAGATTTTTAGAAAATTTTCTACTACCAAAACGGGACAAGGGACGTAGGACGGCGTACGGGACGGACATTGACCTTCTTTGATCAGGACATCATGAAACGTCCAGAAAAAAATTTTGAGCCGAATCGGAGAGGTTGACCATTATTATGAAAACATAGGTTGATTATTCATGGAATAACCAACCAAAATATTCAGTCCTCCAAAAAAAAACAACTTTGGGTTTATTAATTAATTAAAATACACTAAAAAAATCTGCAAATTCTTACACACGGGTTGGTTATTCCTCGAATGGAGGAAACAGTGGGTGTGGTGGGTCCCAGACCCATTCCAATCGATTCAAGGTCCAAAATTTAGTGGAATATGATACCCCACACGCCTAGGCACCAGAAATCCTGACACATACAAAATGGGTGGATACATACCCATTTTGACCCATAACTTCTTCCGGTGGGTGCCAATCGTTCTGGGACACACATCATTGAAGTCAGCGTCCAAAATTTAGTGGAAAATGATACCCCCACACGCCTAGGTAGCAGAAATCCCGAAAACACATAATCAAATTGGGTAATAAATACCCAATTTGACCCATAACTTCTTCCAGTGGGTGCCAATTGTTCTGGGACCCATTTTATTGGATTCAGCGTCCAAAATTTAGTGGAAAATGACACCCTACTCGCCTAGGTAGCAGAAATCCCGAAAACACATATTCAAAATGGGTAATAAATACCCAATTTGACCCATTACTTCTTCAAGTGGGTGCCAATTGTTCTGGGACCCATTTTATTGGATTCAGCGTCCAAAATTTAGTAAAAATGACACCCTACTCGCCTAAATCACCCATAATCTCGAAAATCCATTTTTCAAAGAACCCCTACCCCCTTCCCAATTTGGTCCAATCGGGCTGAAAAGTTTCGAGGACACATCTCGGCTGGGAACAGACCCCTGACCCAAATTTCAGATTTTTAGAAAATTGTCTACTACCAAAAACGGCGTGGACAATGGACGGCGGACGGCGTACAGCGTACGGCGTACGGCGGACGGACATTGACCTTTTTTGATCAGGACATCATGAAACGTCCAGAAAAAAATTTTGAGCCGAATCGGAGAGGTTGACCATTAACATGAAAACATAGGTTGATTATTCATGGAATAACCAACCAAAATATTGAGTCCTCCAAAAAAAAACAACTTTGGGTTTATTAATTAATTAAAATACACTAAAAAAATCTGCAAATTCTTACACACGGGTTGGTTATTCCTCGAATGGAGGAAACAGTGGGAGTGGCTGGTCCCAGACCCATTCCAATCGATTCAGGGTCCAAAATTTAGTGGTATATATGATACCCCACACGCCTAGGCACCAGAAATCCTGACACATACAAAATGGGTGGATACATACCCATTTTGACCCATAACTTCTTCCGGTGGGTGCCAATCGTTCTGGGACACACATCATTGAATTCAGCGTCCAAAATTTAGTGGAAAATGATACCCCACACGCCTAGGTAGCAGAAATCCCGAAAACACATATTCAAAATGGGTAATAAATACCCAATTTGACCTATAACTTCTCCCAGTGGGTGCCAATTGTTCTGGGACCCCTTTTATTGGATTTAGCGTCCAAAATTTAGTGGAAAATGACACCCCTCTCGCCTAAATCACCCAAAATCTCGAAAATCCATTTTTCAAAAAACACATTTTGACCCCTACCCCCTCCAAATTTGGTCCGATCGGGCTGAAAAGTTTCGAGGACCCATCTTGGCTGGGAACAGACCCCTGACACAAATTTCAGATTTTTAGAGAATTCTCTACTACCAAAAACGGCGCAGACGATGGACGGCGTACGGCGTACGGCGGACGGACATCGACCTTTTTTGATCAGGACATCATGAAACGTCCAGAAAAAAATTTTGAGCCAAATCGGAGAGGTTGACCATTATCATGAAAACATAGGTTGATTATTCAAGGAATAACCAACCAAAAGGGACCGAGGAACGCTGCAGAGTACAGTTCCGAGTCCGAATATAGATGCTTAATGTTATAAATTGTGCTGTTATTAAATAGTGCGACAACTGCATTACAACCGTGAATTGTGCCTTGTGATTGTGTAAGTGTGTGAATGAGGACAGTGTATTCGAGTGAACAATTGTAATAAATTATTTACAAAGAACATAAATCGTTACAATAGTATACAATACATGTAGTAAATGAAAATAATAACGATAATAATCATTTTTGACAGGCCCTCTGAAATCTATCTTGTGTGTGGTAATCGGATTCGGACTCCATGTTGACTAAATCGATTCATCGGTTACAAATTCGAGCAAATGACGATACCCTACAAGCGTAAGTCTTAATAAAACTCAAAACACGGTCGATTGGGTCCTTGAGTTTTGCAAATCTACTAGAACCCGTCTCTGACTGAAATTTAGGTTTCTAGACAAATCCTCGCTGCCTGTACGATTACATTTGTGGGAGCTCAGCCTTGTACGCGGAGCAGACAACACGTGCTGTGGATCGGTCCTGTATTTTATCGTAAAAATACGTAGTTTTTCTCGGGTGAATAACACCATTTTCGGCAGATGTCAGTATTGAAGGTTAATTTCCAAGTCAAAAAATATTACGTCAAAATTGGTGTATCTTGAATACCGTTTTTTGAAGTTTTGTCAACCGAGAGGTGGAACAGTTTGTTGAAGAAGGGTGTCAACCTCATCGAAGCAAAGGAGATGACGCAGCGCTATCGTGTTTCCCCAGTCTCGATGTTGCAACCTGATATGGAATGCCTTGACGATATGGAAACCAACGCGTTTGAAATTATAATGGAAAAACTACGAGAATTAGAGGTTGTAAAGGATCTAATCAAAATCGTATCGACAATCAGGAAAAAATTAGTGTCTTGGAAAACTAGCGAGACTAGCGGAAGATGCTGACAAACGGACAGAAAAAATCGTCGAAAAACTGCTAGAACACGAGAAACAGGAAAACATCATTCTTTACAATGTGCCTGAATCTGATACGGAAAGCGGTTACGATCTCAAAATTAGGGCGTCAGAAGTATTTCAAAATTTCATGGGTCTCCACCTCAAGCCGGATGATATCAGGTTCGTTACTAGAGTTGGCAGTCAAAATGGTGTTGCCAATAAAACCAGGCCCTTGAGGGTAAAATTCAACAGTCACGACGCCAAAGCGCGAGCTGTGTGAGGTTTTGGACTGCTTAAAAATACCCCGTTCAATGCATTTTTAGATTTCAACCGTGTTGCAACGACGAAAGACATTGTTACCGAAGATGAAGGAGGCAAGAACTAACGGTCAACACGCAGTTTTGATAAAAGACCATCTTTACATAAATGGGAAGAAATTGATCGAAGTGGACACATCAACCTCATCTGAAGTAGACAGTGAAAAGTCACCTAAACGGCTACAACCTCTAAGAAATTAAATTAGGAGTAAGGGAGGGAGGAACAAGAAAAGAGTCTGACTGCAACACCATTCCGGAGAAAAATTAGAAATCTGATACTGGAACGTCAAGGACTTCGAGCTCTTAGGATTAACGATTTGAAATTTGGAAGAAAAAGCGATTAAGTGAATGAACATTTCAAGATGGAAACCATAGTAGGAGCGATGTGTCTTCACTCGTTCTCGTATGATATTTTTAAATGTTATAACGATTATTTTAGTTCTCTTGTTACTAATATTGTAGATTCTTCAGAGGAACCAAAGTTCTTAACAAAATAATTTCCAATGTAAACGCATTAATAATAGTTATGTGACTCATGTGAACTAGTTTTTTGAAACATTGTATGTACTTGCCAGACATTTGTAAAGTGGCTGAAATCCTGTTGTATAGGTCTGAGTTACCTGAAACAACAATAAATGAATTGAATTGATTACATTTGTGGGCAAACCGAAAAAATCGACTTCAGGCATGATATAGTGAAAAATACACACAAAAATGACATCCATGTAATAAGAATCCGTAGATCCCCGTAGATAAAACGCCCATCTTGGAGTCTAGCGAGTAGTGAAGAATTTGAGATTAGGTGGAGATCTGAATGTTATATTCTTTGAGCCCCGCTTTCGACGAAAATTGTTTTATTGATTGTTCGGAATTGATAGACGATTATGGAAACTATCGATCATGAATAGTGGTTTGATTTACGCAGCGTGGCTTAGGAACAGGTTAGGAGTACCCTAAAGATTAAAAATCATTCGAGGTACTTTCTGGCTTAACGTCCAATGAAACATCAACTTGCGTACAAGTCCTCAACTCAGTGGGACATTTTCATGTTTTAAACAAAAGAAAAAAAGATAACTGATTACACTTGGTTTATCCCCGTCATGAGAACCGTCAATCGAAAGAAATGAGCACAAAGGGGAATTTCATAAAGATGAGCACAAAGAGGAATCTGATAAAGATTAGCACAAAGGAGAATTTGATAAAGATGAACACAAAGAGGAATCTGATATGTGAAACCGTTCGTCATCTATTTTTAAAACGTTTTTCTTAACCCGCTTTCTTGTTTGTCTGTTTGTCCGCAAAATCTTTCAACTCAAATTTCGACCATTTATCGGCAATCTATAGTTCTGAAACTTTACATATAGATCAGAACCAGATGACAATGCAATATTATAATACTTTGATGATGATTTAAAGAGCTTCTTGAATTTCAATAAAATAAAATTATAAAATTATATATCACTAGGTTGGGACCCGTCAACAATGACGGGAGAAAAAAATGTAACGTTAGTCCAAAGGTCGTCCAATCCCTCTAGAATGTGTTGGAGATTGAAAAAGGTAAACAAAGGATTCCCCCCCCCCCCCCGCCCGGGGGGAATATCTGCATTGTTCATCGAGGTTCTTCAATAAAATTTTACAATTACAAATTTCTAACGAACAAAACTAAAAAGTAGAAAATAATAGTACATAAATAAAAAAACTTTTATAAAAACAACGTTTTTCATATGCACTAAAAAGTAGAAAATAATTTTCCTATTGGTATCCTATAGCCTGGCAGAATTTCTGAATAAATTGGTCACATTATGGTATCAGACTTTATAACAATTTCTAATTCTTATAAAACGAAAAACGTTGGGCGCATTTTGTATTTCAATTCCGTGAAACTGTATTAACTGAATATTATGTCAACTGAATTAATATAAAGAAATTTCATTTTATAGAAATGTGAGCGTATTAGAAAGATCTTGATGTTTGAGTACATGCACCCAACGTTTTTCGTTTCATAAGAATTGGAAATTGTTATAAAGTCTGTTACCATAATGTGACCAATTTATTCAGAAATTCTGCCAGGCTCATAGGAAAATTATTTTCTACTTTTTAGTGCATATGAAAAACGTTGTTTTTATAAAAGTTTTTTTATTCATGTACTATTATTTAACATCAGCTGGGTGGTCCACAATGTTATACTATAAAATGGAGGTGACATGGCTCGTCAATTTCCAAGCAACCACATGTTTTCGTCCAGGTGTTTTTAAAACGTTTTTCTTAACCGGCTTTCTTGTTTGTCCGCGAAATCTTTCAACTCAAATTTCGACCATTTATCGGCAATCTATAGTTCTGAAACTTTACATATAGCTCAGAACCAGATGACAATGCAATATTATAATACTTTGATGAGGATACCCCCCCCCCCCCCCGGCCGGGGGGAATATCAGTGTGGGTGACTTCAGTTGAATAGACAAACAAAACAATTATTCTATATCCTGTTGTTTATAACCAGCTGTTAAACTTAGCAACCAATTTTGAGCAGTTGCCTACAATTCTATTTACTGTCCTAGCTTTTTATTCGTACCTTTCAATTCTATTTAATACAATCATTATAGCCTTCTGATTTGCCTACCCGAAACAACGAATAGAAATTATTTTCTCAATGTTGTGTTCATGTAGTGTTTGGTAGTAGAAAATTTTCTAAAAATCTGAAATTTGGGTCAGGTGTCTGTTCCCAGCCGAGATGGGTCCTCGAAACTTTTCAGCCCGATCGAACCAAATTTGGAGGGGGTAGGGGTTTTTTGAAAAATGGATTTTCGAGATTTTGGGTGATTTAGGCGAGTGGGGTGTCATTTTCCACTAAATTTTGGACGCTGAATCCAATTAAATGGGTCCCAGAACAATTGGCACCCACTTGAAGAAGTAATGGGTCAAATTGGGTATTTATTACCCATTTTGAATATGTGTTTTCGGGATATCTGCTACCTAGGCGAGTAGGGTGTCATTTTCAACTAAATTTTGGACGCTGAATCCAATAAAATGGGTCCCAGAACAATTGGCACCCACTGGAAGAAGTTATGGGTCAAATTGCGTATTTATTACCCAATTTGATTATGGGTTTTGGGGATTTCTGCTACCTAGGCGTGTGGGGTATCATTTTCCACTAAATTTTGGACACTGAATTCAATGATGTGTGTCCCAGAACGATTGGCACCCACCGGAAGCATAATGGGTCAAAATGGGTATGTATCCACCCATTTTGTATGTGTCAGGATTTCTGCTACCTAGGCGTGTGGGGTATCATTTTCCACTAAATTTTCCACTAAATAATTTCCAGAACGATTGGCACCCACTGGAAGAATTTATGGGTCAAATTGGGTATTTATTACCCTTTGATTATGTGTTTTTGGGATTTCTGCTACCTAGGCGTGTAGGGTATCATTTTCCACTAAATTTTGGACGCTGAATTCAATGATGTGTGTCCCTGAACGATTTGCACCCACCGGATGAAGTTATGGGTCAAAATGGGTAAGTATCCACCCATTTTGTATGTGTCAGGATTTCTGGTGCCTAGGCGTGTGGGGTATCATATTCCACTAAATTTTGGACCCTGAATCGATTGGAATGGGTCTGGGACCCGCCACACCCACTGTTTCCCCCATTTTTTTCATAGCTAGCGATACAAATAATATTTGCATCATATTTCAAGTTCATAGACTAAGTCATGAGCCTATAATCATTTTCAAACAAATGTCTCATTCTGCCACGTCTCATAAAACCATTGAGGCCTTTCCCTAGAGTTTATTTTATTGAATTGCACCAGGAGCAAATTGAAGGTTAGGCGCCAGTGGAGCCACCTTATTTTGAAATAAAATCTGCTGCCGGGGGTAGGGATTTTGATAGTACTGTTGATTTTTCGGCGCCTCTTCATCGTGAAACGCGCTTAAAATGATTGAGTCGCCACGTTCGGTGGGTTCTGAAGAGACGAACGAATTGTTCTGGTGCACATACATGGCCGGCCACACGCCCATGTCCGCTTGAGCCGCGATTACTTGAGCAGACAAAGCATCGACTTTTTGCCGGGCGGTGAACATGAGCTGATCGTGAGCTGAGAGCTGCAGATGAACTGTGTGAGATTCGAGGGCCTTGGCTGCCGCCACTCGCTGAGATTCCTGTTAGGAGAAGACACATCAGTAGTTCTTTCTTAAACAAAATAGTTCAATATTATATTTTATCATGTAACAAGTTTTAATTGGGGCTGTTACTACCGATTCAAGCCTAACACTCTCACTGTTTATGCCTACTACAGCACTGGGCCTCTTCCTCTCGCTGTATTTAGGTGAAGAGCGCATGCGCGTGAACTCTACCATGGAAACACGCCCCTAGTGTACTTGTTTTTGAAAGCCTCTTCTCCCTTGCTCCCTTTGCATAATAGCAACTAATAATAACAAATAACTTGCTTCACTTAACTTGTGTGGAAATAGCCTTAAATTTACTCTCATATGAATCAAATTATAACATATACCCACCAAAAAATTGTCCTTGTTTTTTGGTGTTGATCCAATCATTCCTGACGTAATCAGGTACTACCCGGGGATTCAGAGGTGTCCCCGTCATCACATACGGCAATATTTCTCAATTTGACTAACTAATTCACTTGTCAGAGCACCTAATCTAACTCGCAAGAGATAACCGCATACTGCAGCCTTGACATAAATGCGAATACAGATAAATAAATAAACATTTAACAAAAGTACTGTAACACCCCTGTTAATTCCACCAATCTAGTGTAGGGGGGATCTAACAGGAGATTGATGTTTTCATGTTGTTGCTCCCACAGAAACAGGAATTCGGAATATAAATCCAGGAAAGGAATAAACGATAACTTTGGGGGTGAGTATTTGTCATGCAGATTAGAATGTGAATTGACAAAAGCTTTATTATAGACAGGAAATTATTTAGAAGAAGGTGCAAAGAAGGTGAAGTAATGCTGTAAGTGAATAAAATTTACAAAGAACGGACGTTGAATTGACCGTAATTGATAATTTACAGCTGAATATTAGCTGGAAGCTTGGATTGGCTATGGCTAAAAATGGTTGTTCAGCATAGCCAAATTAGTTTTTAAAAGACTTTGTTGGTTGATCAAGGATGAGATTTAGTTTGTAGAGAATTTTGGTTGACTGAAATGAAGCTTCATGAGGAAATTTGGTCTTTTCAGGTTGGCAGATTTTATTACTATGGATATTGGCTTGGTACCATGTAGTAACAATGAGCGGAACATGTGCCTTGTGCATCTAATTGTAAGCCCCCAGGCTTGCTGCCTCCAGAAAACCAGAAGGGAGGGAGCATGCGCCAGGATGCGCGCGCAGCTCCTGCCTGGACGTCGCATTTGGAGAGCTCCAGGGCTTCACTCATTGCAAAGGCATCCAACCAGGCGGTCGTTGTCAAGGCGCCCCTCAGGGCTGAGGCGCCCAACATGTCGGAGTGATATATATTTTTGTAACCCTGTCGTGCAAGTGCATCTCACTCAGTCCATCCTGGCTTTGTCCTGTGCTCGCTCTGAAGTGAACTCTGCTACCATGCTGAAGTTGACCAAAGCTGTAATATTGTGTTCCCCATGCCATGAGATGATAAAGGACTCAAGTTAATAAGCCTCACTGTGTACCTGCGGGACAGCGTGCCCCCTCCTGTTTTTCCTTCAACGTCGACGCCGTTTTCATCAGCTGGTATTGTTGCACTTGCTCATTAAATTGTATTTCATGTATATCATAATTTCATGTATCTTGTATTAATTGTATTTTATGCTCCACATGTTGTCTAATTTACTTTGTCGAATTACTTTGTCTTGTATCAATTCTAGCCCAGGTTGAGGCATATTCTCCTTTGCAACGTGTCCTTGTCTTTAATTATAATTCATTTTGTTTCAATGTATTTCATGCTCATCCTTGATATCCCTAATTAACGCTCAGTCGTAAGTCTTGGACTTACATCCCGTATCCTCTCGCTAGGTCCCTCCCAAATTCTCCGAAGATACCCGAATTAAATTATAGTAAATTCAAACACAAACACAATTATAGTTTAATTCGAGAGAGGCTTACATAATTAAATTATGTACGTCATTACGCTTCTTTTGTGCGTCCTCCTTTAGTCAGTTTTTGATTGCTCATTCTTGGAGTGGGCGAAGAAAACGATTGATAATGCAATAATATTATGGTCCTTGGGTTTTGGGGGGCTCTGTATAGAAAAGCGAGTTATTTTATAAGACCAAGAAAACAATAATAAGAACACCAACCGCTTCCCCAGAGAAAAAGGATAACGCTTCCCACCGCTCATTCAACAAGCCAGAGGAACTTTTTTAAAATACAGTAATCGCTGATGCAATTAGTCTCATCCAGTCGTCCTTGACTGTTGGTTTGTATTAGGAATGTCCTCGGCTAAACTAAGAACGATAAAACCCTGACCTTTCCCTACTTCACAATACCAACTTTCGGCTCCACAAAAAGTGGCCACTGGATCATGTAGGAGGTCACACATGAAATCTCAGTAAAATGGATATCAGGACCCAATTTGAAATGGATTTTCACATACGCCCGCCAGATCTCAATTCTATTTCGTTTCATTTGACGTCTTGTTTGGTTATTCCTTGAATTGTTTTCATGCGAAAAGTCAATCTTTCCGATTCGGCTCAAAATGCCCCTTTTTCTAGGCTTTTCAAGGTGACTAGATCTAAATAAGCAAACACCCGTCCGCCATCCAGGCCAATTTTGGTAGTAGAAATTTTTTTTAAATCTGAAATTCGGGCCAGGAACCCGTTTTTGGCTCTAGTTGGTCCTTAAAAGTATTCAGCTCAATCGGACAAAAATTGGTGGAGGGGGGAGTTGGGGAGGGGTCAAAATGTGTAGTTTGAAAAATGGACTTTCGAGATTTTCAGTAATCTAGGCGTGTGGAATATCATTTTTCACGACCTAAAGCAGAAAAGCCGTTCAGTAGGCGCTTGGGTTGCCTCTCTAAACATGCAGCTTTCAAGGTTATTTTCTCCTTAACACTATTTCGTCGTGATTTCTCCCTCCCTATTTACTGAACTGCACAAAATGATTCGAAGTTTTGCCGAATGCACCGGAAACGGAACTGTTGCACCATTGAAGCACTCATTGTACATTTTTATCTCATAATTCTAGCCAATATGCTTTAAATAATCTCGATCTGTTCCTTCAATTTTAACTGAGTTTTGAATTGAAACACGAATTAGTGTTCACATGGCTTTTGAACTGCAAGTAGAGTAGAAATTCCAGTTTTAAGGCTACATTTGCAAAGGAGACGGCGTATTGATTTGGTTAGAAAAGTCGTCGAGCAAATGGTCCTGACATCTAGCGGATTATTCAAATTCCGCCCGTTGAGTCGTGATTTCATGAGTTTTTCTGCTGCACTGAAAAAACTTGTGTTTTTGGTTGGTTATTCCTTGAATAATCAACCTATGTTTTCATGCAAATGGTAAACCTCCGAATCGGCCCAAAAAAATTGTCTAGACGTTTCAAGGTGTCCAGATCAGTCCAATGTCCGTACGCCGTCTACCGTCCGCGCCGTTTTCGGTAGTAGAAAATTTTTCTAAAAATCTGAAATTTGGGTCAGGGGTCTGTTCCTGGCCTAGGTCGGTCCACGAAACTTTTCAGCCCGATTAGACCAAATTCGCGAGGGGTAGGGGTCAAAATGTGTTTCTCGAAAAATGGATTTTTGAGATTTTTGGCTATCTAGGCGTGTGGGGTATCATTTTCCACTAAATTTTGGACACTGAATCCAATAAAATTGGTCCCAGAACGATTGGCACCCCCCGGATTATACTCAATTAGGTTAATCAGGCGAGACTGAAATAATTAAGGAAAGCATGCGTGCAGAGAACTACCAGGTGAAGAAGGTTCACCATAATAGATATTAGGGTGGGTCGAAAAAAATCGATATTTTTTTTTCGGATTGTAATACCGCGGAAAAGTTGCTAAATGGTATGACTAAAAAGGGGAAAAAATATTAAAATTATCGGATGTTATCTTCCGTTCGCGCATAAGCTCTAAAGTTTTGAAAAAATAATTTTTTTTTGAAAATTTGTAATAATTTTTTTTTACGATATTTAATATGTAATAGTGAAAAATTTCATCTACGACACACTAATAAAGTAATATAAAAATACCGGTATTGCACTTCAACATCTTCCGTTCGCGCATGGACATCCAAATATAGCCAAAATACAAGAAAATCGGATTTTTGTCCTATTTTCTTTTCATGTATAGTTACAGATATCAATAATGTAATACCTAATATCTGATTATACTAGTTCTGATAGTTAAAGAAAAAAAATTCAGACGTAATTAGGCTTGGTTTTTCGATTGCGCACAGCGATACAAAACTTACTGTCAGCGCCACTAGCGGGTCAACGACCCACGCCGCGTCACGTGATACCCCCTCTTTTCGGATCGTAATACCGCGGAAAAGTTGCTAAATGGTATGACTAAATAGGGGAAAAAATATTAAAATTATCGGATGTTATCTTCCGTTCGCGCATGAGCTCTAAAGTTTGAAAAAATTAAATTTTTTTGGAAATTTTTAATATTTTTTTTTTATTACGATATTTAATATGTAATAGGGAAAAATGTCATCTACGACACACATGTTCTGGATGCGCAAAGAACCCATTTCTCTCTATAACTGGGTCAATTACAGCTTTGAGTTCATCTTTAAGATATCTTGAGGTTTCAATACATTGGTGCACGAGCTTAGGGCCATCAGTAAAAAGTTTGGTCTTCTTAATACAAAACCACATCGGCATATATGACTTCAGAATGAATATTACTATTTCCTGGAACTCAGCAGTTGGATTTTCTTGACTAATGTAGAGTCTTAAAGCACAGTTAGCTGTTGTTAGCCACCTGGAGTGAGACAAAGGTCCTGGATCCCTGATTGATAAAGAAGATGTAAAAACTCAATACCAGTATTATTATATTAATTCATTAGTGTGTCGTAGATGACATTTTTCCCTATTACATATTAAATATCGTAATAAAAAAAATATTAAAAATTTCCAAAAAAAATTTTTTTTTTCAAAATTTAATCAAACTTTAGAGCTCATGCGCGAACGGAAGATAACATCCGATAATTTTAATATTTTTTCCCCTATTTAGTCATACCATTTAGCAACTTTTCCGCGGTATTACGATCCGAAAAGAGGGGGTATCACGTGACGCGGCGTGGGTCGTTGACCCGCTAGTGGCGCTGACAGTAAGTTTTGTATCGCTGTGCGCGATCGAAAAACCAAGCCTAATTACGTCTGAATTTTTTTTCTTTAACTATCAGAACTAGTATAATCAGATATTAGGTATTACATTATTGATATCTGTAACTATACATGAAAAGAAAATAGGACAAAAATCCGATTTTCTTGTATTTTGGCTATATTTGGATGTCCATGCGCGAACGGAAGATGTTGAAGTGCAATACCGGTATTTTTATATTACTTTATTAGTGTGTCGTAGATGAAATTTTTCACTATTACATATTAAATATCGTAAAAAAAAAATTATTACAAATTTTCAAAAAAAATTATTTTTTCAAAACTTTAGAGCTTATGCGCGAACGGAAGATAACATCCGATAATTTTAATATTTTTTCCCCTTTTTAGTCATACCATTTAGCAACTTTTCCGCGGTATTACGATCCGAAAAAAAAATATCGATTTTTTTCGACCCACCCTAATAGATATACAAGTACAAAAGAAGGCATGTGGATTGGTCCGGTTAAAACATAGATTTAGGAAGTTTCTTGGACGTTATTAATCGAATTTTTTCCAAGTAAAATTTAAAGTTTCATGTTGTGAATTTGATTGCTATCGTAAGATTGAAAGATGATGCTTCCGAATCTTGAAAAGTTTTTTAACGCAGTTTAAACAAATGGATCCCGGGACAAACGGCGCATAAATGGTATCTTATCTGTTATTTATTGTTCTTTAGAGGCAAGGTTTTGAAGAAATGGGATCACACGAATCGAATCACGAACTTAAAACGGAATTTAATACCTAGCTAAAACAAGTCTTCAAAAGTACAAAACAACACAATGGATCGAACTATTCACAGCTAAAATCTAACGGCGCAAGCGCAACACAACTCCACGAATTTCATTACAAAAAGAAAAAGGGCAGACAAAACACGGCTACCCAAATCGCAACGGAGAAAAATTCCAACCCGACACGTTACTTTGAAAACCGCTCACACGAGCGCTGTCAGCGCTTAGGGCTTGAGTAGTTACCTACTGTTTCTAACATTATCTATACAGGAAAATTTGTTTCTTATTTTTTCCTCCAACCAGACGCATGTAGAATAATTTAAACCTAGGACCAGGACCTAGGACGCTAGGAGATTCATTTCTTCAACATGGGGAAAATGAGGAGAATAGTGGGTGTGACGGGTCCCGGACCCATTCCAATCGATTCAGGGTCCAAAATTTGGTGGAAAATGATACCCCACACACCCAGATTGCAAAAATCTCAAAAATCCATTTTTCGAAGTTCACATTTTGACCTCTACCCCATCGTGTTGAAAAGTTTCGAGGACCAACTAGAGCCATGAACGGACCCCTGATCAAAATGTCAGATTTTTAGAATAACTTCTACTACCAAAGTCGGCGTAGACGGCGGACGGACATTTGCTTATTTTGATCTAGACACCTTGAAATGTCCAGAAAATTTTTTTGGGGCGAATCGATGAGATTGGCTTTTTGCATGAAAACATAGGTTGATTATTCGAAGAATCACCAACCAAAATCCGGATTCCTCTGTCCAAACATGGAATACCGCGTTGTTTGCATTGTCGGAATTTCAATCTTCCACAATGATCTTAAGGTCGCTTCGCACTGCCAGTAGTACCTACGTCTGCTGCTGCACTGACACGCCGCTTGCAGCCTGATCCTTTTCTCGTCCGTTCCATGGAATAAGTATATTCCATGGTTTCTCTTCAGTACGAGTACGAATATGGCGTCTGTTGTTGGTCGCGCGTAGTGTTCTTTTGTGGAAAGACGCCCAGTGCAAATCGGTATAAAGCTATTCTGTTTTCGTTTGAGATCTGACTTCATTGGAAGGTATGTAAATATATTGTGTCATCCGATCTTTTGGTTTCACTCATAAAACCCTGGATTCCGATATGCATGCAATTTCTTGTTGTTGGGGAAGCTGGCCCTAATACACAAACTGTACGTGGTTGGATTTGGTAGTTCCACTGTGAGCGTGTTGTTTAGTCCGAGCGGTCTAAAACACGGAATTATCCTCCTTGAAAAAAACACCGACGACTTCTCCTGGAAACAGATTGGATCTGTTATGCGCGTAGTTGCTGCAATCGACCAGCAATATTGCTCTTCTACGGTCTGGACAAAGGAGAAGGTATGATAAAGCGAAATGATCCCGTAATGCTCGAGTTGGGTTGGCAGACGTATTTTGAGAATACGTGGAATCCAGAACTGCCGGTAAAGTCACTCAATCAAGAGAGAAGGTGTAGGATGGATATGTGGACAATCGTAATTTCTCCAAGCGCAAAATACGAGTTTTATTAGCCGGGCTCGTATTTTGGTACGACTCTTCTCGGTTTCTAGAGCCAAGGCAGAGGGATTGAGTGCGGGCTACTGACGGAACAGAGCGTTGTAGCAAAGCGCAGAAACATTTGGCAATCCTGTCGCCAGTTTCTGGATGGCTTGGAATTTATTCTGTTATTCAATCAAGAGAAAAACACCCAGTCGACTCAATCTTTCACTAGGTAGCGGCGGTGGAACAGAGAGTTAGAAGCTAGTTTGATGAATGGACAGAGAATTGGAATAGGCGAGCTACTAATCTGAGCACAGCAGATCTGTAAAACCAACGGGAATAGCTAGATTAGTGTACCATAGCTATTATTCCATAGAGTAGTTTAATATAGTAGTTAATAATCCGTAGAGTACTGTAAAAATAATTGTACTATAGAGTTGTTGTAGAGCTGCTGTCAGTCGGGTTTCTTGTTTTATTATTGTCTTATCATCAAATTGGACTGGACCTCTTTGTTCTAGAAGTTTGATATCTGGTGAAGGTTCGAGGAATTAGTGTGAGAATAAATTCAAATGCAGATTATAACCAAGGAATCGCAATAAACGACTGATTAGTCGAGGACTTGGGAGGTTGGAAAAAATATACAACCTATAATCTGGATGTCTACGACTGGTTGGCGCTTCTCCGTAGGACTGTGCAAAAAGCACTAAAAACAGCTGTGGAACGGAAGGAGAGCGCGTGAAGGATTGTTAGCGCGTTCTGTATGTTTCCTGCAAAACATGAACGGTTTGAAATTGATGTGTTTCATGTCAAAGCACGATCGAAAATCCTTGATATCAGTGTAGACAAGGTTGCGTACCTTTCCGTGTCGTTTTGGTTGGTTATTCCTTGAATAATCAACCTATGTTTTCATGATAATGGTCAACCTCTCCGATTCGGCTCAAAATTTTTTTCTGGACGTTTCATGATGTCCTGATCAAAAAAGGTCAATGTCCGTCCGCCGTCCGCCGTACGCCGTACGCCGTACGCCGTACGCCGTCCATTGTCCACGCCGTTTTTGGTAGTAGAAAATGTTCTAAAAATCTGAAATTTGGGTCAGGGGTCTGTTCCCAGCCGAGATGGGTCCTCGAAACTTTTCAGCCCGATCGGACCAAATTTGGAGGGGGTAGGGGTCAAAATGTGTTTTTTGAAAAATGGATTTTCGAGATTTTGGGTGATTTAGGCGAGTGGGGTGTCATTTTCCACTAAATTTTGGACGCTGAATCCAATAAAATGGGTCCCAGAACAATTGGCACCCACTGGAAGAAGTAATGGGTCAAATTGGGTATTTATTACCCATGTGGGTGACTTCAGCCGAATAGACAAACAAAACACATCGTCATATCCTGTTGTTTATAACCAGCTGTTAAACTTAGCAACCAATTTTGAGCAGTTGCCTACAATTCTTTTTACTGTCCGAGCTTTTTATTCGTACCATTCAATTCAATTTAATACAATTATTATAGCCTTCTAAATTACCTACGTTTTCTCAATATTATATTAGTAAATTAGTGTCGTAGTGCCCCATAGATACACCCATCTTGAATATGTGTTTTCGGGATTTCTGCTACCTAGGCGAGTAGGGTGTCATTTTCCACTAAATTTTGAACGCTGAATCCAATAAAATGGGTCCCAGAACAATTGGCACCCACTGGAAGAAGTAATGGGTCAAATTGGGTATTTATTACCCAATTTGATTATGTGTTTTCGGGATTTCTGCTACCTAGGCGTGTGGGGTATCATTTTCCACTAAATTTTGGACCCTGAATCGATTGGAATGGGTCTGAGACCCGCCACACCCACTGTTTCCCCCATTCGAGGAATAACCAACCCGTGTGTAAGAATTTGCAGATTTTTTGGACTGTAGTCGATCGACCGGATAAAATTGAGCGAATCCTAACCACACACACCACGTACAGTTACAGGTTACCAAACGAGGTAGACCTTGAGAAATTGGAAAAATTTGAAAATAAATCGGACAGCGCGGTGATTCATTTATTGAACTAATCAAACAGAAAAATAAATAAAAGGAGAAGGCACGTAGGGCGGGTGAAGACAAAGAACAAAATGCGCACTTGCGAGACTTGCGGTGAACTTCACTGGTTTATCTTGGTAAATTAACGAATTTTGATTGTGGTTATTGGCTGGATGAGGCGAACCACCCCTGAGATTTGACGAATCTTTCAGCTTGAGTCTCAGGGAGATTTGGCTGTTGTGTCAATGTTTCTGATTGAAAATGACTAGTAAGCTTAGGCCAGGTTTCCAAAATAAATTTCATAATGAAGGATTGGTTTATTGGGAAGAAATCGACAGTCACCATGGGTGCTGGAATGTTTTTTTATTCTTCTCAATAGTTACTGGAAATACGTGCGCAGATTTTTTTTTTCATTACAGAGCCGTAGTCCTAAATGGCGCCGCTCTGGGACAGTAATTTACGCAGGGCACTAGGTATCTTCCGAGTGGAGTGCCCATTCCAGCTGGTAGTGGTCCCAAAAGTGTCAAGAATCGTTCACTTGATACTGAAAAATTATCTGGAAAATACGTACATGATAAATGAATCACTGGGACACTAAAACAAAAATGCGCTGACACTGGGTTTTCACCGGCTTTTACCTGTGTCAGGAAGAGCAGAAGGTTAAAACTTTGTGTGTGAAGTCCTTCTGGAAGTTTAATCTGTGGGGATGAGTGAACCGCCATGTAGATTAACACACAAAATCCCTTGTATGTGGGAAATTGAGTCTGTTGAGTATTGGAACTGTGAGGAATTATAGACTCACTGGATACTTGGAGGTCCTTGTATTGGACACAGACTCAAGAGATTGCTTGTCGCATTTATTGCGTAGCAGATCTTGGTTGATTGCTGTATCAACAAATTGCAGCGTGGTATTTGGCGCTGGACATGTCTGAGGTAGTCCGGTAATTGAGAGTAAACTAGTTCCTTTTTGGGTGGATTTTCCTTGGAGAAATTAATCGCTCAGACATGGTGTTATCAATTAGAGCTTCAGGTAGCGCGTTCTCTTGTGAAGAGTTAACGGAATAAACTTGAAGGAAGCAATAGTTGACAGATTGAACTAGAGTCAACGTTAACGAGATTCCGGGATTGGTGGTTTGAGACCTGCACACCAACACATGCGACGGAATACTTGTAAATAAGGAAACAGCGACTGTTTTCTGGTTTGGCCCAATAGACTCTCTCACTTCGCCCACACGACTGGATGGTTTAGAAACATGACAAGCACTTGTAAAAGGAAATAAGTCATAGACTCCAGGATAATTATCAGTCTTGTCTCTTCTTAGGAAGATGTCAGACTGGGGGGGAGGTGGAGAGGAAGGTTGTAGTTGAAGTAGCCAAACACGACAAGGAGATAAGAGCTCGGTTGGAGAAGGTGATCCTAGAGAAGAACAAATGGATATGGACGGAAGTTTGGAAAGTCTTGGAGGAAGCTGTCCCAAGGATTCAAGCCTAGGCATCTTAGGTCAACGAGGAAACTGTTGATGAGGAAGCGCTTGTGGACACACACGACTCCACAGCTAGCAACAAACTCTGTCTAGATTCTTCTGAGAGCCAGACCAATGGCATAGCTGATAAAGCTAATAGAACTTGCAAGCTGAAGCTTGCTTGAGGCAGAATCAATTGGTAGGAGGTCATTCGCTGTATGGAAGTGCAGGGTTATGCTGGATTTCATCAGCAGTGACTGCGACTTCTTGTTGACAGGTGCACAAGGACCAGTTTCTAAGTATTCAGAAAAAGCGCTATTCCAATTGAAATGCAGAGGTTTGTCATACCTGGTGTCAAATGTATGTGAGTCACTACAGAATGCAATAAAGAATGAATGTGAACCTGCAGAAGCATTGTGCATAATTGACAATATAGGATTCCAGAATTGCTTCAATGAACTCTACAAGGGCATCCGAAGGTGTCCATGGGCTGAGCTGACACAGTCAATGATCAGACAAGGCCTATTAAATGCAATTGCTGAGGCTTGTCTTAGGATCTGTGAGGACGCTTTGATGGAGGGGAGTTCTTCATGAACTAAGCACACAATCTTTGACCTTATGACCATATTTTTTGACGAACAAGAAGAGAACAGCCGACGTCAACAGGCTGAAAATAGTGCTCTCGTTTGACTCAAGACAAGGGTAGGAAGAAGAAGGAGGTCTACTTGTTGGAAAATGACTGTTTGCTCAAAGGCTAAGCGCTCCAATCTTGTCTGACGCAAGTGTAATCTACAAGGTTAAATATATAAAAAGCGGTTATCCAAATGGAGATGGAGGAGAGCAGTGCTTCAAGTGCCAGAGCTTTGAGGTCAGAATGAACAGAAAAGATCAAGAATAAAAATGCCTTGGTCTAGTTAAACTCCACGCGCGACAGGGGTTCTGTGTTATAGGCCAAAACCCAGCAGTCGGTTAACTGAGGTAGAAAGGTCGCCAGCTCAAAAATTGACTGGTGAGTGTTGTTGCCTGGTGCCCACACCCTAGCTTAGAACTGGTTGGTATAAGAGCAAGCGCATGATCATCATCATCAGTGAGCAGCAAAGGAAAAGGAAAGCGCGTGCCAATCTGCACGGATGTCAGGAGCAACTGATTTTTCCAGTGAACAGGAATAGTAGGAGGACAAAGCAGATCCAACAGCGCTGTTCATTTGGCCATCCATAATGTTACTTGATGTTGATGGCTGGGAAAGTTTGATAAACTCAAGGAAAACTTTGGAGTCTTGAGAAATCTACTATGTGGTAGAAAATCTGTTTTCTGTCAGAAAAACAAATAATGAAACATGCTCCATTTACATCTGACAGCAAGATCATCAACCTGAGATCAAGGGAAATTTGACGGGAAATTTCGGTGGCTATGTTTTGCGCTTACAGTTGGAAAACTAACTGAGAAGGAACTGGAGCAAATGCTTCAAATCGCTCGTGAATGTGCTGTTGTGGCAAAGTGCCAGAGGCTGGAGGAGACTCAAGCGAGTCTTGCAACAACACAAGAGCAGGTCCATCAGGATCTGGAAGTAAACGCAGCGCAGGTTATAAACTTAGAGGGGAGTTGACCTGTGAAAAGGGTTAGAACAATGATTAAGGATTCAGTGAGTCTGAGAGATAATAAAGGACTATTGTGGCAATACAGACTCTTAATCATGCCTCTAAGGGATACCTGGAAAAGGCGGGAGTGTTTTCAAAATTGATGAATGTGGTATTTGGCTCAGAAATACTTTATTGCTGGATTGTTAAGTAGCTAAAGCAGTGAGGAAACCATGTATGGTGAGACAGCGCGCAGAAATACCATTTCAGCGGTTAAATTGAGATCTCATGGGTCCTCTCAAGCCATTGGCCTTGTTGTGGCTTGAGGTAATTAGAATGAAATACACGGACGCGGTTCTGATGAATTATGAATAACGTTCTTAATGCGAACAAGGTGACTGAACAATATTAAACGAGGAGACATGCATATGAGGCACTAGCAGAATGGAGACTGAACGTTAACGCTAACAAAATGGCGTTGTCCCATTGGCAAACCTAAGCTCCAAACTGTTCTCTACTGTTTTTCACTACACGCCTTGAGATCCCAAGCTAAAAGCATTGTTACATTCAGACGACGCCACGCAATATGCTTTGCATATGAGATTTCCGGAAAGACTAAGGTCTACACAGCTTTGTTGTCATGTCTGGCAGAAATCTGGCGGTAAGCAAGCGCGGATACAAAAGTAGTCAAAATCAGAAACGAGACGGTGGTCTTGAATGTAAAACGGAGGAATAGAGAGAGATCTTTGTTTCACCTGGAAAAATAATGATTCTGACTGGCTGGTAAGCCATACCTACACACTTCAATTAAATGGAAAGGCTAAGATTGAACTTGGAGCTTGGAGCGCAGAATAATCAGGGTAAACCTATTTCTTCTGGAATTCCTGCTTAGTTCTAATCATTTGCCATGCGTCATCATGTGTACGTACATAACAGAATGCAGTGAGGGTTGAAACAGCATTTGGGAGAGAGATACTTTGAAATTTGTCAAATGCTACGGCTGTGAGTTATATTTTGGACACACAGACATGTTCAAAGTTTGCACCCAGAGTAAACTTTGGTAAGGTCCAAAATTGTAGACTTTGCAGAAGACAGGACTCACAGTGATCACAAGAGAGGTGCTTTAGCTGGGAAACCACCATTTTCTGATCAGGAATTCTGGTCAAGGAACGAGCTGATCTGGAAATTGAACCAGGAACAAGTGAAGCACTGAAGGAGCGCTCTGTGAGGAAAGAAAGTTCTGGTGATAGCAAATCTATGTTTATTCAGGGAGTGAGGCAGGATATTGCTGGTTCCAACCAAAGGAGGTTAGTGCTGACTCATAAGGATAATGACTTAAAATTATATAAGGGGCAGAAGCAAATGTGATGTGATTGTGAATAGAAGGAAATTGGATCCTTATTCAGCAACATATTTACAGGCCATGAAAAGTAGAAACTCAGACTTACTACTGAAGGAAATTGATATAGAGTTTGAGACTATAGAGCATCTGAAAACGTGGAAGACTGCATCTAGACAAAAAGCGCCAAGAGACACAAGGATAATGAAGACGAGGTGGATACGTCTCTATAAGTTGGATGGAACATGACTTGTAGTCAGGGAATTTGCTGACAGCAATGATTACAATCTGTCAGAAATTAGCACGCCAGTTGCAATCATTTGCAATTAACATGCTCAGTAGGTCGCAGTTTAACTACATCTGGGAAGACTGGGGCACAGTTGCCTGAATCATGTGCTACTTGAAGAAAACCATCACACATGGTTTGTTGTTCAGCTATCACAGAGGAGGCTTTGATTGCTTTGTGGATGTTTTTCTTGGCATGTCAGCCAAGGGAGAGTATTCTACAACCGGTTTTATGATCAAGATATATGGAAATACTCTGATGTGGCGTAACAAGCGACAGAACCTATTGCCATATCCCCTACAGAAAGTGAGTTTGTGGCAATGAGCACAGCGGGTAGAGACTTGGTCTTTGCGGAATTTGTGCTGTATGATTCTAGTGGCCAATTGTGCAAACTTTGTTTGAGGATTCCAAATCAGTAATTTGGTTAGTGAAGAAGACGACTCTACGAGGACGACTCAGAAACATATAGTGTGACTGTCCTTTCTTCAGGAGAAGAACGTGAAGATTAAATGGATATCAATGGAAGAGCAGCAGGCTGATGATCTCACTAAGGCGCTGCCAAAATCTAAATTTGAAAATGCAGGAATTTGTAGCTTCATAAGTGTGGACAGGATTAATGGATACCTACATATTTATGTAATGCTCTTGTTCTAGATAAACGTGCTGAGCAGCGCTAGAGACAGGGAAGCTCAAGAAAAAGCGCCAGACCAAGCGCAGAGATATTTCTGGTGTGGTTTGGCTTGAGCCAACGTTGATAAGATCGGTCAGTGCTAAACTGGTAAAGTTGGCTTGCGCCAATCCCAGGTAATGCAGATATCTCAGTTTGAGCTGAGAGCGCAGTGGAGGTCTGTATTTGAAAAAAAAGAAGACAGCAAGTACAATCATGAAGACAATGGTGGCTGGACTGGTGGTGCATTTGCATTTATGTTTCATCGGCATGAAGAAAGTGACTTTTGTGCTAGTGTGCTTAGCTCCAAGATCATCGTGAAATCTTGGAGGGGAGTGTTGGAATTTCAATCTTCCACAATGATCTTAAGGTCGCTTCGCACTGCCAGTAGTACCTACGTCTGCCGCTGCACTGACACGCCGCTTGCAGCCTGATCCTTTTCTCGTCGGTTCCATGGAATAAGTATATTCCATGGTTTCTCTTCAGTACGAGTACGAATATGGCGTCTGTTGTTGGTCGCGCGTAGTGTTCTTTTGTGGAAAGACGCCCAGTGCAAATCGGTATAAAGCTATTCTGTTTTCGTTTGAGATCTGACTTCATTGGAAGGTATGTAAATATATTGTGTCATCCGATCTTTTGGTTTCACTCATAAAAGCCCGGATTCCGATATGCATAAATAAAGATCGTGGAAAATGAGTTAGTGTAGATATAAAGGAAAAGCAACAGTAACAAATTAGAATCCGTAGATGTCCGTTGGTATCCGTAGGTCCCTGGAATCCGCCGGTTGAGCACGGACTCAGTACGGCAACACTGGTACACCTCCATTTTGTTTTTTTTTTCTCACATCGCTTACACCATACGGTAGGGATGCAACTATCGGATAACAATATTGATATATTGAGTATCGATAGTTTAAAAAATATCGAAATAGTAATTTGATATATCGATGAAAAATATCGATATTCCGATATATCGGCCTTCGATATTTTATTTAGAAGAAAAAATCTAAATTACAACATTGCAAATTTAGAATTCAGACACTGAATTCCAGTGAATAAAAAACCTCGACTTTTTTGAGGAGGGTGTAGGTAGGTATAGAAAAAAATGCACCCATACAAAAATGCACGTTTATTCACTAAAAAAAACTTGTTGTAAAGAAATATAAGCACGTTTATCTATGAAAAATGTACCCATACAAAAATGCACGTTTATTTACTAAAAAAAACTTACAATAATGAAATAAAAGCACGTTCACTAAAAATACTTATTATATTGAAATAAATTCACCTATACTTAATACAATGAGGTAATCAAACCAATATTTGTTTGGGATTGAAGTCAGGGAGACGCGTTGCTTCACGTGTTCCCCAGATAATCGACTTCTCAAATCAGGTACGGACAGATTAACTGCCGAAGCAACTCTCTCAGATGATACCGATGAGGCACAAGGAATTAGGTATTTCAATGCGATTTCTGAGAGCACAGGGGTAAAGTGACGACTGTCAATCCAAAACTGTCAGGGTTTGAGTCCTTTGGCAGGATAGGTTGATCCAAATATTGTTTGAAGTCACTCGGGACGCCTCTCTCAGTAGCATGCTGACTCGTTGTCGTTGTTTTGACAATTTCTTCGTGTCTGTTCCAAATGCTTCCACTTCCACTCTGATCGGTTTGTGTTTAAAATGGAAGTTCTGGTGATAGCTGTCCCCTCCTTCTATGTTCCATTCGAATTTCTCCTGAAAGGGCCGTCACTGCTTTACCAAAAAAAAAAAAATTAATATCGGACCCGATAGTGCTATTTTAATATCGATATTCCGATATATCAAAATAAAAAATATTGGGAAAAAATATCGATATATTGCAAGAAAAATATCGATATTTCGATATATCGATATTTGTTATACATCCCTACCATACGGTTTCCTATTGCAATTGAGTTCCGTCGTTTGTGCATGGAGCTGCATTCGGTTCGTTATAAGGTAATTAGTTAGCTAATCTATTTCTCCGCCAATTAATGTTGCTTGTAGCTAATCGTAAGCATGAAACGGCCACGTATCGAGGGCTAAACAATGTTTGTCGACATTGAAATCCCTTTTGTGAGTTGCGACTCGCCTACTTAGCGGTGCTTTGCTCTTTGAGGTTAGTTTTGTCACACTTTATGCGTGGGCGTTCGTGTGATATTCCCTCATTAGGTTGTTGTAGTGGCCTCTTGCCTTAACTTATTTTGTCAAAACCTTTGTCTTTTGTTGAAGATTAATCAATCGTCGACTCTTCACCATCTCGTGAACCACTCCTGTATCTTGGAAGTTCGAAAACGTGAGTACTTTACTATTTTTGGTCGATCCAACCAACGTGGTTGCGTATATTTATAAGCTCAGATTTACCCAGTGGTGGCCTTCTTCCGTGTGTGATGAGTTTGTCTCATGTCACATGTTCGATTTCACTTCGAGCTGGTTTCCCTCTTCATTTATTTGTATCTCTGAAGGAAAACCACTCTCAACGTAACGTTTCATCATCCAGTGCTGACTCCAGAGCTTCACTGAATTCAAGATTGAATTGAAGAAGATTGTTCTTGGATAAATTTCCAAAAAAAAAAACGCTACAAATTCTTTCACAGGGGTTGGTTAATCCTCAGGCCAAGAGCATGGAGAAACGGGGAAAACCGTGTGTGTGGAGTGTCCCGGGCTCATTCCAATCGATTCAACGTCCAGAATTTAGTGGAAAATGATACCCCATACATCTTGGTGCCCGTAATATCAAAAGCCGTAGGTATGATGGGTATGAATCAAAACGGGTACCTACCTTCCAGTGGTTAAATAAGAGTTATGGGTGAAAATACGAATTTTGAAGTTGTCGATATACCCTGAATCCAGTTGTCATTTCCACTAAATTTTGGTAGCACCGAATCGAACGATACGGCCCCAAAACGATCACCATTGGGGCTGGCTAAATGATACCCCACACGCCTAGCTACCAGAAATCTCGAAAACAGGCGTTCAAAATGGGTAGATTGGCACACATTTTGACCCATACCATCATACACCAATCGTTCCGGGGTCCATTTCGACCCCACACATTTTGACCAATCAAAAAGTCAGGTATTATGAGGAACAGACGCTAACGGAACCATTCAACAGATTAACAATTTTTTCAACATGAGGGAAACAGTGGCTGTAGCGGGTCCCGGAACCATTTCAATCGATTCAGGATCCAAAATTTAGTGGAAAATGATACCCCACTCGCCTAGGTACCAGAAATCTCGTAAAGGCATTCGAAATGGGTAGATAGGTACCCATTTTGATCCATAACTTCATTCAGAGGGCACCAATCGTTCCGGCTCATAATTTATTGGATTCAACGCTCAAAATTTAGTGAAAAATGATACCCCACACACCTAGGTACCAGATATCTCTGATAAAACACATTCGAAATGGGTAACAGATACCCATTTGGACCCATACCCTCTTCCAGTTGGTGCCAATCGTTCCGGGACCCGCCTCATTGGATTCAGCGTCCAAAATTTAATGGAAAATGATACCCCACACGCCTAGATTGCCAAAAATCTCGAAAATCCATTTTTCGAGAAACACATTTTGACCCCTACCCCTCCCAAATTAGGTCCGATCAGGCTGAAAAGTTTCGTGGACCGACCTAGGCCAGGAACAGACTTTGATGTTAGGTTCTTCTCATGCTGATCCCAACGAAGACATTGATCTTCATCTACCCCAAATATCGATAGATCAGCGAGACGAGCTGGAGGTGTATTTGAAGAAGAACATCCAACCAGAAATAGTAGAGGGAATGCTGTCATCAGAAGCTGCTTGGAACGCTATCAATTTGTTTGTCACAGAAGCGGGTGATCGCATTCTATTCTGTGGCACTTTATGCTCCCAATATTAGGAACCTCCAGCATTGTTCTGCTTTTCTGGCTGCTTGGTCCCAGCCATTGCCAGACACGATGTACGCAGTACCATCTAATGTATGATTACTTACACCTATACCCTTCTACTTGAGTGTTTATCTGGTAGTTATATCTTCAGCTCAGTCTCAAGATATGTTCTATGTATTTTTCAAGTAATATTATATAGTAAATATTTCATTCTTTCATTTCCTAGATGGATCGGCCTCGTGGAAGAGCCACCGGTGGGAGAACGCGAGGAAGGGCGGCCCCAACCGGAGATCCATCTCAGACAGCGCCACTATCAGGAGTAAGTTGTACTTTTGGTGTTTGTGATTAAACGCTATTTCGGTGGGCGTTGGTTTTTTATCGGCGAACTCATTTTCCAGGCCTGGGCCGCCAGGGGAAGAGGAAATTCTGGTGGTGGACCACCACCAGCCGGCTCCCAGCCTAGTGAGCCTGTGGACAAATTGGCTCAACAAGTGAAGGCCGTTGCTTTGGCACCAACTGGGTCGCCATCAGGTAAGATGCGACGACGAGTGAACAAATTAATGTTATTATTATTGTTATTAGGCCACCTGGTGTCCGTCCAAACTTATTTTTCAAATGGTTCAGTTCAGGAGGTGATTCTATGACCGATTTTCGCTTGCTGAACGATTTGGGTCACCAACATTCGACCAAAAACCTATCCTTTCTTAACCTCTTTATGCCTTAGTTACTATTAGAGATGTGTAGTTCGCGAACGAACTAGTCCAAATGAACTGCTCCAGAGTGTAAACTATTCACATCAGTCAGCAGTTCAGGCGAACTACAGTTCAGTTCGGCTTGGCATGGCAACTCTCAGGCGCATACACACATAGTTCACCTTCCTTATAGTTCAATAGTTCCTTTGGTCCTGATTGATTTGTATGTCTGAACTATTTTGAACTAGCTGGCGTTCGTCACCAGTAAAATAGTCACTAGGCGTTCAAAATCAAGTTCAATCATAGTTCGTCCATTCGGTTGAGAAGTTGTGTAAATAGATCACCATGCTGTGATTCATGGCATTGTCAATATTGTCATTGCAGTTGCCTGCTATAATATGATATTATTAGAGTCCCAGTTTTGATGACCTGTTTGTTTCTTATTAACTTATTATAGCTATTTTGACTTGTTAACAAGTTTCATTGTAAACTTATCTTCAGTTTAGATAATAACTGGAAGCTATTTCGACTTGTTAACTTCATCTGGTCCAGAGGTGTAACAATGCAGTGCAATGAAGCTAAACTGCTAAAATCTAGTCGATCACGCATTAATTTAAAAATGAGAACTAGATAGTTCCTCAAGCTAGTTCACTTTAGTGAAAGAGAGAAGAGATAGTTCAGTTCAATGATCTACTTTGCCCCATCTCTAGTTACTATTACTGTACAATCGGAAGAAGATGCAATTTTCTAAACTTGCTGAATGAATTACGAGTAATACGAAGAAACCAAAATTGGTTGACAGGTATATTTTTGATTTGAAAAAATTCATACTCTGAATCTACAAAACCGCTGCTTTTAATCGACGTTGCCTTAACTTGAGTTTAGTTACACCAGTTTGAAAATTAATAAATGAATAACAGAAACTGCTCATTCTCAGGGATAGGTTATTCCGCGGACCAGTGGCATGGAGGCTCATTTCAATCGACTCAGCGTCCAAAATTTAGTGGAAAATGATACCCCACACGCCTATGTACCAGAAATCTCAATAAATTGCCAGTCTTCGAAATAGATAGTAGACACCCATTTTGACCCGAAATTTTTTTTCTGGTGGGCACCAATTCCAAGACCCGTTTCATTGGATTCAGCGCCCTACATTTAGTCGAAAATAATACCCCAAATGCCTAGATCGCCGAAAATCTCGAAAATCCATATTTCAAAAAACACTTTTTGAGCTATACCCTCCCTAAATTTGATCCGATTGGGCTGATAAGTTCTGAGGACCAACTAGAGCCGGGAATGGATCCCGGACCCAAATTTCAGATTTTAAGAAAATTTTCTACTACCGAAAACGGCGTGGACGGTGGACGAATGAACGGCGGACGGACATTGACATTTTTTCATCTAGACATCATGAAATGTCCAGAAAAAAATTTTTGAGCCGAATCTGAGTGATTGATTTGTAGAAACATTTTCTAAAAATCTAACATTTTGGTCAGTGTCCCGTTTCTGACTGTAGTTGATACTCTAAACTTCTCAGCCCGATCGGTCCAAATTTGGGGAGTGGGGCAAACTGTGTTTTACGAAAAATGGATTTTTGAGATTTTTGCTTGGGCGTGTAGGGTGCCATTTTCGACTAAATTTTGGGCGCTGAATCCAATGAGACGGGTCCCGGAATGATTGGCACCCATCGGAAGAAGTTATTGGTCAAAATGAGTGCCTGTCTACCCATTTCGAACGTGTCTTTTCGAGATTTCTGGTACCTAGGCGTGTGGGGTATCATTTTCCATTAAATTTTGGACGCTGAATCGATTGGAATGAGTCTCCATGCTCCTGTTCCAAGGAATAACCAACCCCTGTAAATGACTTAGCTGCTTTTTTGACTTTTGCCCTTTGCAATAATGAATCATGCTGGTAGGCTAAGCTGTCCTTTCAGGGGTAACGTGCTGCAATTTCCTTTGACCCAGCATTTTATTATTGAAACTATAATCCGTAATGCAGTGGGTTTGAAGGTTTTAGGAAGCAAGTCGAATTTCCTCCTCCTGAATTTCAATTCAATAAATCAATGTAATGCTTGAATCGTCGACAGTTAAGGCCGATAAATTTCTGCTGTGAACAACTCCGGCACAGCATGTATGGTGGCAAACAGAGAGAGAGAGAGATTTTATTGGCATTTGAATTGCTGTTAACATTACATATAAAATATTGGAGGATATTGATAATATTAACTGAACACTGGATTCGGAATACTTATACTGCGTAACAGTAGGCGTTCGCCCATTAGCGTTACGTTATACAATTTTAACTTAGAACTTTCACTTAGGTTAATACATACTTTCAGGTTTGTACAGAATAAAATGGATCTGTGTAGAACATGGAGAATGTAAAGCGGCCTTTTTATCATTAATACTAAATGAGGTTTAGGGTTTACTATGTTCCCTTCTATTTTATAACGGGTTGGATAGCTATATGAGCTTTGATCAAACACTATGCTTGGGCATTTGTAATAGTAGAAAAGCAAATCTTTTATGAAGGATAGGTATTTGTACACCCTGTCCTCATTTGGAACTTCCTCATATCTGGGCAGCTGGCTGACCAAGCTTTCAACCTTGCAACAAAGGCGGTTGGCGTTTCGGGCATTGAATCAAAATTCATTGAATTTAACTTATTAAATATTCCATATTTACAATGACGACTTTTTGGCTGGCAAGTCGTTTCCAATTTCCTGAGCATTTGAAATGGCTCCTCGGAACGGACCAGGCTATGCATTTCGTTGTCGATGCTCTGTACAATTATGGCCAAAAATTTCTTGAGTGTCACCGCTCCTGCTGCCGAAAACTCAGGGGGTATGGCTGGATTCTCCTCAAATGTGAGTCCTCAACCATGACTCAATTTTAGTCATCAGCCTTTCAAACGATGACTGGTTGTCAGCTGGCAATCTTTGTAAACATAACCTTGTTGGCCAGAGACATACTTTTGGTCGGATTTGTGTGGATGTTAGGGGTTAATAATAATAATTGCTGATAATTCTTTGAATGGCCCTTTCAGGAGAGGCTAATCCATCTGATGCTGGCGTCGCCAGAGGACAGGGCGACAAGGGCGGAAGGGGTGCCAACCGTCATACCAATGTCCCACGGAAGGAGGAGGTCCATCGCCCAGCTCATTTGACTGTCAAACAAGGTGTGTTTCACTTTATATCTCCTAACACTAACTATTTATTGTTGCGTGGATTTACCTTTTCTTATTATTCGAATCCGCAGGCACTAAGGGCGTGAAAGCCATCTTTCAGACTAACTATTTCCGACTGACCTCAGCGGTTGATTTGCACCTGTATCAGTACAGGGTGGACTTCAATCCTGATCCAGATGTTACTGTCATAAAGAAGGCGCTTCTCAAGATCCACAAAGAAAGGTTTGGAGCCATCTTCATATTTGACGGGACAGTACTCCTAACCAGGGAGCGCTTCAAGGAGGTTAGTTGGCGACGTGGTTTTACCTTATTTTGTTTTAGCTCCCAAAAAATGTGAACCCAAATGCGAATGGGAACCCAAAAGTTTCCCTGTGGCAACGACAGTCCATCAGACGCGCAACCAAACTTTATTAGTACGAAGAATTCAGCACCAGCAAATGTGGTTTCAGTTATGAATCTTTTTAGGATGGCTGTGATCCGTATAATTTGTAGGTATCCAGCAGGTATCCACTCGTAAATAAATTCGTGTACAGAAGATACCAGTGATGTCACTGTCTGGCGTGCACGCTGCGTACTTGACTTTAGTCGCCGCTAGTTTTTCTGCAGTTTGACAGGGGTTGGTTATTCCTCGGATCAGGCGCATGAAGATCCATTTCTTCAACATGAAAATGGGGAAACAGTGGATGTGGCGGGTCCCTGACCCACTCCAATCGATTCAGGGTCCAAAATTTAGTGGGAAATGATACCCCACACGCCTAGATTGCCGAAAATCGCAGAAATCCATTTTTCAATAAACACTTTTTGACCCCTATCCGCCCAAATTTGGTCCAATCGGGCTGAAAAGTTTCGAGGATCTACTAAAGCCAGGAACGGACCCCTGACCCAAATTTCAGATTTCTAGAAAATTGTCTACTACCAGAGACGGCGGAAGGACTTTGACTTTGATCTAGCCACTTTGAAACGTCCAAAAAAATTTGGGCCGAATCGGAGAGATTGACCTTTTGCATGGAAGCATAGGTTGATTATTCAAGGAATAACCAACCAAAAAATTTTTGGTTGGATTCATGGATTCATAAGGCGTGGTTTTACAATATATCTATTTCTGAGGGTATTCCGTTCCAAAATCCCCGCCAGAACGTGTTTCATTTACCTCAAATTAAAAATTATCGCTCTTTCCCCTGCATAACATCTGTTTTGATTTGCAGCTAAGTTTGATTTCTGAACGGAAGGATGGCACCCCAGTTCAGATAAAGATTAAGCACACCGCCGACATGGCTCCAGGAGACCCGCACTATTGCCACCTCTTCAATCATGTTTTGAGGACCTGCTCGGAAGTGATGGGTCTTGAACTCTTGCGTCGTGATTATTTTGACCCAAATGGAAAAGTAAGTCCTAACTTTATTGGTCTAATGACAGGCTCGATTCGTGTCTCTTCAGGTGTCCAGCTTCCCCCTCGTCCACAATTTGGGCTATGCCTCGATAACTCAGTTTGATCTGGGCGTGGGTTGACATGGATCGTATTACGTTTTTACGAGCTAGCGCACAGACGTGTTCACTGCCAGTACTCGAAGGGAACTCTTGCTTATTCAACTACGCCCCCCCCCCCCTCCCCACCACCATATGTTGAGGGCAGAGGGCAGTACTGCCTTTGGGCGCTGCGACCTCCATCGATCTATTCCGCCCTCACTAATAAAACACCCGCGAGATCCTCGCCTCCCTAAGGTAGCAGAGGATCCCATCAGGGGCCATCTTTGCGATATCATCAGGGCTGGGAAGCCCTTTATAGAAGATCCGCTGCCGAGTGGTTGGCAGCTGGACACTGGCATAGCGCGTGCACAGCTGTTTCCGCCTCCTCTGCACACCAGCAGCATTTTACTGTCTCTGATTTGACCAGCTTGCCCAGGTGGTACCTGAGAGGGTAGTATAGAGATGAGGATTCTAAGCTCCCTCCTGCTCAACGTGAGGAGAGTCTCTGCCTTCTGTTAGTTTGGTGAGATAAGGAGCTTGGACTGCCTGACGCCAACTTGCCTCTGCCTGTATGCAGCCACTTGTGAGCGCTCCTACAATATGACATGCTGGTTCAGGTAGCATTTGTAAATCCAATCCCAAAGTTAAGGACCAATTGGACCTGCTTGGAGGGGAGGTTGGCATCCTCGTTTCTCGTGTACCCCGATGACCCGGCGCCCAGAGGAGCGTCACCGCGTCCCTCCTTGCGAGCCTCTTCAGGGACTGAAGGCACTCCCACGCCAGCCTTGAGGTGGAATTCAACTACTTGCATTCATTGCAGTTGATCTGAAATATTCATTGTAGCGACTCTATGGTGAATATTCGGTTCAATGATACATGCAATGCCCAAAAACAAAGATTACTGGTAAGAGGGGGGAAGGGAGGTTCAACATAATCCTACATGAGTTCTAGTCTGGATGCTGTCAGTGCACCATCTATCATCATTCTTGTAATCAGATTCGCTGTTGATGTGTAGATTTGATTTCCATGATTTCAAGCATCGCCAAATTTGTGCTATAAGTCCAAAACTGTCAGTTGTTTTGTCGATGCTGTGATTGTTAAAATTTAAACTACGCGTAGGCAAAAAACCCGCCGAGGGAAAGCCGAGAGGCCGTTGTGTCAGCAGCCCTGAAGTTATAATAGGTCGATAGCTCTTGTCTCATTAGTAGCTTCCTGTCGTGCGGTTGTAAGCTCTTCAGAATAACAAAAGTACATTTTATATTAAAAAAAGAAAAATCACAGGGGTTGGTCTCAAGACTCAACTCATTTCGATCGATTCTGCGGACATAACCTCTTCTGGTGGGCGCCAACCGACTAAGACCCGACTCATTGGATTCAGCGTCTAATGTTTAAGGGAAAATGATACCCCACACGCCTAAATCGGCAAAAATTTCGAAAATCCGTTTTACGAAGTACAAATTTTGACCCCTCTCCCCTAACCCTAAATTTGATCCGATTGGGATTAAAAGTTTTGAGGACCATCTAGATCCGAAATTTCAGATTTATAGAGAATTGTCATCCACCAAAGTCGGCGTGGACGGCAGACGGACTTTTGGTTGGTATTTCCTCGGAGCATAAGTGTGGAGACTTATTTCAATCGATTAAGCGTACGAAATTTAGTGGAAAATGATACCCCACACCCCTAGGTACCAGAAATCTCGGAAACATATTCAAAATGGGTGGATAGATACCCATTTTGGCTCATAACTTCTTCCGGTGGGTGTCAATCGTTCTAAGACCCATATCATTGGATTCAGCGTCCAAAATTTAGTAAAATGATACCCCCACAGCCCTAGATCGCCATTAATCTCGAAAATCCATTTTTCGTCGTAGGTATACATTTTGACCCCCTACCCCGCCTAAATTTAGTCCGATCGAGTTGAATAGTTTCGAGGACCAACTAGAGCCGGAAACGGGTCTCTGACCAAAATTTCTGATTTTTAGACACATTTTTACTACCCTAATCGGCGGATGGACATTTACCAATTTTAATGTAGACAGCTTGAGACGTTATGAAATAAATTTGGGCCGAATCGGAGCTATTGACTGTTAGCATGAAAACGTAGGTTGATTATTCATGGAATAACCAAACATGAAAAGACCATTACCAACATTAATTTCTTGAATGCTGAACACGAGGCTGCTGATTGTAATTCAAAAACCCCCACGACAAGAAATTTGGTTCTGGGGAGTAACTATACTTGTATCCCCCCCCCCCTCCCCCAATATATCTGTCTTATTAGAAACCGATCTTTAATTGGATCCTCAACTTGTTCTGTTTGCAGGTCACTCTTTCGCAGTATAACTTGGAGGTCTGGCCGGGGTTCAAGACCTCGTTCCTCCAATGCGAAGAAGAGGTACTTTTAAATGTAGATTTCGTATCGAGGGTGATAAGGCTGGACACGGCCTATACATTACTCGAGGAAACGAGAATGGAAGGCAGAGATAAGTGGAAGGTACGTAAACGAAAGTGAAGAAACTTTAGCTTAATTTTTCTCTTTACCAATTAGAATTCATTATTCATTGAGGATTCCGTCCATTTGGCGGAAAACTTCATTCAACAAGCAGTCATTCAGGTGGAAAGAAGAGTTTTTGTTGTCCCATGTTTTTGAGGAAACATTTTGTCTTGAATCAAACTGAGTGAAGAAGAGTATGAGGCAGCAATACGTGCTCATCAATGTTGCTAGGTTAGCTTGTTCAGTAAAAACGCTGCAAATTCTTACACACGGGTTGGTTATTCCTCGAATGGGGGAAACAGTGGGTGTGGCGGGTCTCAGACCCATTCCAATCGATTCAGGGTCCAAAATTTAAGGGAATATGATACCCCACACGCCTAGGCACCAGAAATCCAGACACATACAAAATGGGTGGATACATAACCCATTTTGACCCATAACTTTTTCCGGTGGGTGCCAATCGTTCTGGGACACACATCATTGAATTCAGCGTCCAAAATTTAGTGGAAAATGACACCCTACTCGCCTAGGTAGCAGAAATCCCGAAAACACATATTCAAGATGGGCGTATCTATGGGGCACTACGACACTAATTTACTATTATAATATTGAGAAAATGTAGGTAATTTAGAAGGCTATAATAATTGTATTAAATTGAATTGAATGGTACGAATAAAAAGCTCGGACAGTAAAAAGAATTGTAGGCAACTGCTCAAAATTGGTTGCTAAGTTTAACAGCTGGTTATAAACAACAGGATATGACGATGTGTTTTGTTTGTCTATTCGGCTGAAGTCACCCACATGGGTAATAAATACCCAATTTGACCCATTACTTCTTCCAGTGGGTGCCAATTGTTCTGGGACCCATTTTATTGGATTCAGCGTCCAAAATTTAGTGGAAAATCACACCCCACTCGCCTAAATCACCCAAAATCTCGAAAATCCATTTTTCAAAAAACACATTTTGACCCCTACCCCCTCCAAATTTGGTCCGATCGGGCTGAAAAGTTTCGAGGACCCATCTCGGCTGGGAACAGACCCCTGACCCAAATTTCAGATTTTTAGAACATTTTCTACTACCAAAAACGACGTGGACAATGTACGGCGGACGGACATTGACCTTTTTTGATCAGGACATCATGAAACGTCCAGAAAAAAATTTTAAGCCGAATCGGAGAGGTTGACCGTTATCATGAAAACATAGGTTGATTATTCAAGGAATAACCAACCAAAATGAAGAAAATGTGTTAAAAAACAAGTGTTTATGGCGATATTAGCTGTGGAATTCAGTTCTTGAACAACAGTGGAATAAATTCCGTCCTAACTTCACGATGAATGTGAATCGATTTTCATATTAATTTACTCATCTTGAAAAACGCTACAATTCATTCACAGGAGACTCATCTGAATCGGCTCGGCGTCCAAAAGTTGATGGAAAATGATACCTTACACGCCTAGGTAACAGAAAACTCGAAAAGACACATTCAAAATGGGTGATAGATACCCGTTCTGATTCATAATCTCATCCAGAGGGCGCTAATCGTTTCGAGACCCTTTTCATTCGATTCAGCGTCGAAAATGTAGTGGAAAATGATACCCCGCACGCCTAAATCGCCAAAATTTTCGAAAATTCATTTCAAAAAACACATTTTGACCCCTACCTTTCCAAATTCGTTATGATCGGACTGAAATGTTTCGAGGACCAACTCAAGCAGAAAAACGTGTCCCTGACCCAAATTTCAGAATTTAAAAAATGTTCTACTTTTAATGTTGGGACGGCGGAGGGACATTCGACTATTGGTTGGTTATTCTATGAATGATCAACCTTCTTGGGCCCAACTTTTTTTCTTGGCGTTTCAAAGTGTCTAGATCATATAAATCAAATGTCCGTACGCCATTTGGGCGAAGTAGGAGTCAAAATGTGTATTTTGAAAAATGGATTTTCGAGATTTTTGGCGGTCCGGAGGTGTGGGGTATCATTTTTTACTAAATTTTGAACGCTGAATCCAATGACATGGGTCCCGAAACGATTGGTGCCCTCCGAATGAAGTTATGGGTCAAAATGGGTACCTATGTACCGATATCAAATGTGTCTTTTCGAGTTTTGTGGTACCTAGGCGAGTGGGGTGTCATTCTCCTCTACATTTTGGGCCCTGAATCGATTGGAATGGGTCCGATACCCGCCACACCCACTGTTTCCCCCATTTTCCTCCATGTTGAAGAAATGAGTCTCCATGCTCCAGGTCCGATGATTAACCAACCCCTGTGAATGAGTTTGCAGCGTTTTTTGATCTAGACACCTTGAAATGCCCAGCAAAATTTTTTGTGTCGATTCGGATAGATTGACATTTTGCGTGAAAGGTTGATCATTATATAAACTTTTTGAACCATTCTATAACTTTTCCCTTATTAATTTCCAGGACTTATTCTTCAATGCCGTCCTTGGAACCACAGTGACTACGCGGTTTAACAACAAGAGCTACCGCGTGGATGACGTTGAGTTCACTGGCAACCCTAACTCAACGTTCGAAATCAAAAGCCAGGGGAAGACAAGCAAGATTAGCTATCGCGATTACTATCGTCAAGTAAGTTCCCCTGTTTTCCATTTGTCATATTGCTTGAAATAGCCGTTCAAGTTTCGTGTACAGTTTTCTTGTTATTTGTATTGACATGAAACGACTATCCTTATATATATCATTCCTAGAAATAAATGAAATAATTAGCGGGAACCAGTTTTGGTTTCCAACGGGGTAAATGTACGTTGGATGCTATCAATATGGTGGAATGTATCACCCTGGCATTGGATTCTGGGAAAAGAGTAATAGGCCATATCTATGGCCAAGGCGTTCGACACTATCCCGCATACAAGTCTTATTGAAACCCTTGTAGAAATGAATTTTAATCCTAACTTTATACCATGGAGTGAGGATTACTTGGCAAGGCGAGAGCATGGAATCAAAATCGGGGATCACTTGAGGTATCCTTGCTCTTTCAAATTCTCAGTACTACAAGGAACAGTGTTAGCCTCATTATACTTGTACATAATCTGCGGCAATGGCATCTTCTCAACGGGCATTGAGGGGAAAATCATATGTTTTCCACAGTCGAGGTGCGAGAGTGGATCGGATCTCCCTCCTACCTTGACCGCCACTGCCACGGGTAAGTGATCTGCAAATCCTCAACTCCAATTGACCGGTAGAAGACGTCATGCGCCAGTTAAAAGAGCTCGGTTCGATTAAAGGGGATTCAACGGCAATGAACGAAAGGCTAGACAGAAGAGAGGCTACTATTAAGGAGCAGAATAGCAACATCGTAGACTTGAGCAGGCTGACCCAAAATGTTGAAAAACGCTGCCATCCCTGAAGCCTGAACCCTAGCAAGTGCACGGTATCCACCCTTCATCGATCGTTATCTCCTATAAGCCATGTCCACAGCATCAATGGCCATCCATGATTTTGGGGTATGTCTGGATCCGCAGCTCACTTCAATGAGCATGTGTCGCAGGTCAACTCTCAAGCTATGCGGTCTCTTGGTTTCCTTAAGAGGAATACTAGAGAATTCACTCATACCCCAGCCCTCATCACACTGTATCGTGCAATTGTTCAGCCATGCCCCGAGTACGCCTCAGTCGTCTGGAGCCCGTTTTCTGGCTGCCACATTAACCTAATTGACCGGGTGCACAGGGCGTTCCTCCGCTACCTTGCCTTAAAATCAGGCATACATCGAGACAGCATTGTCTACGGCGCTCTCTTTGCGCACTTTGTTCTCTGGGCGTATTGACGCGCCGTCTCTCCTGGACCACATTGGCCTCCAGGTCCCAAGACCAGGCTCCCGCACACGTGACCTCTTTTGGGTCCCCTTCACGTCGACCAATTACATGCTGCACCACACTGCCAACCATCTGCTCGCTGCTGCTGATATGGATCTGTTCACCCCCTCCCACCATCATCAAGAGACGCTTGCTTGATGCTCTCTTACTCAAAGTTACTTACTCCAAAGTTTGATTCGACCAATATACTGTAAACTGGTCTTGTTCCCGTATAACAAAAATAAATAAATAGCCACGTACTCGTAAATATAATCTTTGTATCTTCTTAAGAGCAATAGGAAAATAGAAACAACTCATCCCCTCAGCGCAAGCTATGCTTAAAGAGGGGATTAGTGGTATAACTCAGTCAATGATCTATTGTTCACAAAATAATAAAATAGATGCTTTAAAAGAAACAAAAATCTGAATTTCAGAAATACCAAATCGAAATTAAAAACATGGACCAGCCGCTCCTTGTATCAAAGCCATCCAACAAGGATATAAGGCAAAAGGGTGCTGCAGCTACTCCAGTGAAGCTGGTTCCCGAATTGTGTTTCCTCACTGGAGTGACAGATCGAATGAGGTAAGCAGTTCTCCTGAACGTTTATGCTCGTTATTCTTCGAATAGTCAACCTATGTTTTCAGGCCAAAACTCAATCCCTCCCTCATTTTCTGGTGGTTTCAAGGTGTCCTGATCAGAAAACGCTACAAATTCATTCACAGGGAGTAGTTATTCCTCAGATCAGCAGCATGGAGACTCATTTGAATCGAGTCAGCGGCCCAAATTTAGTGAAAAAAATGGTACAACACATGCCTAGGTACTAGAAATCCCGAAAACCCATTTTTAAAATAGGTAAATTAATAACCTCTTTCGGTGGGCGCCAATCGGTCTCATTGGATTCAGCATCCAAAATTTAGTGGAAAATGATGACCCACACGCCTAGATCGCCAAAAATCTCAAAAGTCAATCTTTCAAAATACACATTTTGCCCCCCCCCCCCCTTCCCCCCCATTTTATCCGATTGGGCTGAAAAGTTTTGAGGACTAACTAGACCCCGGAAACGGGCCCCTTTCCATAATTTCAGATTTTTATAGAAAATTTCTCCCACCAAAGTGTGTTTTTTGAAAAACGAATTTTCGAGATTTTTGGCAATCCAGGCGTGTGGGGTATCATTTTCGACTGAATTTTGGACGCTGAATCCATTGAGACGGGTCTCAGAACGATTAGTGCTCACCGGATGAAATTACAGGTTCAAAATAGGTATTTATCAACTTATTTTGAAGGTGGGTTTTCAAGGTTTCTGGTACCTGTTCGTGTGGGAAATCATTTTCCATTAAACTTTGACCGCTGAATCCATTGAAATGAGTCCCCTTTCGCCTAGCTTCCGAGGAATAACCAACCCCTGTGATTATTCATTCTTCATTGAATGAAACAATAAGTGAGAACGATTAATAGGTTTTTATTAGTTCCTCTCTCACTTGGCTACTGCTGCGAATGAACTCATTCTTGTGTCCAATGAGATTTGACCTAAACTGTTGTTTGATAAACTTTTCTTCTTTTTTCCAGGGCTAATCGGTCCTTGATGACAGCTCTCGATGAGCACGTAAAGCTCGAACCCGGGAGTAGGATTAAAAAGATGGAACAAGGGTTCATGAAGAGGATGACTGACCATAAGGTATGTGCTTCCTCCCGATTTAACATTTTGTGATAGAATCAGTAACGTTGGGCGACGTTGACCGTAATTATTGCTTGGGAATAGGTACCTAGACTGGACTTCGTTGGCTTACATGCAAATTAAAATTATTCAGAGCCGGTTTATCAAATCACCGGTTGAATGGCCAACAGCTAAAGAGTCGATAAGTGTATGTGAGTCCTTAAGGAACTCATAAACTGCTTTGGGCAATCACAAGGACACTAACCACATCAAAAAAAAGGAAAATCCTTTATCACCTGGATGGAGTGATCCTGTTTTTGAGTAGAACGGACATAAGGCACATATATTCCGCGGATATAAGAGCAGCAGGCAGTAAATAAAAGGAGAGAGCCACTTTAGAAAGGGTGGGCTCGGCTGGATGGCGGGGATTCTTCCCCCTCCCTACCGGCCAGGTTGTGGGTGTGCTCAGGGTTAGTCTAAACCTAAGCTTTAGGGGAAGGAAGAATAAGATAGATCCTCCCCTAGATTTCAAACAAATTGGTATGGGCCTGTGATACTTGTTTAGGCTAGTTAATGTTGAATTTAGGTTTTTATCCAGGCAGGAAAGGAATATCCTAGTATTCGCCCTACCTACAGCGTTTTAGCAAAAGACTCCTTCGCAGGACTGTGGAGCACGCAGACCACCCGCGAGTGGCCTTCTGTAGCACTCCCGGCTTACTGTCTGTCCCCACACTTCAGTCTCATAAAGGAGAATCGAGTGGGGACTACCATGAAAAGGCGCCTTGTTGTGTGCCTAGGACCTCCAGTATCCGGCATCAACCGACTGAGGCTACAGCCTAAAGCTCTTTTAGTCGCCCGCTTTATATGTGCCCCGTATTTTAAGCGTAAGTCTATTTGCACTCGGTATCTAACATCTAAGCGTGTCAAGATCACTTCCCCACCCACTGTCATTGGTATGACTGTTGGAATCCTTCTGCCTGTTCTGAAGCCATGCTGACTTGGGGAGAGATTATGTGGGTATCAGCGACGACATTAGTGAAAACATCAGTCCTACGTTACATAAATTTGGCTCATACAACTAATGTTAACTCTTTGGAAAATCCTTGTTTTAAAAAAGGTTTATTTGAATAAACAAAATTACAAACGTGAGATAGAGCACAAGTGAATGATCAGAAGGAACTGAAGGTCCCGGAGCTCGCAGGCTCCTTATATAATGTCTGTACTGCCGACGCAGCGGTCTTCGTACGTCGAGTCTCATCTTCCTCGGGTCATCACATTATTTATACGTAACTCGCCCCCCCTAAGACATTTTTTGATCAAAGTTGGTCCGATACATTGTGTCTACCTTTGACAGTTCTATAATAGCGATACATGGTATAAAGTAATAGTCCTATAATAGCGATATACAAAATAATAGTCCAAATACTGGGGCTAATTAAAGTTAGGATTCGAGACCGTTCAATAGGCCTGAAGTCTTGTAAATTTAATGAGTCTAATTCTAATTCTCTTAAGTTAAGGATTCGATCTGGTAATTGTTCCGTCTTTAGTTTTGGTGTAATGTCTCCAATGATGAGCGGTTTCCCAGCTAGTTCATTCTTTGGAGCAAATAAGGTCTGGTTCTTGTAAATTAAGTGCAAGCTGCCTGGGGAGGCCAGGTAGATGCCAAATAGGGTTCTAGTTTCAGCTCCGTCTTTGTGAACGACGGTTATGGTGTCACCCTTTGGGAAAAACAATAGATACCTATTAATTTCGAGGAGTAGTGTAACCTGGTTGCTATCGATCGATAGTTTTACAAATTTACACTTAGAAGTGTCACTATTTGTTATAAATTCAATTTCGCATTCGGCTTTGGAGGGAGATTGCATATAGTTTGGACAGAGGTGTGTATGACCTACTTGCGGGCATTTCCGTGTAAGCGGAATGGTCCGTTTTTCAGAATTTAAGAAATATTTGGTTTCTGGGATTATGGCCATAAATTCGCCGTTTACGTTTGTTGGTAATGGTTCCAGGTGGTACTGGTTATATTGGATAGGGTCTAGTATGGGGATGTCGACAAAGTATATGATCTCTTCGGTTGTTATATAGCATCTAACCCGAAGGTAGGATTGGATTTGGCTTTGTAAGTCTTGTTGGGAGTTTTGTAACTGGTCTATGATTTTGTTGTATCTTTCCTCGTCTTGCGAGTCTAGGTTTCCGGTCACGAATTTTATGATCGAGCCGATCCCGTTGATTAGGCCTCGTTTGGTTTTTCGTGAATTAGGAAGCATCGGTAAGTGGATGTTGTCTAATTTTCCTTCTATCGTCCGTAGGGTAGCGTTTATGGAGTTTCTTATTGAGTCGGTAAGTTCGAATCCGATTTGGTCTTCCTTCAAAGTGGATACGGTCTGTAGGTACGTTGTTTTCAAGTTTTTGGTCTCGTCAATTAGTTCGGTGAGGTCGTAGTAGTGCGTAAGTGAGTGGTATCCGTTGACAATTCGTGCGGGTCCAAGTAAGCTAGTTAGTAGTCCGGGGTTTGAAGTAACATTTTTGATTTCCGATCCCAGGGATGCAGAGGTCGTAACCAATAAGAGGATGATTCTGAAAATTAAAGCAGTTCAGATTTTAAGATCTCATAACAGATCCTTTCTCTTAGGGAGGCAACGGTTCGGGGGTCGATTTTCACGGGTTCATCTAGTGTCACAAGGTTTGCAATCTGACACACGTAGGCTCCACAGTCGTGATTGTTGGTTTGTTGGGGAGTCTCCGGGAAGGCGTATGTACGCCATTCGTCCGGGTTGAAGGTTGCATCTTTTTTGCATTGGTATTCTAGTTGAAGGTACGATTTTACTTGGCTTAGGATTTGGTTGGGATTCATATTCAGTGAGTCGAAGTAGATAATCTCTTTAGACGGGACTTTGACCACAACAAGCCTCCAGTGGGCTCCTTCGTGGATAGGGATCAATATCAAGTCTTTTGCGAAAATGTCAGTTTTGCGGGTGTAATTGCGTACTCTTTCGTAGCCTAATCTGCTGAAGGATTGGTATAAGTAAATGTTGAATGAGTGAGTTTTGGGGAGCTTACTGTTTGATCGACTTCTTTGGTCGATCAATTCCATATAGAAGTTTATTACTTGGTCGTCGAACCAATTGTTGCCTTTGGTAGTAAGTAGGTTTGCACGGGTAAGTTTTAGTCCAAATTTTTCTACCAGGACACTGGATTGATCAAGGGACTCGTCCCAAGCGCTCGCGGTAGTGTCTGTGAACTTTTTGGGTCGCCGTACGTTACTCAGGTGGATCTTGTCTTTGGTGTTATGGTGACGCGGGATGATTTGGGCTGTTTTCAGCTCTGGGTTTATTAATTTTATCGTCTCTTTGTTAAACTGGGGTTTTGTTTTGGATTGTTTTTGAACGGTCTTTACGTAGACCTCTGGGGGTATAGGTGGTGTATCTTCGCGGTTTTCGTTCAGTTTCGCGATTACCTTGGTTTTGTCTTCTACGAATTTGTCACGTAAACGCGCGTATAAGATCTTCATCTTTTCTCGATGATTTTCCACGTAGTTGTTCGTAAGGAATTTCTCAGCGTCAAAATCTAAAAAGGTTGATTGTTTTATGTGTCCGTATAGGAGTTCGAAAGGCGTCATTTTTGAAGTAGAATGGATGGAGTTGTTGTACGCTACTATGGCGTAGTCCACTTTAGTTCGGCAGGAGGTTTTCTTAAATTCGGGTTTCAGGGAGAAAATCCTATAGTGCTCGATTAGGGTTGAGTGGAATCTTTCAACTATGGAGTTAGACTCGGGATGTTGTGAGGCTGTATAGTGGACATTGACTCCATGGAGGAGCGTGAATTCGCGGAATAAGGAGTTCTGAAACTCGGTTCCGTTGTCCGTGACGATGTTATTTGGCGAGCCGTGATGTTTGAAATATTGAAGAGTAGCTTCAGTTACATCGAGGGCGTTGGCGGATTTCAATGGGTACGCTTGCGCATAACGGGAGAAGGAGTCGACCAGTGTCAAAAATTTTGATCCGTCTAGCGTGATAGTATCCATATGCAGGGTTTCTAGAGGACGGGTAGCCGTTGGGGTCACGTTGTATTTGATTTTTAGGGGCGTGCGATCGTATTTGCATTTAACGCATGTCTCGCAATTGTTGACGTACTTTTGTATAGTCTCTCTCATGTTCGGCCAATAAAAGTCTCTCTTTAATCTAAGGTGGCTTTCGTCTATCCCGCGATGGTTCGTTACGCCTTCGTGATACCTCTTGATCAGTTCTGTTCGCTCGGTGTCCGTGAGTACGTCTTTTAGGAGTTTTGTATATTTGGTCATGTTAATTTCAGAGAAGGCAAAGTTTTTCGTCATTATGTTCACAAATTCTGGGTAGATGTTCGTGGTGAAATATATCCCGTATTTGATTTTAGGCTGCACGTACTCTTTCACAAATTTTGTAATGTCTCTTTCCAAGTGTTTGTCTGTGACTTGTACGATCGTTCTCGTTTTGTCGTTGAACAGTTTGGAGACTTGTACATCATAGTCGAATTGGGTTTGGACGATTTCTATGATAATTTGGTTTCGGCAGGTGTTCACGGGCTCGTCTTTGATCGGTATAGCTACTACTGCGTCGCCTATGGCATTCGAGTGCATGGTGCTAGTAGGATTCGACATTGAGTCGTCGGAATCTAAATCCGCGATGGTCGATCGAGCTTCACAATCTGGTTGTGCGGCAAGGGAGTTTAGGTCTAGTTCGTGGTCTAAAAAGTGCCTGGACGTGGGCGTGAGCCCTTGTACGAATTCTTCTACAACCGCGTCGAGGTCAGAGTCGTCTGTTTCGATGTTATTTAGGATGGCTACTCGCGAGAGAGCATCGGCATTGGTGTTAAGTTGGCCTTTTTTATATTCGATATCAAAATCGTAAGCGGCTAATTTCGTGCGCCATTTGAATAGCTTAGAGCTCGGTTCTTTAATTGACGAAAGCCATTGCAGGGGTTTATGGTCGGACAGGATTTTAAACTTTCGCCCGTACAAATACGGTCGGAAGTATTGTACACCCCATACTATAGCCAAGAGTTCCCGTTCTATTGTCGATAGGCGGGCTTCGGAATCGTTCAAAGTCCGGCTGGCATACGCTACCGGAAGGTCAGCACTCTCGGTCATTTGGCTCAGCACGCAGCCGATTGCGAAGTTACTTGCATCACAGGTCAGGCGAAACTGCTTGCTGAAATCTGGGTATTGCAAGATGGGTTCGTTGGTTAGAAGGGCCTGACATTTTATGAAGCATTCCCTATAATACGGGCAGTTGATGTCGATTTTGCTACCCTTTCTAAGACACATGGTCATGGGTTTTATTATTTTTGCAAAGTCCTTGATGAATCTTCGGTAGTAACCGAGTAAGCCTAGGAATGATTTTATCTCGGTCGTGGTTTTGGGAATGGGGTAATTTAGGATTGCTTTTATCTTATCCGGGTTTGGCTTCACTCCTTCGGGAGTAATAACGTGGCCTAGGTACGCGACTTCAGTTCTGAGGAATTCCGTTTTGTCTAGCTGAATTTTTAGGTTCGCTTTTCGGAGTCTTTTGAAGACCTCCTCTAACCTGGCCAAGTGCTCGGCTAGTGACACGCTGAATACTATGATGTCGTCTAGGTAAACGCAACAGTATTCGTTAGAGATTCCTCTCAAGATGTTATCCATCAGCCTCTGGAAAGTAGCGGGGCTGTTTTTGAGACCGAAGGGCAAGCGTGAGAATTCTAGGTGATAGTTGGGGGTGCTGAAGGCAGTTTTTGCTCTACTTTCAGGGTCGACTTCGATCTGATGAAAACCTGATTTGAGGTCGATCACGCTGAAATACTGGCACCTACCTAACTTGTCTAATAGTTCGGATATCTGCGGCATGGGGTATTTGTCATCCAACGACTTTTCGTTCAGTTTGCGATAGTCAATGACGATCCTGAACTTTGGTTTGCCACTGGCATCCGCTTTCTTTGGAACGATCCATATAGGGGCATTCCATGGGCTGTCCGAATGTTTGACGATACCTTGGGCCAGCATTTCTTCTACCTGTCTATCCACTTCTTGCCTATAGATTTCGGGAAATCTGTAATTGCGGGCGTAGACCGGTACTTCGTCCGTCGTTCGTATTTGGTGTTTAATTTGGTGCGTGAATGAAAGGGGTTCGTCTTCTTGGTGAAAGACGTCGGCGTACTTCGTCACTAAGTTTATTATTTCGGTTTTTTCTTCTTCGTTCATATGTTCCATGCGAAGTCTGGATAAGTCAAATTTGAATTCTAAATTGTCTTCGTAAAAGTTGTTGAGGTTTTCCGATTTTTCGGGGTGTGGAGTTTCTCCTACCTCCTCTACTATCACGGGAGAAACTTGTGTAAATTTAACGGGAGTTCTTTCCGGGTTTAGGATTCTAACGTGGGCTTCGAAGTCTCTTACCCTAACTAAACTCTCGGGGATTTCTAGTTTTCCAATGCGTGTGTATGGTATGACGGCGTCGCCGTTTTCGAGGTTTCCCACTCGCACTTTGATTTGTTTAATCATTCGCGCGTCAATGAGTTGCGTTTCAGCCGTTTCCGTGCCTAAGTAGTTGAGGGGAATTTCGATTTTCGGGGTTTTCAAAACATTTCTGTTCAAGTCAACTGAGGCTTTCAGTATTTTTAAATTGTCCAATCCGAGTAACATGTCAAATTTCTTATGGAAGTTAAATACGTTAAAATTTAATCGCAGGTTCCTTGTTTTGAAGAAATCGCCGCACGGGACTACTGCGGTAAACTGCCCTTGGGAAGAGCCGTGGGCGGTCCTCACTTCAAAACGTTCTAGGCGGAGTTTGTCTTTGAAGAAGTGATCCGCAACGGTAGAATTAATATACGATTTTGTGCTTCCTGTGTCTATTAGAATTTTTAGTTCGGAACTGGGCACAACGATGTATGGCAGTTCGGATATTGTCTTATTCTCTAGGTTACTTAGATAATACTGGGGGGTTAAGCTGATATTTACAGGTTCTATCGGTTTTGGATCGTCTACGTCAGTGTTAGGTTTTCGAGGCCCGTTTCTTCTAAAAAAGGGTTTTCCTCTTGTGGTTGTGTTTGCTCGTCGTTTGGTTGCGCTTGGTCTTTGCAACCAATTTCGCTCTCGGGGTTCGAGGAGGCGTCTTCCATGTGGTGGAAGTTGGCGTTGACAGTGCGCCACGACATGGGCGTGGGCTTCATGGTGCTTGCCGCACGAGGGGTGAAACTCTGGTTCAACGCTTTCGTACTCTGCCCCGGTGAGGGGCTGTTGCGGGGATTCGCAAACTGAGTTGTAGCGTTGAAAGGGGGTTTACTGTTTTGTGGATACTGGGACCGGTGGGTGTTCTGTGTGTTGTTTCCCGGCTGGAATGGTTTGTTTTGGGGCCTTTGGCCGAAATTCCCACTTTTCTGGGGGAAGTTTCTCGGATTATTCCTACCAACGTTTTGTAGGTGTTGGTAGTCGTTAGTGAGCCACGATAAGGCGGTGGCTAGTTCGGCTGGTTGCCGTGTGCGCAATAAACTGCCAAGGGGCTCGCGAAGATTTAGTAAGAAACACCTTAGGGCAAGCCGTTGGTAGTTTAGGATCAGAACCTCCGAGTGGTCCACGTTATGGTTTTGTAGGTAAGCCACTAAGAGATTATAGATTTTTAGAATTTTATCGTGGAACGTGAAGGCGGATTCACCTTCGGCCTGTCTCAGACCCACTAGTGTTATAACCAAATTTAGGTCGTCCCTTCTATCGGAATAGGCGTTTAGCAACGCCTCTTTGATTTGGGCAAAGGTGTTTATGGAGGCAGATGCTACATGATTCGCCGCTGGGAGAATAATTTTCGCTTTGATGCTACTTACTAGTGTAAAAGGGTGTTGGTTTGGTCTTTTGACCTCGTTCGTTTGATTACACGATCAGCCCACCTGCTGGGCAGGCTGATCTAGATTATATTAGGTATTAGAGGAGAGTGGTCATCACTGGCAGCAGAACCCTTTGGGGTCGCTAACCTTTTTGTTGTCGCTACCGTACGAACGTTCGCTCCTTTTTCATCGATTTCCATCGTTTTTCCTTCGTTCTTTTTTGTTTTCGTCGTGTTTTCTTTAAAACAAGGCTTCCGCAAAATTTTTTTACGATCGTTCGCGCATTATCCCTTGTTTTTCTCGCGGGTAGAACTTCCCGTGTGCCTTCGAGGTTATGGAGACGCCGCCGCGAACCGTCTCTGGCGCCTCGCAGTTGTCGCTCCCGTTCACCCCGATGGGGCAGCCGACACCACCCTCACGTCGGCGGGTGTCTTCAGGCTCTCGAACGCCCGGAAGAGGATGTTGCTGAGGGACTTCAAGCCGTCCGTAGCCGATCGGGCTCAAAAGCAGAATATCGGGGTAACCCTCTTATTTGACGACAAATTGGGGGCTTGGGGCCAGGAGGCTTCCCTCCGCAAACCCAAGCCTCGAGATGGGGCATTGGCCGGCTCCTCGCAGTCAACAAATCCGGCCTCAGGGCCGGTGGCCCGCGCCCCCGGCTCATCCCGTGACCAGGGAAACGCCCGTTGGCCTGGCATCGGTCCCCGCCCGGCCGCCTCTCAGGGGCAGTCCTCGTCGTCCCGGAAACGGGTGGAGTTTCGCCGTCGGGGAGGGCAGACGAAGTCAGCGCGCCGTTAAATCAGATTCAGTATCGCTCTGGCTCTCGCATCGTTCGCACCTCTGTTGCTTCGCTCTGTGTTTTTCGTCTTAAATCGTGGCAATTTAAGTTGTAATTCGTGATTTTTCGCTTTCTCGCGCGGTGAATTTTATCTATCGCATCTCGTCCAGCCTTCAGTCTCAGAGTTTGTACACAGCATTTTAGCTTTCTTACTTTTTTATTGCATCATCTGCTGGGCTCCTCACGGGCTTCTCTGAGTGGGATCGACTTTGTACCCCGCTATCTCCGTCGCTCGGTCAACCGATTGTTGTTGTTCCTGACCACATCATTCCCCTCCCCACTGTGATCTCCTTCCACTCGCTACTGGATTCCCCACCATAGGCGCCCCACCGTCTGCCTTGCTTTGCGCCTTGGTTCTTTAGCTCCTCTAGAACCGCCTTACTTTTGTGCCGTGATGTCTTGCGGCAGGTCTGACTGTCGGGAGCCTCTGCTGACTGAGGATTCCCTACGTTGCACTGTCTGTGCATTGCCCCTTCATTTTGGATGTGCTGGGCTCACGGAAACCAATTTTCGGAAGCTTTCAAGGGCCGCCATTGCTTCTTGGAAATGCGGGCAACGCAAATCCCGACCATCTCCACCTGATCTCAGCAATTTTCTCACAAAGCGTGACTTCGAGATGTCGTTGGAGAAACACATGAAGTCTCTGCAGTCATTCCTCCAGGATACTATTCGCGAGCAATTGGGCAGTCTAGAGGGCCGCGTTACTGCTCTGGAATCACAGGGTGCTCAGAGTGCTGCCGATATACAGGCCTTGAGGGCTGACATCGAAGCTGTTAAGCTTGTTTCCTCCAACCCACCTCTGCTTGTCAAGGGGCCAGCCAATGACGGTCCCCCCTCTGCCTCACGTACCTCTGCCCTGATAACTTCGGCTGATGAGATCTTCCATGAGATTTCAGATCGTCAGCGGCGCGCTTCCAACTTTCTGTTCTACAACGTTCCCGAGCAGGCAGGCTCTGCATCAGCTCAAAATGATTGTGCATTCATCTCCGACGCTCTCACTAAACTCAACTTTGTATATGATATTCATCATCGTTTCCGTCGTCTGGGCAGGGCGCCTAAGAACGATCGACCCCGTCCTCTCCTCGTTACTCTGGACTCTCCTGGCTCAGTCTCAAGAATCCTCTCTGCCAATCGGGCTTCATCTTCGCCACTCTTTGCCATCTCAGCGGACAGGACTCCAGCCCAGTGCCGTCAGCTTGATGAGCTCCGCCTTGAGTTGCGTAGGCGAACTGACCAGGGTGAGTCTGACCTCACTATCAAGTTTGTATCCGGTATTCCTCGTATAGTGAAAGTTCGCCGCTCTCCTATTTCCCTTCCAAAAAACTCCGAAATAAGCCTAGTTCCATTAAACTAACTCTTCTATACCAGAATGTCTGTGGTCTAAATACCAAATCGTCTGATCTGCACCATCTTGCTCCTCATCTTACTTACGATCTTCACCTTCTCACTGTGACCTGGCTTCGTCCTGAGGCGGACTCCTCTGAAATCCGTCTCTCCAACTACACATCTTTCGCACCGTTCCCATTCGAATAATACGATTAAGCACGGTGGAGGTGGGGTGTTAGTTGCTGTCTCCACTCGTCTTCGCTCGATCCCCGTCTCTTGAGCGAATTTCCGTCGTGCTCCCGGATCTCTGTCTGATTGTGGGGACCATCTACCTACCTGGCTACTGTCCAATCTCTGCATACGTGCGGTTCTTCAAGGACCTGGAATTCATCACCACTTTGTATCCTGGTTACCACCTTCCTCTCGCTGGGGATTATAATTTATCTAGTGTCCTATTTTTTTCCTGGAATGTTGACTCTCCCTCCTCTCCACCATCGTCAAAAGGGTATGCTGTCTACAAAGCTCTTTAGCTGCTCAATCTCACACAGTTCATCACCACCTGAACTACTCACCGTACCATCTGCCCTTCCAGGCGCTTCAAATACTCTTTTTTCTATAATAATAATTTTTTTTTAAAACAATTTTCTATTGTAATTGGGCTTGTTCCCGTTATTGTAATAAATAAAAAAAAATAAGTACAATTTTTTTCCAGGTAACTTAGCCCTCCTTCTCGTCAACCGGCTCGGCCCTTCCTCTATCTCCGCCTCCATTGGACCTGCGAGGGCGCGAGCCGTCGGTAACCGACGGCTCGGTCTCCACGACTCGTGAGGCTTCGGTTACCGAAGTTCTCCCCAGGGGCGGCTCGCCCGCGGCCGACGTTCCGCCGGGAATCCGGCGGCTCCTCGTCCGCAACCAGCCGATGCTGAGCTCCCGCCCGGATGTCTCCCCGGCCGTGGTGACTGAACTCGCGAGAGTCCAGCGTGAGGGTTGGTCCGCCTCCGTCTTCTCGGCGGTCCGGGAGCGATACCCGGCCCTCCCGCACTTCCCGGAATTTACTCCTCCGGCCCTGGACCCGGCTGTCGCCGAACTCATCCCCTCGGCGGTACGGGACAAAGAGGTCCGACGGGGGGGGGGGGGGGGGGTCCGACGTCGGCTAGCCGTCGGCTGGCCGACTAACGTCTACGGGCCTCCCGTGCCGTTACGTCATGATGACGTCCGCGGTTAGGGCTGTCAACTCTGACCTCGACAATTAACGTCGACTGTTCTCGAAAAATGACGTAACCTTGAAAAATAAGTCCACTGATCTCGAAAAATGACGTGCCCTTAAAAATGACGTCCACTGTTTTCGAAAAAATGACGTCAGCTGACTTTGATAACATCGATGACGTCATGTGGGGGTCCGACGTCGGCTAGCCGTCGGCTGGCCGACTAACGTCTACGGGCCTCCCGTGCCGTTACGTCATGATGACGTCCGCGGTTAGGGCTGTCAACTCTGACCTCGACAATTAACGTCGACTGTTCTCGAAAAATGACGTAACCTTGAAAAATAAGTCCACTGATCTCGAAAAATGACGTGCCCTTAAAAATGACGTCCACTGTTTTCGAAAAAATGACGTCAGCTGACTTTGATAACATCGATGACGTCATGTGTTGCGGTACGATCACTTTTATTCTACTGCCATTGACTATTATCAAGTCTAGAAGAGTGCTGGAGTTCGCCGAGTGATGCGTCGCCGCAAACAGAAGAAATCGCAGGCCCAGAGAATCCAAAATTCTGCGCAGCTGACGACTGTAGGCATTGTTGGTCAATAAATCGAAGTTGAAGTCACCTAAAATAACCACGTGGCTGTAGACCGCTAAAAACTTGGAGACCTCACCAAAGACCTCTCCCACCACCAACTTAGCGCATCTATGTTCCAATCCCACAAATATGAATTCTGGGCTATTAGAATAGGTCGGAGAAGAGGTACTCAAAACCCGAAAGTTTAGCTTCTCATGAACCAACAAGGCTACCCCTCTTCTTCCATGCCCGACTCGATCGTTTCGGACCCAATTATACTCCTGCACTTTAACCGACAGCGATGTGATACTCGGCTTTAGGAAGGTCTCTGAAATCGCCAAAATGTCAAAAATGCCACCTTCTACGATTGCCCTGATGTCGTCGAGATGAGCGACAACGGATTCGGATCTGAAAGGAGCAAGGAGCTATTTAAATAACAGACATTCAATGGGGTGTCTAAACAGTGTGAGACAATTAAATGCCAATTGAAAGAGTGAATAAAGAAAAGCAAAAATTCAACGAGGAGAAGCGATAAGTGGGAGCCAGGTGACGATGATGTGCCAATTGCAATGATCAGTTTTTTGATAGTTTTTTTGGCTGTATCGGGCCAGCCGGACGACCGTTTTTTAGTGACAAATCATTCAGATCACTCGCGACTCGAATCAGGTGGGGTCGGTCGTTTTTATCTCTCTTCAAATAAATTTTCCCGTTACTGACCCACGCGAATTTGAAGGAGTTCTCTCTCCTGTATGCCTTCGCAGCACCAAGAAGTTTTCGCTTGTGCGCGTTGAGGCTGTGGTTTATGTAAATCCTCGATGACTCACCCACCAGAAAACCCAGATCCCTCGACGTCAGATTTGCCTACGCATCAAGGAATCCTTGTCAGTTTTCCGGACAAATGAAACAAAAATTGAGCCGGGGGAGGGTGTCTCGGGGTGGGGAGGACGGCGCCTGAAGCAGTTGTTGATGAAATCACGCGGAATGTCAACACATAAGGCGGAGCTGATGGCCCCGATAACATCCACAATGTTTTCATCTTCCTTCTTAGGGACACCGCTAATCTCGATACAATTAGCGAGAGCAGATTGTTCATTATCGAAAACCGTACACTCCAGCTCGGTTATCCGTCCTTCAAGGCCACGAAATTTGCCTGTCAATTCTTGATAAGCCTCCGAGAAAGCGCTTATCTCCGTTCCGAGGCTCTCGATCTTCTCGGTGTTTTTGACGATGTCATCCGAGTACCGATTAAGGTGCAATTCAAGGTCCCGAATCTCTTTATTATTATCCGCGATTTGTCTCCGCATCTCCTCATTCGCAGACCTGACATCGGACTGTATCTATGGGGCACTACGACACTAATTTACTAATATAATATTGAGAAAACGTAGGTAATTTAGAAGGCTATAATAATTGTATTAAATTGAATTGAAAGGTACGAATAAAAAGCTAGGACAGTAAAAAGAATTGTAGGCAACTGCTCAAAATTGGTTGCTAAGTTTAACAGCTGGTTATAAACAACAGGATATAGAATAATATGACGATGTGTTTTGTTTGTCTATTCGACTGAAGTCACCCACAGGACTTTAGGTTTTTGATAGCCTCTAGAACTTGAGCCATACTCACATCTGACTGCATGGTGGGTGTAGTGGGGGAAGATGACCCCGCCTCATCAACAGATAAAGATCTTTGGCGCCCCTTAAGGGGTCCGGTCTATTCCGCCGATTTTCAGGTCAATTCCGCCGCATGTCAATTCCGCCGGTGGGGCTTTCTCACTGAAGCGGAAGAAATGCTCGGCGGAATTGACATTTGGCTGCGTTGGTTAGCGTGTCAATTCCGCCGGTGGGGCTTTCTCACTGAAGCGGCGGAATTGACATGCTAACCAACGCAGCCAAAAGTCAATTCCGCCGAGCATTTCTTAAAATTTAAGATACTAACCTCATAACGTAAATATGGAGTGTCATGGTCAGAGAAAGGCTGGTTTATTCAACGCTGCTACGTTTGATACATAATCCGCGCGCGCGATTTTACCGTTGACATAGTCTTGAATAAGGTTTTCGATTTGAGCAAACTTGTCAATAACTTTTTTACGCGGCTGAACTGGGACACCTACACTATTCATTGACACCACGCCGTCAATCTGAATGTCGTGCATTCCGCATTGCCCACATGATCGGAGGAAACGTTGATTGAGGCTGTAAGTACGCAGAAACTGTCCGACCTGAGTACTGCGTTTACAACCGCTGGCCAGTCCACATTCTTGTATTTTTCGCCACCAACTGCGTAAGACGAAAGTCAGCGACTAACGTCTTCCACGCCAATTCAACTTTTGAGCACTTATCCTTGAGTAATTATTGAAAAGACTTTACATGAGTCTTTTTTCTTGTCGGCAAGTAGGAAAAATACTAGTGGTATGTCATGGCCGTTTTCAAAAGAATGCACTGAAAACAACTGGCTAAAGTACTTGGCACTGCACTTGAACGTCCCATCTACGTAATAAATGGTTGCGCGGGCCAAAAACTGCAAGTTCTGTTCGGTCGAGAACATTATAAGACCATCAGCTGCACTGTTATGTAGCAAAAAATTTTCAGCGTTGCTTGTCTTTACACTAATTTTGTCAACGCACTCATGGACTTCCAACGCATTTCCATCGGCGGAATAGACCTGTACCCAAAAGTCGAGTTAGTTGTATGTTGTGGGTGATAGTCCGACGGGTCGGCGGAACTGACATGAACACTGAACTTCGAGTTCGAGTGGACCTCATTAGGTGCAGTATGCCAGATCGAGTATAATCCGATTACATCGGCGGAATTGACCTGCACCCACCCCCACCCCCCCTTTTTTTTTTTTTTTTTTTTTTTTTTTTTTTTTTTTTTTTTTTTTTTTTTTTTTTTTCAAGGGCGTAGGAGGAGGACGACTCCAAGTGGTCCCTGTGATACTTCTAGGGCAATGGCCCACCCGGGACTGTTTAACACATTACTTCAGGTGGGCCATTCTCCCTCTTCGGCAATTTGCCTCTTCTCTCTTGACTTTTCATCCTCAAGTCTCGTTCTTTATTTATACTCATTGACAAGTAATTTATAAGCCTATGCCAATCGACATCCTATAGGTACATATATATACATCTATATGGTTATAATAATAACAACCTCGAATTACAGTACTCCAATTATACTAAAATTATGTGTAAGTATTCATTTCTTCCTAAGATTCGGAGGTCTCTTCTTCTTCCTCCTCGTCCGTCGACATCCGATTTCTGCCTGCTAGCTGGTCCCGTTTGCCTGCAGTTCCCGTTGCCGGGCCCTTTCCTCGACGAGCTTGCCTTCCAGGATGTTCCGGATGTACCCTGCCACGGCATTCCACTTTGACTGGCTTTCGAGCATCCTGGTCATCATGTCCTCGGGGGTGGGAGGGCTGGTCATTTCTAGCTCCCTTGCAATTTGCCATCGCTCTCTCTCCCACCTCTCGCATTCGAAGAATGTGTGTTGAGCGCTGTCCTCTTCATTGGTGCAATGTAGGCATCCTGGAGATTCCACAATGCGCATCCTATGGAGATACTGATAGAACATCCCGTGACCCGAGAGGAACTGCGTTATATGATAGTTAACTTCACCGTGTTTCCTCTCTAGCCAGGGACGTATATTGGGCACCAGTCGAGCCGTCCATCTTCCTCTTGTTTCTGTCTCCCAGATTTCCTGCCAGGAGTCGAGTGTGTGTTCCCGCTCTTGTTTGGCTAATTGAGGCCGTGGCTCCTCTTCCCTTCGCTCGTACATCCTTTTCCTCTCCCTTGCAAGCAGATGTATTGGTATCACTCCCGCTAGGAGGAGCACGGCTGGTTCCGACACTGTCTTATAGGCGCTCACTATGCGAAGCGCCCCTCTTCTTTGCACCGTGAGCATCCGTTTTTGGTGGCATTTGACATTCAGAGCGTCCGCCCACACTTCTGCCCCATATAGCAGGATGGAGTGTACAACTGACATTAATAGTTGTCTCTTACACGGTCTAGGTCCTTGAATGTTTGACATTAGTCGACTCAGGGCTGCTGTTGTCTTTGCTGCCTTGGCTGCTGCCATCCTTATGTGCTCCCCAAAAGTTATCTTGGTATCCAGCATTATTCCCAAGTACCTGACTACTGGTTTTGTTTCCACCTCAACTTCCCCCGCTCTGATTTGCATGATATTTGGGATGCGTTTTCGTGTGAATAGTACCACCTCTGTCTTGGCAGTGGCTAGTGAGAGACTGTGTCCATCCATCCATGCTCCCACTCTGGACATGGTCTCATTCAACTTCTCTTTCGCTTGCTCCATTGTATTGGCCAAGATTACAGCTGCCACATCATCAGCATATCCAACCAGGAAAGTTTCCTCTGGGAGGGCCACTTGGAATATGCTGTCGTAGGATATGTTCCAGAGGGTAGGTCCAAGTATTGACCCCTGGGCTGCCCCTGATGTAATTGGTACTTCCCGGCGTCCAAGTGTTGTGGTGTATATCAGTGTTCTGTCTCTGAGGTAGTTGTCTAAGACCCTCAGGAGATACCCCGGGAGATGAAAAGTGGTCTCCAGAGGCTCCAGCATATTTTCCCATCTTGCTGAGTTGAAGGCGTTTTTGACATCCAATGTCACTAGGAGACCTATCTTTCGACTGTGCCGAGTACCTTCTTGTGTTTTCCTCAGTGCTGTGAGCACCTCAGATACTGCTCTGATGGTTGAGTGCCCTTTCCTGAAACCATGTTGCATAGGGGAGAGGTCCCCGGCCTCCTCCAATGCTGGCTGCAGTCGCTGTTGGAGTAGTTTCTCGTATACCTTCCCTGCTGTGTCTAGCATGCACAGTGGCCTCCATGAGGATGGGCTTTGAGGGTCGCCTTTACCTTTGTCCAGGAGGGCAAGTCGGGCTCGCTTCCAACGCTTGCTAAAAATTCCTGCTGTGAGGCAGGTGTTATACATTCCTAGCAAAAGATCTGGACAGGTCTCAGCAACAACTTTGAGAACTTCCGCTGGCACGCCGTCTGGTCCTGGGGCCTTTTTATTTTTCAATTCTCTGACCGCCTTTCTGAGTTCTTCTTCTGAGAATAAGGGGAAGTCAGCAATCTGGCCGAATATCCTTTCGGCACGTACAGGATACTGCGGGAACAGACCATTGACTATGCCTTCCATTGCTCCTGGATCTAGTGGGCCTGGGCCGCTACTGTTCTTTAATTTGTTGCACACTATTTTATAGCCCCGCCCCCAAGGATCATTGTCAACTTCTTTGATGATTTCCTTCCAGCATTTGGCCTTGCTGGCATTTATTGCATGTCTTAAATTTCGTCTTGCTTCTCTGTGATTGTCATTAAGCTCTCTTGCTGCCTCTGTGGCTTGCGCTCGCTGAGCCTGTCTTCTCAGTTGGAAGCATACTTTTCTGAGTGCGGCTATTTCTTCATTCCACCAGTGCACAGGAGTTTTACTAGGTCCCTGTCCCCTCCTTGGCATTGCTGCATCACATGCCCTGGTAATGGTATTCATGACCTGCTCAGTCAGTTCTTCAGCGGTTTTGGGGTCAACTCGCGTCCTTCCGTGTCCAGGTGATGGCTGATCTCCACTCTGCAGGATCTCCACCATTTTCGCCTTATCGAGCTTGGCTAGGTTCCATGACTTTAGCCTTTGTGTGTCATTCATTCTGTTAGTCCTTTGCCTCCCTTCTTCATGGATCACAAATGTTATGTATTGGTGGTCGCTAGCTGTGTAGTCTTCTATAACTGCCCAGTTATTGGCTCTAGGCATGAGTCTCTCAGATACTAGAGTGATGTCTGGAATTGTTCCCTGCTGGCCAATCCTCTGGAAAGTTGGGGTGCTTCCTTCATTTAGGACTTCTAGACCTGCTCCTGAGGCCATCTCCATAATTAGCCGGCCTCGCCGGTCTGAGTGATCCATCCCCCACTCAACAGCTTTCCCATTGAAATCTCCAGCTACTATAAGCTCCCCGCTAGTCCCTCGGATGAAGTCTTCCAGGTGTCCTAGCTTCTCCTCAAAGTTTCTAAAGGGCTCATTTGGAGTGAAGTAACAGCTGACAAATGTGAGTCCGCTTCTTTTTAGCCATACATATCCACAGCCTCCTCCATGGTCTTCCACTCTTCCTGGAGTGGCTGACCATATGGCTGCTGTGCCTAAATTGTCGCAGAACCATGTGTGGTTGTCTTGATTATGGTGCTGTTCACTGATTAAGACTATGTCTGCGCCCTTCTCACGTTGCAGCTGTGACAATAGGTCTTGTGCCACTACGCTGCGGTGGAGATTGCCCTGTAGAACTTTCATGGTTTGATGCTTCTGACATATCGCTTCCAAGCCCATTGGTAAGCTGGGCATTTGTCACTCCATACCGCATGTGTATCTTCCATTTGAGCTCTTTTACAGTTCACACACCTTGTTGCCTCCTGTTGGGGACAGTCCTTGGTGTCATGCTCCTCTGTGCATCTGGCGCAAGCAACACTCCATCTGCAGGTCTTGGCTGCATGACCATAAGCCTGACACCTGTAGCATCTACTAACGTCAGCGTGGTCCATGGCATAGCATTGAGCAAACCCAATATGCAGTGGCTTGTCACCTTTTAAGACATCCCTGATCTTTCTTGTTACTTGGCACACCCAAATGGTGTCGTCAGGCCATCGTTTCCTGTCCCCCTTTTGGAATGCTGGCTTGAAACCTTCCTCCCACTCCTGTGCAGTGACATGTTCCAACAACCAGCTGTTCTGAGCAAGCACCCTGTGGGGTAGATCTCCTTTTTGAATTCGGCTGTCCACCCGGTGTATCCTCATCAATATTGGGTTCTCCCTCCTACCCTGGTCTGTGACCTTGAAACCTTTTTGTTGAAGGGTTGTTGCTAGCTTTCTTGTTTCCTCTTTAGTTCGAGCTGTGAGTATCAATTTTGTTTTTCCAGCTGTCTTCAACTGTTTTACCCCTACCCCCAGGGAGCATGGGTCCACTTTCTCCCGGAGTTCCTTCCTTAATGATGGGGGTGACATCATTACCTTTTTTGCGTAGGTCACTTTTCCCTCTGTACCTTCTGTATTTGAGCTTGTTGCTCCATCCTCCATCATTTCCCTGTCCAGAGACTGCACTTTCTCCTTCTGGACGACCAGCGGAGCTGGTTTGTCCGATTGTAGAAGCCGCTTGCTGCTGTCCAGAATACGATCCAGCCTTTTCGCTTCCCGTTGTCTATCCACCATCTTCCCACGTTTATGTTTTTTGCTAATTCTTCCTTCTTCAGGGTTTTGCTTCCTTTTCTTTATCGCTTCCAATGTGCTATGCTCATTTTCGCTTTCTGAGGGAGGGTGTACACTATCTTGGCTCATATGCATGGTCTTCTTTTTCCTCTTCTTCTTTTTCTCTACTGTCTCCCATTTCACTTTTTGCTGCCCCTCGCCTGAAGTGACACCTGCATCTGATGTTTCCTGCAGTTGTTTGCGCGACCTCTTTTTGTTGGCCTCGCTCTCACCCTCATCTGAGGTCCTGTTTCGCTTTCTTGTCGCATCTGACATATCTGCTTCACTCTCCGTTTCAATGATTTTTCTCTCGATTCCTTTCCGTCCCAGCTCCATTCGGAGGTTTGTTCTATCATCTGAATGGTTTTCCTTTAATCTTCGAGACACCACGTCTACTTTCCGCCCAAGGTCTGAGAGGCCCTTTCTCTCGATGCTTTCAAGTTTCCCCGCGATGGAGTCCTGTTTGCGTTCAAGGGCAGTGAGACGCTGCCCCACTTCTCCAAGGCCATCTACCACTATGCGCTCCATGAGCTGCATCGCAGTGGCGACTGCCCCGAGGTCGGCTGTTGGATCAGTAAGGTTTTCTGTTCTCAGTTCTCCCCAGTCCTGCCTTTGGTCCTTCATGGACCTTATCTCCTTGTCCAAGTTTTCCACTGAGTCTGTGAGAGAGGTCACTCCCTCAGCTAACCTCCGGTTGTGCTCCAGCTCTGCTTCCAGGTTTTGCATTTTTGCCATTATTGGCCCAAAGAGTTCATCTAGAAGTTCTTTCACCAATGCAGAAGCGTTCTTGAAGGGTCTGGCGCCAATATTGTCGGGGTTTGCCCCCCATTTCTCCCATTTCTGATGGAAGTTTTCCCTGACCTTTTCCAGTTTTTCCGTGCACAGTGAGGTTGCTGGCAGCCGTTTGGGGGTCAGCAGGTTCTTCCGCTTCCTTACTTTGGGGATGGCTCCACCAAAGGCCCCCTTTCTGCTTTCTGCATCATCCTCTGTCTGCTCACTCTCTTCTCCAGTCATGAGCGCAATCCTTGTTGGTCCTTTTGCATTGGCCCAATGTCTAGGAGCATCCTCTGCTCCGAGACCAATGATGTATTCTGCTGTCAACTTCCGAATCGCTGGTGTAGGTCGCCGCTGCTCTTCCATGAGACACGCCGGGGGCGTCAGCAGGCGCGAGGGTCCATCTTCTTCATTGCTGCTCCTCTCTTCAGAGGAGGGCAAGTAGACGGGGTTCCGTGTGATCCCTGATTGGCCTGTACCAGGGGGTAGTGGCGTCAGAGAGTGATTTGACTGTGGCTCTAGTTTGTAAGAGAAGAGCTCTTTCTCGCAGATTTCCTCTGTCCACGCCTTCTCCTCACGTCCCCCCTTTGTAGAGGGCGCCGTGAACCATGATCCACCTTCTGGGTTTTCTTTCCACATTTCTTTTTCTTTGTACCCGCAAGGTGCCTTCCAGGACTGGTGTACCAGTCCCTTCTCTCGGTCTTCCTTCTTCTTGAGAAAGGGCTCTGGATTCCATTTCCCCCAGTTGTGTGTCTTACTTCCTTCCCTTCTGGTTTGCACAGTCCAGTTTCCTCTCTGTTGCTGTCTGGTGGCTCTGTTGTGCCCCTGTGTGCCTACCAGTTCAGGAAAGGCTGCTCTTACCTCACACTCTCTATGAAAGGCCCTGATGCCCTGGATTTGTTCCCGGTTGCTTTCCTTTGCTTCGTTTTCAGTGTTGTTATCTCTCTCTCTTGTATTTTTTCCTAGTATTCCTGCCAGGGGCCCGTGTTTAGGGGGGTATGTTACACCAGTCACCGTTTCCACGGCGTACTTTGCCCCCAGGCACACGGCACCTACGGCGGAATGGAGGTTGCCGTTTACTAGCACATCGGATCCGAAACCGATAATCGCATCTGCATCTGCTTTCCTGATTGACGCTGGTCCAGTGGCGCGATTATACGCCCAATCGTGCTCCATGGCCAGCTGGTCATCGTAGTCCACTGGCTGACCATTCGGGAGCGGATTTCCCGGTCCAAGATACCTGTGTCCAGGCATCAGGAAGCCTTTCTTCCCCATTCCTTGTCCTCTTTGTATGAAACTTATTCTCTACTCGCCTTTTCGTTTCGCATTGTCTCGAGGAGTGCGGAAATAAACGAAAAAAAATAAATGCGATGGAATATGACGATCGAAGGGAAGGCGGGTGTCGGTCGGCTGGGCCCAGGCGCTGATTCAGCTATCGCCGCGAGCCGGGTGCTGACCTCCTTTCGTGAGCGTCGCTCCTCTCTCTCCCCGTCGTCGTCTGTCTCCTTCCCTCACAAAGGTCCTATGGTAAACTTTAAGTTTAAATTATAGGTTTACTACTCACTAATTGAATGATTTACCATCCGGGATAGGGAGATACCCTCTTGGTACACGTCCTGTCAACTTTTCACAGACACTGCATCGAGAAATCCGGGAAAAAACTGACGAATTTCAAGAGACACTTCGAAACACACCCGTCTCGGTTGACGGCTCGATCCGAACTCACCCCCCCCCTTAATACACAACAAACACGTGAAAGGCTTTTTATGATCTGCCAGGAATTTATAATCACCTTTTTCGAGTTTTTCACACGGGAGATGAAAAATACCGGCACACACGACACACGAGACGCGAAAGGCGTTATACCCGAAGCCTTTTCCGAGCGATTTACACTAAATTTTATCTGGTTTGTCACACAGACAGAGGACGGATAGATGTTGACTCCATGAAGGACTGACGTATATAGAGATGGCAATCTCGTCAAGAATTTCGTCGAAGGGGTCCACTTGTCGGGCTTCAAGGGTCTGGCGCATCATAAATTCGCACAGGTACGAATCTAGGAGGCTTCGGCGAGTACCCCATTGCTCTGGGGAGAATGATACCACACACGCCTAGGTACCAGAAATCCCCAAAACACATTCACAATATGTAATATATACCCAAATTGACCCATAACTTCTTCCAGTGGGTGCCAATCGTTCTGGGACCCATTTCATTGGATTCAGCGTCCAAAATTTAGTGGAAAATAATATCCCACACGCCTAGGTGCCAAAATTCTTGAAAACCCGCTTTTAAGATACACAATGTTGAGTCGAATCGAAGAGTTTGACTTTTAGCATGAGAACATAGGTTGATAATTGAAGGAATAACCAACTAACAGTTCTAAACTCCACGTTTGATTCCAATAAGTATTATATCCAAGATCTTGTAATTTAAAATCCCTCCTTATTAAATTTATGTTTCGAAAAACTTCCTTCCCATTTTCTAGAATTCCGAATTCAAAATGTAGAATAATATTTTTAAAAAAACGTTATTTGACATAGGCAAGATTTCAGCTTGTAATTAATTGGATTGGAGTCTGTGGATTCCTCCCTTACTTACTTACTTACTTACTCCATGGCTCTACAGGCCTATGTGACCCTTGGCCTCTTGAACAACTGCTCTCCATCCGTCTCTATCTAGAGCCTTCCTCCGCCAATCGTTGACCCCAAGGGCCACCAAGTCTCTCTCCACTTCGTCTGTCCATCTGCTCCTTGGTCTGCCGATCCTTCGCCTCCCCATCACTCTCTCCCTCCAGATCCTTTTCACTGCTCTCCCCTCATCCATCCTCTCCATATGTCCGGCCCATCTAATCCTTCCAGATTTAACAAACCTAACAATGTCCTCATTTCGCAGGAGCTCATTAATCTCTCTGTTGTTTCTTATTCTCCATTCACCATTCTCTAACAGAGGCCCGTATATTTTTCTCATTACTCTTCTTTTGAATACCCTCAGTTTCGTGCAGTCACTGGCAGAAATCGTCCACGCCTTGGAACCATAGCACACAACTGGCCTTATAAGTGTCTTGTACAGCTTCACTTTAGTTTCCCTAGATAGCAGTCTAGATCTGAGTAGTTTCAGGTTGGCGTAGTAAGCCCGATTTCCCATCATTATTCGTCCGTTTATTTCATCAGATACTTTATTTCCATTATTTAACTCAGAACCCAGGTATTTAAAGGATCTTACGTTTTCAAAATTGTAATCGCCAATCGTAACGTTCTGGTAAATCCTTCTCCCAGGGTCTGGAGATATTTTCATGTATTTCGTTTTTTCTTCATTAATTTCCAGCCCTGCCACTTTGCCTGCCGATTCCAGGACATTAAATGCTTCCCTAAGTGCAGACATATTTCTTGCAATGATTATTAAGTCATCCGCATAAGCTAGGATTTGCCACGTACGGTTAATGATTGTGCCTCGCTTGACTATTCCATTCACTACTTCATGTAGTGCTAGATTAAAGAGAGCTGCCGACAGGGCATCCCCTTGCCTAACACCTTTATTTATTTCGAAGCTATCTCCGAGCGCTGTTCCTACCTTGACTTTAGATTTACTCCCATCCAGGGTAATGCCAACTAGCCTAACATACTTCCGGGGTACACCATTGGTCATTAGTGCTCTTGATATTGCATTTCTTTTCACACTGTCGAACGCTTTCTTGTAGTCCACAAACAAACAGTGTACATCAATGCCATACTCCAAGCATTTTTCAAAGGACTGCCTCACCCCGAATATTTGATCGACAGTACCCTTGCCTCTTCGGAAACCGCATTGGTAATCTCCAATAGCCCCCTCGATGTAGCCGTTAATTCTACATAGTAAGATATTCGAGAACACCTTGTAAACTACGTTGAGTAGGGATATGCCGCGGTAATCGTCACATTTAAGCTTGTCTCCTTTTTTAAAAATTGGACAGATAAGACTCGTTGACCACTCTTCTGGCATCCTTTCAGCTCTCCATATCATGACCACAAGATTTAAAATTTCCTGTTTCATCTTCAAACTGCTGTTTTTCACAAGTTCCGCAACTAACCCATCTTCCCCCCCAGCTTTGTTATTTTTAAGCTTCTTTATGGCGTCTTCCACTTCCTGCATGCATGGCTCCTCCGTTCTCGGTTCCACCTCAAGGTGTTCGTTTAACTGACTAAAACTTTCCTCGTTCCTACCACTTTCCAAGAGTTCGGAGAAATGTTCTGTCCACCTCGCCATAATCTCTTGTTCAGTGCTCAAAGTGTTTCCCTGTTTGTCTTTACATCCATTTAGTTTCGGCTGATACCCTTTCCTAAACCAATTGACCGATTTATAAAACTGTCTGCTGTTATTCGAGTTATGGAGAACCTCGATCTCTTCGACTTTCTTCTTCAGCATTTCTCTCTTTTTCCTTCTACAAATCGCCTTTGAAATCCTTCTCTCTCTTTCATAACTCGCTCGGTTGCCCCTGGTACTAACTTGCAAAACTCTCAATCTGGCTGCATTCTTTCGTTCCACCGCGGACTGGCACTCCTCATCATACCAATCAGCGTTCCTCTCCATTCTTCTTTCACCTACTACTTCTCCGGCAGCTTTATTCAAGACATCTTTCACGGTTTTCCACTTCCTTTCCACTTCACCTCCATTGTTTTGAGCTTCGTTGCCGTCTTGAGTCACAGTCTGCAGTTCTCGATCCATTGCTTCCTTATAGTCCTCGTTTATTTGCTCTGTCTTTAGCTTGTCTATGTCCCATTTGACTTTCTTCATACCTCTGATTTTATTAACATTCGATAGCCTACTCCGAACTACCACTTTGACCAGAAAGTGATCACTCTCGCAATTAGGTCCTCTCATCGATCTTAACTTGATAATCCCTGACGCATGCCTAGCAGAAACAAGAACATGATCGATCTGGTTGACGGTTCTGGAGCCCGCCATTGTCCATGTACCTTTGTGTATATCCTTTCTTTGAAAGTAAGTGCTTACGATTTTTAGACTATTTGTCTCCGCAAACTGTGCTAACAGTAACCCGTTTTCACTAGTTTCGTCGTGTAGGGACTGCGATCCAGCGACAGTCTTTAAGAATTCCTCTTTCCCGATTTTTGCGTTTAGGTCCCCCAATACAATAATCATGTCATAGCGGGGAGTTTTATCTAAACATCCATTCAATACATCATAGAAGCTCTCTTTGGCATCCTCCTCTGCATCCTCCGTAGGAGCATATACAGAGAATATTGTTATATTTCTAAATTGACCTTTAATTCTTATTTTGCATATTCTTTCACTTATTGGTTCAAACATCAACATCTTTTTTAAAATAGGCTTTCTAACAAAGAAACCAGTACCGCATTGTCCTGTTCTATTTTCGGGTCCACTGTACATAATAGAATAATCCAATTTGTTTATTTGCCCACTATCTCCATCTTATCTCCTGAAGAGCGACAATGTCAAAACCAAACTTCAATAGTTCTCTTCCTTTGTCATTTTCCCTGGTTGGAGCATCGTCCTCACATTCCAAGTAGCAGCATTCAAGTCCGAAGTTCTCAGTTTTTTCCGTTTAACACGCCTAGGTCGGTTTCCATTAAATCCATCCGGTTGCACATTTGTTTCAAGGTTCGTAACAATTGGATTTTTTCCGGGGTGGGGTTGTTAGCCCCACGCCCAACCCCCACCCTGGAGGGCCAGGGGCTGTGATTTCGGAGTGCCCATCTCCTAGAGAGGTTGCTTCCACTGCAGCTGAAGAGTCGTCTCTACCCTCGCAGTATCCAGCCTAGACTGAACTGCCCTTTGTCCTAAGGACTCCAGGTGAGCTGACGGGGCTGCTGCCCCCCGTCAGGGTAGCTCTTTTATTAAAGGCGGAGCTTCCTCGCCTTGTCGCATTGACTTCATTGGGTAAAGCGTGGAAATTGATCAGAACAGACGCACCACCACCTGCTCTGCCATGGCCCTCCGCCAATGCCGCCTCGGTCCGGGACTGCTTATTCAGGTTCCTCAGGACGGGTTCCCTTATTCGCAGCTAACCCCCATATCTGGGGGCCGTATCGCTATCCGCCACCTGCGACCCGCCCAGTAGCTGAGGCCCGCCCTGGGACATAATAAAACGTGGTAAAAAATAAGTAAGTATTAACCCATTTGATTATGTGTGTTTCTTGATTTCTGGTACCTAGGCATGTAGGGCATCATTTTTCCACTAAATTGTGAACGCTGAATTCAATGAAATGGGTCCCAGAACGATTGGCGCCCTCCGGATGAGGTTATAGGTCAAAATGGGTTTCTATCTACCCATTTAGAATGTGTGTTCTCGAAATTTCTGGTACCTAGGCGTGTGGGGTATACTTTTCCACTAAATTTTGGACCTTGAATCGATTGGAATGGGTCCGGGACCCGCCACACTCACTGTTTACACCATTTTCCCCAATGTTGAAGAAGTGAGTCTTTATGAGCCTGGTCTGAGGAATAACCAACCCGTGTGAAAGCATTTGCAGCGTTTTTTAACGCTGATTCACGTGATGTTATCCTTTACCTTATTCGACTCAATTTTCGCGGAATAATGACACATGAGGAGGAGTGGTGTTAATTCGTGGGACACTCTGTGGGAAGAATCATTTGTACATATTTGTACATCTATACAAATAATTTTACACTTATTAGGTAGCTATTTTTAAGCTAACCAATTGAATTTCGCATTTCATAATTACTGTTTCCTCGAGATTACATTATCAATTCTGCCTTCCATTTGCTTGGTGACTCTCGGTAATCCAGATTTCTCTAAAAGTCCTAGATTTTATCCAATTTGGAGGTATTGTGGTGCTAAAACAACGTACGTTACTCGTATCAATCTCACTATAGGGGACTTGAAACACGATATGCGTACATCGTGAGGTCGCTCAAGCTATTTTGACTGTTGCAGCGCTCAACCTGACAGTCGTATTATTACGCTCCTTCTGAGCCTATTTTTGCCAAGGTGTGGATTCACGGGGAAACCCGGTTAGTTCGCGCTTGACCTCGTCAGTTAGTTGTAAACAGTCGTTCAACTATGCCAGAGATTGTATTCCCATGAGTCGATATTCGTGTTTCACTGCTAATCATGTTTTCTCTTTGTAGAAGTGATACAAGCGCAGTCAAATCTGGCGGGGAGGTTTTAGGAGAAAAAGGCTATTTAGGACAAAATGTACTTTGGTCTTATTCCTTATTGAGTAATACTGTCTTTTATTTGTTTCGAGGGAAATCTCAAACATTTGGTTTGTCATTTCATGAATGATCAACCATTGTCACGCAGAAAGTTGACCTGGGCGCAGGACCAACCCCTCTGATTTGCCCCAAAAATTGTTTCTGGGCGTTTCAAAGTGTCTAGATTAAATAAGTCAAATGTCCGTCCGCCGTCCACGCCGACTTTGGTAGTAGAAAATTTTCTAAGAATCTGAAATTTTGGTCAGGGACCCGTTCCCGGCTCTAGTTGGTTCTCGAAACTTTTCATCTCGATCAGAAAAAATGTGGGGGGTAGAGGTCAAAATATGTATTTTGATCAATGGACTTTCGGCGATCATGTCTCTTGGGGTATCGTTTTCGATTAAATTTTGGATGCTAAATCCAATGATGCGGGTCCCGGAACGGTTGGTGCTCACCGGATGAGGTTATTGCTCAAAATGGTTACCTACCTACCTAATCTTGGACGCTGAATCGATTGGAAAGTGCCCGGGACACTCCACATCCACTTTTTGTTTCTTTTTTTTTGTGAAACTCTCAACGTCCAAAAGTTTAATACCGACAGTTTTTTGTGCTCTTTGGCTAGCGCATCTGGTCCCAATATAAATGTGACTCACCATTTTCTCAAATGACAAAAAAAAGAAGCTTTTCAAGTATATTTCCTGCTATAACTAATCCGGTTTTGAATTTGAAATCTGTCGACTAAGAGAAACTAAGGTCCTCCAAGCAATATAATCAAACTCACGTGTCTTCTCTATAAGTTAAACGTTTGGCTCCTCTTCATCGTGGCATTCAAATTGATCAATCGTGATTAGTGCTCCACACATCGCGAATCTGCCCTCCGTTGGCAGGGCCAAAGAAGTCTTGGGAGTGAATTAAAGACAGTGCAAATCTCTTGGAAGGAGACAGGTGAGGTTAATAGGCCTTCTATCGATATGACGAGGAGTAAGGTCGGGGCCAACCATTCACGAAACTATGACAGAGATCTACGTTTGATCTGCCTTATGTACGTAGTTCCATCTGCGTTGTTCAGTTTTAGTCATCCTGCAAATGATCGAATTTGTCGACTCTGGCACCAAGGAGACGGATGCCTTACAGGAGATGATCAGTTCAGAGAGACAGAAGTTCGAGATAAATACAGGATAATTTGCACGCGCTCAGCAACTTTTACTTTGTTCACCTTGAATCGTGCTGATCATATCGATGTCATTTCCACTTTTACGCAACCCCTATCAAAAGCACATTGGAGCGAGACAAAAAGTCACAGATCGTCCCTTTCAATCATACGTCGGAAACAGGCGAAGTTTAACAGACTAAATCGATTCGGATCGGCCTGACGGTTTCCCAGCCTTGAGTTGACAAGCGTTCCATGTGCTCTGGAGGGCAGAGAATTAAAGGGTATTACAAATGTTACAAATATGTAAAGCTTCTAACAGGCGCAAGTCATCTGGTTACATCGTGACTCATCAATGAACACTGGAAATGTTCGAGATGCAATGCCTGACTCCAAATTAGAAACGCTGAAAGCGTTTTTTCTATCTCAGATTTTTTGCAAATCTAATGCCCTGTGATTACGCTCTTCTCCGCCGCGTTTCGACGGACAAAACATGCGAAAAATTATGAATTTAAACTATAAATTTGTGTACTTTTGACGAGATATATCCCCGCCGTTATTGGAAAAGTGGGATTTCGCTAGGTGTCATTTTGTTGCAAAATTATAGTTGGTCAATGTTCGTGGTAAGCATCCGATGTAATGCCAAAAAGTGATTTTTTTATTATTATTTTTTTTTAATTTGATAAACTTTAGTAACAAATTTACTTTACAGTTGTAACGACTCAATTACATTTTACCTGTCGGGAATTTATCTAAGGAAAAGATTGGCTAGCTTCCCGGTGTTTCTCGCAAACTTGAGCAACCCTGTTTCTGTCGCGTTGGTAACGTGCTAGCGCGTCTCTCCGCCATTTTAAGTTTCGTGCGAATTTATCGTTCCAATTTTCGTAGATCTCTGGTTTCCTACGTTCATCATTAGTTCGGTTCGTTTCGGTTTGTGTATCAGTAAAAGCCTGTTCAAGAAATTTGTGTTCTCTGTCAGCGTTGTCTCCCCGAATCAAATATTCTCGTCGATAGTTTTTGTGGTTTTACGACAAGTGGCATCCCTTGTGGGGAAGACAACCATGGCTGATGAGTTGACCAAATTTCGTTCGGAAAGGACGGTGATTCGTCGCTTATTCACTGTTACATCAAAACTCGTGGAAGCGGCCCTGGATACCGATCCAGTCGATGTTCGAAAGGTAAACCTAGAATTTGCTAAGTTAGCAGACAAGGCCGAGCGTTTGTTTGCCATCGACAGTCACGTCAAGGAAGCTATCTTCAGCGACGTCAAACTCTGTTCGGACGAGAAAGAGCTTGACCAAGAATTTGAGGGAGCAGAGCAGTACCGCGATGTTTGGGTTTCGCTTGTTAACCGGAGACAGCAATTGCTCGATCGTCAAGAGGTTAGACTTGAGCCCCCAGGTAGTGTGACGTCATCCAATCACTCGGTGGGACTGAACTTAAAACTCCCCAAGCTCGATTTACGTCAGTTTGACATAAAGCCGGCAACTTGGATTGCCTTTTGGGCGGCCTTTAAGAAGATAGATGAACGGGAAGACATAGATGCTGAAGACAAGTTTCAGCTTCTGTTGCAAATGTCACGTGAAGGTACAGTTGCTAAGGAGTTACTTGAGGGTTATCCTCCATCTGCACAGAATTATCCCAAGGCCCTGACCCACTTGAAACAACGTTTTGGACGAGATGAATTATTGATTGATCACAACATCCGCGAATTGCTCGGCCTAGTTCTTGTACAGGCAAAGGGGAAAATGGCTGCGGTAGATTTGAGACCGCATTGTGACAAATTGGAGGCAAAGCTGATGGCCCTTGAGAGCCTGGGAGTGACAAGTGACAAATTTTCATGCATACTAATGCCGTTAGTGGAATCATCGTTGCCTGAGAGTGTACTTCGTGCATGGGAAAAGGCCAGACCGGTGGACGAGGACGCTGCCCTGGACTCAGTCAAGCAAATGGAACTATTGAGAGCGTTCTTGAAGAAAACCGTCATTACCGAGGAACGGGTGGTCTTGGCACGTACTACCTTCACGCCCACTAGAGCTCCTGTCGGGAAATTGCCCCAAGCTGAGAAGGAGCCAACCCCTGGAAAAAGAGTGCCTACAGCAACTGGTTTAATCAGCCTGGAGAGCTCCGAGACTAAGAAAGTCTGTTTATTCTGTTCTGGTGAGCATTTCAGTGAATATTGTCGAAAGGCTCGAGGGATGGATTCAGCAGTTCGCCTGAATATTCTGAAAGAGAAGAACGTTTGTTTTCGGTGCCTGAAAAGGTATCATGTCGGTCGGCGTTGTCGATACAGTCCAAGTTGTTTGGTATGTGGAAAATCCCATACAACAGCCATGTGTGCAGAACCATTGAGAGATGGAGGGGATTCTGGCCCCACTACCAAAGAAGAAAAAAATTTGAGTAATACCACGCTCACTCCCGTTCTTATGCAGACACTCAAGGTTAACGCCATCACCTCAGACAGACCACCAGTAACTGCCAGAGTCTTACTTGACACTGGGTCGCAGCGAAGTTATATTTCAAATCAGCTTGCACAAAAGATGGGCTATAAGTCTCAAGGAGTTGAAAGAGTTGTCCACTCATTGTTTGGGGGTGACAAGACCGGAGTGAAAACCCACCAGAGGTATAAAGTACGCCTGCAATCATTAAGTGGCCAATACAGTTGCAATTTTGATGTCCTTGACACTGAAACAATCTGTCAAACTGTCCCAGCTGTCCCAAAAGGGCCGTGGATTTCAGAGCTTCGTGATAGCAAAATTGTTATCTCAGACACGTGTGAAGGTCCAGTGGACATTTTAATTGGATCAGACGTTGCTGGTAAGTTATTCACTGGAAAAAAATCTGTTCTCAGCTGTGGGTTGGTAGCCATGGAAACATGTTTGGGCTGGACCTTGATGGGCCGAATTCGTGATAAGCAGACTGACACGATGGTAAATGCTACGTCCTTGTGTGCAATTGACCTATCGCCTGCCGAACTCTGGAAGCTAGACGTGATTGGCATTAATGAACCAGCCGACATCAGCACTCAAGAAGAAGCCTGCACAGCTGCACGAGAACATTTTTTGCGAACCGTGAAGATATTGGAGGACGGGCGTTATGAGGTCAGTTTGCCATGGTTGATTGGCCATCCGATTCTACCTCCGGGTCTTCAGCAGGCCACTAGCAGATTGGAAACCACGGTGAGAAAATTGAAAGCCGGAGGATTGTTTGAGGCTTACGATGAAGTATTCAAGGAGTGGCTTCAGGATGGGGTCATTGAACGAGTTGACCATGAGAATTGGGATTCTGGTCACTATCTGCCCCACAGAGCTGTGGTGAAGGAGGGCAGCACTACGCGTGTGAGGCCGGTGTTTGACGCGTCGGCAGGCAAACCCAACTTGAACCAGTGTTTGGAAAAGGGTGATAACCTCATCGAACAGATACCTTCTGTACTCCTGAGATTCCGTTTGAAAGAAATTGGAGTAATAGCCGACATACGACGGGCATTTTTGCAAATATCGGTGAGTGAACCCGACAGGGATTACTTGAAATTTTTGTGGATGGATCATTCTGGAGAAGTGAGGATTTTCCGTCATAGACGGGTTGTTTTTGGAGTCACAAGCAGCCCCTACCTGCTGGCTGCAGTTATTCATCACCATCTCTCTAGATGTAAGGAGAAAGCAGCTCATGGTGACACACCCTATGACGTTTCAACTGTCTCGCACCTCAATGGAAGCCTGTATGTAGATAATTGCGTGACATCGGTTGATAGCCAAGACGATTTGGAAGCATTTGTGAGCCAGGCAAAAGCAGTTTTTCTCGAGGCCTGTTTCGACCTACGAGGGTGGGAGTGGACTGATCCGGCGCTCACAAACACTACAAACACTCCGGTTCTTGGTATCTTGTGGGATCGAAAGTCAGATAATTTGAGGGTAAACACCCCAAAAATTGAGGATTTCAAGGAGGTCACCAGAAGATCAGTCCTCTCTGCGAGTCAGAGGCTTTTTGACCCTCTTGGAGCTTGTGCACCTACTTCATTGATCCCAAGGATGATTATCCAGGATAGTTGGAAAGATGGCGGTACTTGGGACGCTCCCCTATCAGACAAGAGCAGAAAGTTGTTCGTCAATTGGTTGTCTGAAATCCGCGCCTTGGACGAAATTGCAATACCCCGTTGGATTAAGGTTTCCATGAAGGATAGTGACGTCACGTTACACGTTTTTTGTGACGCAAGTCAGTCGGCTTTTGCCACCGTTTCCTACTTGCGAGTGGAAAATGCAGAAGGCATTTTTGTTACCCTGATAGCTGCAAAGTCACGTGTAGCTCCGTTGAAGAAGATAACTATTCCACGTTTGGAGTTGCTAGCAGCCACCATTGGAGCCAGACTCGCCTCCAATATTTGCAAAGAACTTGGTCACCTGAAATGTTATTTCTGGAGTGACTCGACAACAGTTTTGAGCTGGATCAGACGTGAAGAACCATGGGGTGTTTTTGTGTTCAATAGGGTCAAAGAAATTCGTTCCCTGACACTCCCAGAGGACTGGCATCACGTTCCAGGTATCATTAATCCAGCTGACTTGGCCAGCCGTGGTTGCAGCCCTAAGGTGCTTTTGACTTCGTCATGGTGGGAGGGTCCAGATTGGCTTCGTGAACCTGCTTCAGAATGGCCATCGGCCGAAGATGCGCCCACCGAGATGGAAATCATTCAAGAAAGAAGGAAAACAGCGATAACCACCATCGTAACCGACACAGTCGCCCTCGCTTCAGCCGATTTTGGGAAATTTTCAAAACACTCAAGAAATGTCAAGGTAATTGGATGGATTCTCAGATTTCTGTTCAACAAGTTATCGGATAAGCCAAAATGTGGAGGAGAACTTGAAGTCAAGGAAATTCAGCGTGCTGAAAAGTTCTTGTTGGCCATGGTTCAGAGGGAAATGTTTGATGGGCTGGAGGATACTAAACTCAGGAAATTGAAACCTCATATTGGAGCCGATGGTTTGATTCGTCTGAGGACCAAAATTTGGGCTCGGAAGGATTCTGAAGATTTTCGGTCTCCAATAATACTGCCGACAGACCATGAAGTTGTGAGTAGATTGGTCATGGAAATTCACTTGGAAAATGGACATGTCATTGGTCAAAACTTACTGAGTCTCATTCGTGAGCGCTTTTGGATAGTTCGGGGAAGACAGGCAATCAAAAAGATTTTGGCAAAATGTTCAATTTGCCAGCGCCACCGTGCCAAGTCATTGGAACTCGAATCACCTCCGCTCCCCGAAAATCGCGTTCGCGACGCAAATGTATTTGAGATCTGTGGGGTAGATCTGGCTGGCCCGTTGTACCTGGCTGATGGAAGTAAAGTGTGGATTGCACTTTTCACTTGTGCCGTCTATCGTGCAGTACATTTAGAACTTGTTTCTTCCCTCTCGACGGAAGCGTTTTTAATGTGCTTCAGGCGGTTTGTGGCTATTCGAGGACGCCCATCAATTATTTATTCGGATAACGGTCTGAACTTCCATGGTGCGAATAATGCCATGCAGGAAGTTGATTGGGACAAGGTTTCCGCAAATGGAGCAGTCAGCAGAATTGAGTGGAGGTTTAATCCCCCCCGTGCGGCGTGGTGGGGAGGGTTCTGGGAGAGATTGGTCGGAGTTCTCAAAGTAATACTCAGGAAGATCTTGGGGAAGGCTTCCCTGATCTACGAAGAGCTTGCAACCGTTATCTATGAGTGCACCAACTATGTGAACCAGCGGCCACTTACGTACCTTTCGGAGAACCCTGAGGATCCTATTGCCCTCACACCACAGATGTTTTTACATGATCTTTCACAAGATGGAGTTCCTGAACTTGACGCTATTGACGCCAGTTCTCTGAAAAGGAAAATGCGGCGACGAGTTTTGTTGAAGAAGGAACTGAGACGTCGCTTCAGAATTGAATATCTCGGCCAACTTAACGCTTCACCTGGAGGTTTTCGTGAAAAACGCAGTCCTAAGGTGGGAGAGGTTGTCCTGGTTGGATCTAAAGGCGACAAGAGAGTTGATTGGCCTCTGGCCATAATTGAGGAGACCATCGTTGGCAAGGATGGTAAATGCAGAGCTGTTGTTCTACGGACCGCCAATGGGCGACTCAACCGTGCTATCCAGCACATTTTTCCGCTGGAAATTGAGGTCTTCGACTCAAACAATAACCCTCAAGAGATTACTGCGCAGCCCCCTGGAGTGATGAAGTCATCTCGATCATCTGAGGTCTTCCCGGGAGTATTGGATCGTCAGAAGCAAGAAGATGAAGAGCCAAATAATCCAGGGGAGGGGTTCGCTCACCATGTTCCAGCCAAATTAGAAGAAGAAGAGAAGAAATCAAGAGTTCCTAAGCAAAGACTTGTGCGAAAAACTTGCGAGACCCGTTGTGGGCGTAAGGTCACGTTACCTGTTAGGTTTTTAGTGTGAATTGGGGTCAACTTTTTGGGACAGTGAGTCACTTCATTCCTCAGGTGGGAGAATGTCGGGAATTTATCTAAGGAAAAGATTGGCTAGCTTCCCGGTGTTTCTCGCAAACTTGAGCAACCCTGTTTCTGTCGCGTTGGTAACGTGCTAGCGCGTCTCTCCGCCATTTTAAGTTTCGTGCGAATTTATCGTTCCAATTTTCGTAGATCTCTGGTTTCCTACGTTCATCATTAGTTCGGTTCGTTTCGGTTTGTGTATCAGTAAAAGCCTGTTCAAGAAATTTGTGTTCTCTGTCAGCGTTGTCTCCCCGAATCAAATATTCTCGTCGATAGTTTTTGTGGTTTTACGACATTACCCGTACTTACATGTTTGTACAATGACACGTGTATCAAGGTATCTACCCATCGGTAGTCCTTGGCAATAAGCTTAGTATAGCTTGGTTTTATATTTCAATATTCTTAATATTATTACTTAACGTAGTATCACAGATTGTTTTTGAGGTCTTAAGTAGGAATGTAATGGTGAGATCATGTTTCCCTGGTGCTACGGTGTAAGAAGGTCTACAGGTCTCCTTCTTTTGAGTCTTCTTCCATTTCGGTGGTGTAGTAGGCGTTCAGCAAATCCGTCAAACGTAGGGTTTGTGTGGGATGTGATTGTGGCGAATTGTCGTTGGAATGTTTTCGCTATAACTTCTTTAACTTCGGGAATGTCTAAATCCCGGTGTATCACGGAGTTTCTCACATACCATTCCGCATTCGCGATTAGTCGTAGTGCACGATTTTGCTGAATTTGGACCCAAAAAGTGATGCAGCTCGAAGATGTTGCTGTTTCAAGCATTTGAACAGTTCCCATTTTCTTCAGAGGTCAAAACTTTGGATAATACGACACCCCGATTACTATATTGCTAATATCCCTCCACGAATTATTGACAAATTCTACAAGGGATGCAACTAATATTTAAGCTGACTGCCGTTGGTCGAAGGCTGGGAAAGCACTTTCCACTCCAATTGGAATCTGATACCCTCGTTTATTTCTTCGGATACAACGTGACATCCAGGCCTTCGTTTTTAAGCTTACAGCGCGGAAGGGAATATTATCTAATCGCTACAAATTCCCGTCGGCGAAAAGTAGAATAATTTCGGTCTGAAGTTAGCGTTACGTTGTCTGTGCGTCACGAAAATCACCGTCATCGACTCCGGTACGCGTAAGTACTTGACGTATTTCGTTGGCATTGAAGGCGTAAGTAATCAGAGGCTAATATGATAATTCTGTTCGTTTTATGTGTGTGTCCTATTACTAGACCCGAAGCGATTTTAGTCAATGCAACTTACTATGAAACCCTGAAATGCGTTGGGCCCGTCATGGTCGCATTCTATCGGTCATATCTTGCGTCATTCATTTTCGCCGACGTAAATAGGTGGAAAATAAGTAGATAGATACCCATTTTCACACATAACCTCTTCCGGTGGGCGCCAATCGTTCTGGGACCCATCCTAATGGAATCAGCGTCCAAAATTTAGTGGAAAATGATACCCCTCACGCCTAGATCGCCAAACATTTTGAAAATCCATTTTGGTTGGTTATTCCTTGAATAATCAACCTATGTTTTCATGCAAATGGTCAACCTCTCCGATTCGGCTCAAAATTTTTTTCTGGACGTTTCATGATGTCTAGATCAAAAAAGGTCAATGTCCGTCCGCCGTACGCCGTCCGCCGTCCACGCCGTTTTTGGTAGTAGAAAAATTTCTAAAAATCTGAAATTTGGGTCAGGGGTCTGTTCCCGGCCTAGGACGGTCCTCCAAGCTTTTCAGCTCGATCGGACCAAATTTGGGTGGGGTAGGGGTCAAAATGTGTTTTTTGAAAAATGAATTTTCGAGATTTTGGGCGATCATGGTGAGTGGGGTATCATTTTCCACTAAATTTTGGACGCTGAATCCAATGAAATGGGTCCCAGAACGATCGGCACCCACTGGAAGAAGTTATGGGTCAAATTGGGTATATATTACCCATTTTGAATACCTATGTGTTTTTTGAATATGTGTTTTTGAGATTTCTGGAACCTAGGCGTGTGGGGTATCATTTTCCGCTAAATCTTGGAAGCTGAATCCAATGAAGTGGGTCTCAGGACGATTGGCACCCACTGGAAGAAGTTATGGGTCAAATTGGGTATACATCACCCATTTTAAATATGTGTTTATGAGATTTCTGGTACCTGGGCGTGTGGGGTATCATTTTCCACTAAATCATGGACACTGAATCGATTGGAATGGGTCTGGGACCCGCCGCACCCACCGTTATCCCCATTTCCCCCATGTTTTTAAATAAGTTTCCATGCGCCTGGTCTGACGAATAACCAACCCCTGTGTAAGAATTTGCAGCGTTTTTTGAAAGACACCCCTACCCTCCACAAACGTGACTTTTGGTTGGTTATTCCTTGAATGTTTTCAATTGAATGTTGAACCTATGTTTTCATGCAAATAGTCAATCTCTCCGATTCGGCCGATTTTTCTGGACGTTTCTAGATCAAAATTAGCGATTGTCCATTAGATATTTGGGTCAGGGGCCGTTCCGGCTCTAGTTGGTCCCCGAATCTTTCCAACCCGATCGGACCAAATGTCGGGGGTAGGGTTCAATATTTGTATTTCGAAAATGGATTTTCGTGGTTTTTGGCGATCTAGGCGTGTGGGGTATCATTTTCCACTTTCATTTCAAGGAAATCAAAATGATAACATTCTATATACTTCTGCCATTCTGCGCCCTCTGACATTTAATTATCAGTCTCATAATACACGTTTTGTCTCGACCTCGCATATGTTTGCCAGAGTACACGTCTTACGAATGTGGGAAGTCCTTCCCGAGTTCCTTGTTAATAAAACTTAACAGGTGCTACGTCTTCAGAGTTGACGCTTGTACTTGAATATTATCATTAGATGGAACAAGTCAGACGGCTTTTAGTCTTGTAAAAACTTCGGAGGGAATGGATTAGACGACAGAACTGGCAGTAATTTTGTCGAGCCGCCTTCTACGAGTATTTCCGTGATGACTTAAAATTCAACGTGAACGCTCGGTAATTTGCCATCGGGAATGAAAGTGGCAATCATTTACTATAACTGAGCGTCCTAATGAGGTTAACTTCTTCATTTTTTACTTCCCGTCTAAAAAACGCTGCATGTTCTTTCGCAGGGGTTGATTATTCCTTGGACCAGGCGCATGGAGACTCATTTCCTCAACATGTGAAAAATGGGGGAAACAGTAGGTGTGGTGGGCCCCGGACCCATTCCAATCGATTAAGGGTCCAACATCTAGACACCTTAAAACGCCCAGAAAAAATGTTTGGGCCAAATCGAAGAGATGTACCTACTTATTGCATGAAAACTTAGGTTTATCTTTCAAGGAATAATCAACCAAAACGTTGCAAATTCTTTCACAGGGGTTGATTATTCCTCGGACTAGGAGCATGTGGATAATGGGGGGAAACAATGGGTGTGGCGTGTCCCGGACTCATTTCAATCGATTCAGCCTCCAACATTGAGAGAAAATGATACCCTACACGCCTAGATCGCCAAAAATCCTGAAAATCCATATTTTGGAAAACACTTTTTGACCCCCACCCTCCCCAATTTCACTTTTGGTTGGTTAACCAACCTATGTTTTCATGCAAAAAGTCAATCTCTCCGATTTGGCCCAAAATTGTTTTTTGGATGTTTCAAAATGTGTAATAAAAATTAGCAATTGTCCGAATTTGGCAGTAGAATATTTTCTAAAAATCTGAAATTTGGGTCAGGGAGCCGTTTATGGCTTTAGTTGGTCCTCGAAACTGGTCAGCAAATTCGGGCCGAATTTGGGCGGGTTAGGGGTAAAAATGTGTTAATAAAAAATGGGATTTTCGAGATTTTACGCGATCCATGCGTGTGGGGTATCATTTTCAACTAAATTTTGGACGCTGAATCTAATAAATGGGTCCGGGAACGATTGACGCCTGGATGAGGGGGTCAAAGTGGGTGCCTATCTACTGATTTTGAATGTGTTTCAAATGAATCGATTGTTTAGAGATTGATGTATGAAGTTTTTGTTGACATAGACAAGTGCAGAAAGACCTGCATTGCTGAAAAATAAAAATATTTGTGTTACTCGGAGCATGAAATCACATCCCTATGGAGTAAGAAATAATCCAAATTGAACTTCGACATTCCTGGGCGTGCATTATAATAATTAAAATTCAATTTTCTACCTCAAGGCAGGAAACGGGTAAAAGAACATTATTGCTGACAACCATTGAAAGAAATGTCAAGGAACAATTTTTTTACTCGTCTGGGAGAAATAACGGGCGTTGCATAAGCGGTTGGTGGCTCAATCCAAAATAGACACAAAACTTACCGTTATTACGTAGAGTCAACAGCGACGCTCTTGAAATGTTCCCCTCTTTTATACCTTGTTGCTAAGTTGATAACTTGAACTCCAGGACAGTGTTGCTCTCCGACTAAAACTATGTAATTATGCCTAGTTCTGTTATTAGAGCGGTCGTTAGATCGACCCATTCAGAGAGATCTGTAAACTTGGTAAACTCGTGTCTTTCGGATTGAACACGGCGGTGAATTTTGTAAAAAGTTGGCTACTGTTGGGTTGGGTTCAAACGTTTTAATTGCTTGGACACTAACTTCGTTTAGTTTTGTAAGCCCAAAAATCATGAGATCCACCTATTTCGTCACTATAATGTGCCCGCTTTTTCGACTATATTTGACATTTTCAGGGCTTATTCAAATAGATACAGCTTCCAACATTTAGTGGAAAATGACACCCCACACGCCTAGGTACCCGAAATCTCAAAAACACACACACCTGAAAAAGGTATCTATGAACCCATTTTGACCCATAACCTCTTCCGGTGGACGCCGATCGTTCTGGGATCCATTCCATTGAATTCAGCGTCCAAAAGTTAGTGGGAAATGATACCCCTCACGCCTAGATCGCCAAAAATCTCGAAAATCCATTTTTAGAAAGGCAAATTTTGATCCCTATTTCTCCAAATTTGGGGAATCACCAAAGACAAGTTAGAGGAGTGACAAGATATCAGTGAGACGAGCCTGAAGAGAGGGAAGGGAGATCGAGAACAGGTCGATGTCATACTCAGCCAACACCGGGTTAGCGATTCTAGGAAGTCGGTGGAAGGGTCGAGAACGTATGTAGTTACTGGGCGAAAATGGCACAGCAATTTGATCGCAGGAGCGCAGGCAATCTGGGCATGCAAGGATTGGGCATCAATGCGCCCAGGGAAGATGCTGTGCATGAAGGACGTGTCCGCGAGAACCTGGCGGGCAGAGGGGCTGAGCAGGTGAAACTGGTGACCCAGGGCACTGTAGTCCACGTCCTCACGACAGACCCCATGCTTGATGGCCAGGCAACGAAGGAACGCACTATACACCCTGTTGAGCCGATCGTATGAGGGGCACCAGACCATGGATGCATAATCCAGGTAACGATGGAAAATAACCCGGTAGAGGGCTATGTTAGGCTTTGTTTTGCTTTACACACCCAAGGGCACGCATAGCTCGAGAAGATGCCTGGGCAATGTGTTCATGGAAGGTCAACTGTCTGACCAAAAGAACACCAAGATCGGAGACCACTAAGGGACGTCTAAGAGCAACACCGTTGATGGTATAAGGGTGCATATATGGGGTTGGCAAGCGGTGATACGTCACCACTGAACATTTGTATGGGTTGAGGGAAGGGCCAATCCGATCACCAGTGAGTGAAGTCATCAAGGCGAAGCAGAACAGTAATGAGTCAGAGAGATCAAGCACTTGAAGGAAGAGCTTCATGTCATCTGCAAATATGAGAAAGTTGACAGAGAACAGCACCAACGCCATTAATAGCCAAGATGAAGAGGAGGGGGCCAAGATGGGGGACACCAGACATAGAGGTAAATACTGCAGAAACAGCACCACGAACCCTGACTGAGGACAACCGACCTGTAAGGTAACTCTGCGTCCAGGTAAGAAGACTACCAAAGACACCCAGATACTCAAGTGCGCTAAGGTGTCCTCAACTCGAATCGCGGCTTCCAATCGGTTAACCTAATCGGTCTTCTTATCTGTCGTCTTTAACGATTGCTTCTAAGCATTAAAAGCAGACACAAATCTTATCATTATTTTTTGGGTCACAATCGTTGCACGAATTGCTATTGCAGTTGCTCTCCTCCGTAATACATATATCAACACTATTTCTCGAATCTTTTTTTACTTCCTAATGAAATTAGTGTTTCGAGGAATGGAAGGTAGGTGATAGTAAACAGTATGTTGTATCTGCAATCTGCAGCGTCTATTTCTGTTACTAGGACAAGCGCCAACTTCTGATCTAAGGGGAAATAGTCGGGATGAAGAAGCAAACTGGTTAATAGCGTCGACCACCCGATGAAAAAAGCCTTTGTTCTCCTTTCCTGGATGGTGGCGATAAAATATACCTGACTGACAAAAACAAAGAAGATGAGAGAATCTACAGGAAATTGGTTCGTTAGTTGTAAATGAGTTTAAAACTAGGAAAAACCAACAGGCAGATATAATGTGGTTCTACTAATTACAGCTTTGCGTCTTAATCTGTGTTTGGGTAGGTTTCAATCATTCCTAGAATTTAGTAACTGGAATTAGTAACTTAAAAAACTGCAGATTTCTACACATGGGTTGGTTATTCCTCGGGTCAGGTGCATAAAGACTCATTTTTTCAACATGGGGAAATGGGGGAAACAGTGAGTGTGGCGGATCCCGGACCCATTCCAATCGATTCCAAAAGTTAGTGGAAAGTGGTTACCTCACACGCCTAGGGGCCAGAAATCTCAAAAACACATTCGAAATGGGTAGATAGGCACCCATTTTGACCCGTAACCTCATTCAGAGGGCGCCGATAGTTCCCGGACCCACTTCATTGGATTCAGCGTCCAAAATTTAGTGGAAAATAATACCCCACATTTCCATCGATTGTTCAAAATACACATTTTGATCCCTACCCCGCCCAAATTTGGTTCGATCAAGCTGAAAAGTTTCGAGGACCAACTGAAGCCGGGAACGGACTCCTGACTCAAATTTCAGATTTTTAGAAAATGTTCTACTACCAAAATTGGCGTGGACGGCGGACGGACCTTTGCTAATTTTGATCTAGACACCTTGAAACGTAAAAAAAAAAAAAAAAAAAAAATGTTGGGCGAATCGGAGAGATTGTCTTTTTGCATGAAAACATAACATTCAAAGAATAACCAACCAAAACGGAGCGCGAATATTCATGGGTCTCTTGGATGAATGCAACACATCACATGAGGGTTAGGTACATTGGTACAGGTAGGGTTGTATGTATGGTTTCAATTAGTGATGAAAATGGTCCCGAGTCGGTTAATTATGCCAGTCATAAAAAAAAAAAAAAAAATACGACTAAGCGGAAAACCAACTTTGTCCAGCGCGAATAAATTGGCAGCTGAGTTATTTGTTTACTTTTGTTTCCCTCTGCTTTTCATCCGAGTGTTTCTTTTCAACATCGGAGCACCTGCGTCAACAGTTGAAAAAGTCCTAAATACATGGTGTCCCGGTAGTTGCCGCGCCTCCTAAAATCGAAAAAGACATGATTTTTTTGAAATGCAGATTCGGATTTTACCCAAAATTTCATGAAAATCTGATCCATAACATTTTTTTTTTATCGCGCTCAACCGATTTAGCGGGCACGCAAAGTAGCGCAACCTCAAAATTGTCAAATATTGGATGATTGTGAACTCTAATGTGTGGCACGTGAATTTTCACGGAATGGTGACCGAAATTTGTTCATTTTGCGTGAAAAAATCATCTTTTTTGGCGTGTGATTGGACGAAAATCATGAAAGTTGAAATGAAAAAAGATTATCTTCTTACGCGAAATCAACAAATTTCGCTCACCAAATTCCACGATGTAAACCACTGCTCCACCATCCCCATCTCGAAAACACAATTGAAATGGGTAGATAGACACCCATTTTGACCCATATCCTCTTCCAGTAGGCTCCAATCGTTACAAGAGCCGTTTCATTGGATTCAGCGACCAAAATTTATTCGAAAATGATACCCCACACGCCTAGGTAACAGAAATCTCGAAAACCTACTTATGAAATAAGTAGATAGACACCCAACTTGACTCATTACCTCTTGCGTTGGGCACCAATCGTTCAGGAACCGATTTCATTGGATTCAGCGTCCAAAATTTAGTGGAAAATGATACTCTTTAGGCCTAGATCACCGAAAATCTCGAAAATCCAATTTTCGAAGTACATATTTCGACCCTCACCTCCCTCCCAATTTGATCCGATCGGTCTGAAATGTTTTGAGGACCAACTATACCTGGTTCATCAGTGACACTAGATTATCTATGTCTTCCTTTCCTCTTACGGTTACATGTCCATTATCCAAATCCAGCCATTTTCACTGCAATCATTATTTTTTGGAGAGCGATTTTAGGGGTTTAACAATTGGTCCAACTTTTTGCCCATTCAGCGGAATAGTTGCCGTTACGTTGGCTGCCCTTCCAACATTCTGTTCAGCAACCAGTGGAGGATCGCGTGAAGTAACGGTTCCAAGCCGGCCTTTCGGCCCAAACAGTTTGATCGGCGACGTATTATAACAACATGCCGCAGCCATTATAATCAAGTCCGTGATTGGATGCATTATGGCCATCATGTTGGGGAGGGATAAGATGCCTAGACGAGACGAAATTACACGGAGAGAGGTCATCTCGAAGACTCGAGCGAGATGAAGTTCGGGTGAACGGACGGTTGAACAAAAAGGACTTCTTCCGGTGCTCTGAGGAACTATACAACATCAACTGCACGGGACCTGGCAGAAGGAAAGGAAGTCCATCACGAGTAATGCAGAGGATTCATTATGTACTGCATGGGACGGACTTCATTCTGATGTTTTCGCCTTCGATACGTGCTTTGTTTCTTAAACGATAACTTTTGTATAGAAACATCGATGAATTAGACAGTTTTAGTGCAAATTGAATGAGGATTGAATAATTTTTTCGAACGTCTGAAATCGCTAATGGATATTTGAGGGAAAATTACGACACCCGAATTTGAGAAATATGTGATAATTGGGTGGATATTTGGAAGGGTACCGTCAAAGGCTGATTACATTCGAACCTCAAATTACCACCATTAAAAAAGTTTTAACGCTGCAAATTCATTCACAGGAATTGGTTATTCCTCGAACCAGGAGCATTGGAGGAAAATCAGCGTCCAAAAAGTAGTTGAAAATGATACCCCAGACGCCTAGGTACCAGAAATCTCGAAAACCTACTTTCGAAATGGGTAGGTAGTAGGGATGGGTATCGATAACATCGATATATCGATATATCGATATTTCGGGAAAAAATATCGATAAATAATTATCGATAAGTTCCTTCCGATATTTATCGGTTATCGATATTTTGCTCATCGATATATCGATAAATACTTTTGCTTTTGGGGCATCCATTTTGTTTTTTCTTTTTTGTTTTGATGAAGAAAGAACAAGACGCTATAGAATTGCAGTGAGTTACTGAGTTTATGAGTTTAGATTATGTTAGTTTTATTTTGTGTTAGCTCATTTTAGTCTATTAGGCCTACTTATTAGTTTCTTCATTTTTCCAATATCTTGAAATGCCGCCCAAAAGTGACATTTGGCAACATTATGAAAAGTTGGGAAATGGCATGGCAAAATGTCGTTACTGTAAAATTACAGTGAAAACCTCCGGCAACACGTCGAATTTGCGGAGTCATATACAGTTCAAGCACTCAAAACTTTCAGGTGAGTAAATAGTTAATAGTTGATACTGTTAGCCTGTTACTGTAGTTGGATTTTATCTTAGGCTACATAATTCATAGACTACCATAACCATAAGAGCTCAGCCTTAGCATTTTACAACGTTTTATTTTCCTATTTTACTTGTTTGAATACCAGTCTACCTAACAAGGTAAACTACTCAAATATCGTATATCGACCACCCCCAAATAGGCAAATATCGGATAGCCTACATTCAACTTTGACCATAAGTTAAATAATAAGAGTACTTGGCTGTTTTCTTATTTACAGTAGGCTATTTATATATGATATATATATATCGATAGATTTCTACCAATATATCGATATATCGATAGTTCTCTACCGATATTTATCGGATATCGATAACTGAAGCAAAAATATATCGATAACCGATATATCGATAAGTCCTCGACCGATACCCATCCCTAGTAGGTAGATACCCATCATGACCCATAACCTCTCCCGGTGAGCGTCAATCGTTCCGGGACCCATCTCACTGGATTCAGCGTCCAAAATTTAGTCGTAAATGACACTCCTCACGCCTAAATCGAAAAGCGAAAAATGAATTTTCGATATTTCTGGTACTCAGGCGTGTGGGATATCATTTTCCACTGAATTTTGGACTTGAATCCAATGAAATGAGTCCGGGAACGATTGGCGCCCTCTGGATAAGGTTATGGGTCAAAATGGGTACCTATCTACCCATTTCGAATGTGTTTTCAAGATATCTGGTACCTAAGCGTGAGGGGTATCATTGCCCACCGAATTTCGGTCGCTGAATCGATTGAAATGATTCTTCGTGATCCTGGTCCGAGAAATTACCAACCCCCTGTGAAAGAATTTGCAGCTTTTTTTAGACGACTGTGGTGCTTTCTGCATGTGCGCCCATGAAACCCTATTGTTGGACCAGGGGTGGCCCAAGCGGCAATCTTTCCACTCGCGGAGGGATCCTTCCACAATTTACCAAAAAGCCAGAAGAAAGGAGGTTGGGAACAATATTCTGGTGGCAGAATCCAAATCTTGAAGCAAGCTGTCACGCTGGAGCGTGATTTTGGATAGGCCGTTACAACTTTCCCAGATCATTTCTCTGTAACGTTTCAAATATTTTAGACTACGACGTTGACCTCACTCAGAACTAACCACACTGTACATAGTTCTCCTGCACTCCGCTCACGAAATGAGCATGACATCGGGAGAAACTTTTCTCGTGACGACCGCTACGTTTTTCCTCGTGATATCGCGTGTCATGATGACCCTTTTGCTTTTCACCCAGCCCAATGACACTAGGAATCGCTGTTCCACCTACGTCACTGTCAGTTGCAACATCTGTCTAAATAAGCGTGTAGGTAGGTAAATTATACTATTCACCGAGTGTTCAACACCACATTCACCTTCGTCATATGCCCTCACCATTCGTACCTATTATCTTCATTACGACTTGTATGATGAAGGATAATGCCAATTATATGTGACTTTTTCCGATTAAACTTCATTGCAGGCACTGTACACAAAAACGTCATACTACCTAACAGCACACAGTAGGTACATGGTTTTATTATTCCTAAATTTATTAATTTTTCCCATGGACGGACAAGATCAAAAGTAGGATGCAATACCTATGTAATTTACTGACTTTCGAAAAATTGGGATAAACAAACCTGATATGATTTCACAATTTGATTTATTCATTTTGGTAGGTTATTCCTTGAATAATCAACTTAATATGTTTTCATGCAAAAAGTCAATCTCTCCAATCCGGCCCAAAAACAATTTTTCTGGACGTTTCAAGGTGAATAGGTCAAAATTAGCAAATGTCCGTCCGCTATACAAGCCACGCCGGACATGTGTCCCTAAATGAGAAAAATGAATTTTCGAGATTTTCGACGATCAAGGCTTGTGGGGTATTAGTTTTGACTAAATTTTGGACATAAAATCCAATGAGACATTTCCCGGGACGATTGGCGCCCACCCGAAGAGGTTATGGGTCAAAATATGCATCTATCCACCCATTTTGAATGTGGGTTTTTGAGATGTCTGATACCTAGGCGCTTGGGGTATCATTCTCGACTAAATTTTGGATGCTGAATCCAATGAGACGGGTCTTGGAACGATTGGCACCCACTGCAAGAGGTTATGGGTCAAAATGCGTATCCACCTACCCATTTTGAATGTGGGGTTTGGTTATTCCTCAGACCAGTGGCATGGAGACTCATTCAAATCGATTCAGCGTCCAAAATTTTAGTGGAAAATGCTACCCCACATGCCTATGTACCAGATATCTCGAAAACCCACTTTCAAAATAGGTAGATAGATACCCATTTTGACCCATTTCAGACAAAAGCGCATACCTCCCTCACCTTCCTGCTTTCTCATCAGTAGTCTTAGTTCGAGTTGATTGTAAAAATCATGCAATGATAAGAAGTTTGGCAGCACAAAGTTTGAATTGTACATTCGACAATTGTGCAGAAAAACTGATTGTAAAATCAACAAGTGACGAACCTAATTCATCATTTCTATTAAATCACTGTCTTTATGTTCAGAATAGCCGACCCAGGTGGCGTGAAATCCATGCGTTATTTCATTGGCTCTGCTTCCGTCCGGAAATAGCGACTTGGCGACGTCATTTGACATGTTGCCATCTCTTTCGTACGCCAAACGTATTTTCATTCCCGAAGATCTGTAGATGCTGTTACTTCCGCGATATTCGCTGATTATTGAAAAGACGTGGCTTCCGTCCCAGTTTAGACTGACATATTTACTGCAGAAGGCAACTTAAGGTCAACATCGAGGGTCGCGTGAGGCTTTTTATCACGAGCTCTCTCTTGAGCTTGGAATGTTTCCAGGTATTTCCTCTCCTTGAGATAGACAGTCGCCATTTGTTTTACCGAGGAAATCAAGATATTTTCTTAAGGAAATAATCATGGCCAATAATTCACCATCCTTAATAAATGAATAACATTAGCAAATATCATCGAAGATTAAGGTGAGGCTGCTGTTTGGTGTGTTTTGGGTCCATGCTCACCAACGCAGTAGTCCTTCCGTCGGGAAAATGCTACCCCACACGCCTAAATCGCCAAAAATCTCAATGATCCATTTTTTCGAAAAAAAGGGGAAAAAATCATATTGAGGACCAAGAAAAAAATGTGGGCCAAATCGGAGAGGTTGACTTTTTGCAAGAAAATATAGTTTTGGTTGGTTATTCCTTGAATAATCAACCTGTTTTCATGATAATGGTCAACCTCTCCGATTCGGCTCAAAATTTTTTTCTGGACGTTTCATGATGTCCTGATCAAAAAAGGTCAATGTCCGTCCGCCGTCCGCCGTACGCCGTACGCCGTACGCCGTACGCCGTCCATTGTCCACGCCGTTTTTGGTAGTAGAAAATGTTCTAAAAATCTGAAATTTGGGTCAGGGGTCTGTTCCCAGCAAAGATGGGTCCTCGAAACTTTTCAGCCCGATCGGACCAAATTTGGAGGGGGTAGGGGTCAAAATGTGTTTTTTGAAAAATGGATTTTCGAGATTTTGGGTGATTTAGGCGAGTGGGGTGTCATTTTCCACTAAATTTTGGACGCTGAATCCAATAAAATGGGTCCCAGAACAATTGGCACCCACTGGAAGAAGTAATGGGTCAAATTGGGTATTTATTACCCATGTGGGTGACTTCAGCCGAATAGACAAACAAAACACATCGTCATATCCTGTTGTTTATAACCAGCTGTTAAACTTAGCAACCAATTTTGAGCAGTTGCCTACAATTCTTTTTACTGTCCGAGCTTTTTATTCGTACCATTCAATTCAATTTAATACAATTATTATAGCCTTCTAAATTACCTACGTCTTCTCAATATTATATTTGCTGAGTCAAAACCTCAAATTATTAACAAGTAAACACTTGAATCATCAGATTACTAGAACTCACCGGGTTTAGAAGCTCATAAAGCAAGAACACAGATGGGTAGATTCCTTTTTAATAAGAAACAAAGAATATTCACAGAAAAAGGTACAACATGGAGCTCGAAAAGCGCATGTGTGAAAATCATGGGTTGCAGAACACAAAATCATATAAAACACTGCCATCAGAATATGTAGTTCCCAATTAGGGGTGAAACACAAATTATGAAGCCTTGAATAACAACAAGCTATCTCACTCAGTTGATTGTGGAATAATCCTTTAAAATACTTGCAATATCAATATTAAGTATAATACAAATATTCATTGCTAGATAACACAATTATTTCATGGCTTAGCGTGATTTGGTATCCCTAGGCTGCCTCACATCCAGTGACAGCTGACAGCCCCAGTCATGGCGTCACTAGAGGAGAGTAGGTAGTGGAGTGGGCAACAATATTTCAACACTCCCTCCGACCACGACATCTAGCCTTATCAGTCCTCAAGACAAAATTAGGGTACCTTAACACACAGTACTTTCTTTCACATATGATATTATTGGACAACTAAATTGGTCACTGACAAATGGTACATACCTAGTTGAGATTTATATGCATATACATGAGAAAGCCTATACAAATTCATATATTCCTGCATTAGAGCAATGATCAATCAACAGATTCACTTAAACAGTTTATGGAATCTAACATCAAACACACAACAACAAAGAAAAATCTGCAAGCTGGTCTTCAGATTTCACCTAGTTTATATTTACATAGCTCTTCTAAAATTCTTCTTTGACAGGTCAACTTTACAATGTACACAAGCATTCAAGAGTGACACTAAGATTGCACGCTTACAATCTCGACACTATTACAATGCCAACAGAAGGGTGGCACACAAGAGATATTTCTATGTATGTAGGTGCAAATATTACTTGCCATTTCCCTGCAAGTGCCACTCATGGCAATATACCACATGTAGACAGGGACACGTAGTTATGCTTTCTAGTTTGCCACATGACAACACCCCCAAATACCCTAATGACAAGTCCAGAGTTGCACTTACCATTAGTGGCATTTGTGCCAAGTGAAGCATCAGTAAAGCTCACAATATTGTCACTAGTGCCAGCAAACACAAGCCCTAGATTGGCAGCACCTTCAAACATTTTAACATTTTGAACATACATTCTTAATCCACGACTGTCAAGTTAGCCTGCTTACGACTAACAAAAATTTAATGGAAAGGAAGTCAACATCAGATTGAATGCCTGGAAGTGTCCCATTCTGCACATACAGTAAGGACCCAATAACATCCCTGTACCTAACAGATAGGAACACTGACAATTTCAAGATAATAGTTAGCCAAAATATACAATATGAATACCTTTAGGTTTAAGAAGATTGTCTGCTTCTCAATATTATGAGAGATCTCAAATCCGAGATATTTACAAGGTATACCCAAAATGTTTATCTTAAATTATTCCTTGTTCATTTTTGTTTTCATAATTTGATAAGCCAGAGCTTCAAAAGAGGCTGCAAACAATCATCATCACAGATCAGTAATAATGCAAGATTGTCATAATTATCCCAACAGAAAAGGCAAAGTGCTCTTTTATAAAGTGAATATAGCTGGAAACCTATATTTTTCATGTAAGCGCTGAACCGCTTTGTATCACAATTATGGAGATATTTTCAATCCATATAGGGATTGTACCAACTCACAAACATGCGTTTGTCCGAGCCCCTCTGGTACGTCAGTTAGTTCAACCACGCCCTCAGGAATCTCCATATACACTACCTTTTCCAGCTCACCATAGAGAAATGCTGTCATTACATCAAGCTGGGATAAGTGCAAGTTTAGTTTAATTGCTGTAGACAATACCAATCTAACGTCTACCAGCCTAGAAACAGGTGCAAAGATTTCACTTTCATCGTAAAAATTAAAGTCAGCAAAGCCCCAAGCTATATGGCGACTCTTGTACCAAAAATTCCATCAAATTCATTTTTACGTTTGTGCACCCATCATGCTTCAATTATTTTTGTTTTGGGAGGGAAGCGCAGCTACCAAAACATAACACCAAGTTCTGTTTTTCTCATGAGCCTGTAACTCATTAATCATAGTTAGTTCCAACAACCCAGACTCATAAGACCTGATAGCTTCTGTATACAAGGAGGGATCAACATAGAGGCATTTCTGCAGCGCCAGTTGAGTCACTCACTTCAGTTCTCTGAGCATCATAGGTACATGTATCGTTGCAGTCAGATTTACAAAGCTCGAGAGCATCTAGTGATTTAGGGTAATCCTTGATGTGATCACCATATACTTGAGTTTCCATACACTTGTCACCACATGAACGAACCAGTGTTCTATGTAGTTCATTCAACAATACACAGCCTGATTCAATACACTCAAGTAAGTACGTTTTACTAAAATTTGGGAAGAATTTTGATTTAGGATTTCTGTAAATTGCTGCTGCTACGCATCCAAAACGCTCAATGTATTTCATACTGGGGCCTACCATACACACATTCTTAAGGGCTTAAGAAACCATTTGAAGCATTTGGCATCCGATTGTTTACGTGAACCACACAACCAAGTGCAAAGAACACAAAGTGCACAAGGAAAAGGACATTTTAGCAAAAAGAAGATTAACTCGTATCTTCTCTATTAGGATTCTGGTCAGACACTCTGCACATTCATTCAATTGAGGCGTTCCTGGTGATGATGAGGATAATTGCATTATTTTCTTTTAGCACAAGGTGTTTCATTTTGGTTGTTCTGTACTCAAGACCTCCGTCAGTACATATTATGACAACAGATTCTTTAACTTTTACTATTGTAGCTATCACATTTAAGCCTCTCAAGCTGAGGGCAAGGCAAACCTACTTTTTATCCCCTATGGCATATGCAGATGTATTTCTGGATGAGTCACATATGAAGGTTACAATGTACCTAGCACCTGTTCTAAAATCTGCTGGTCGAACTGCCCCAATTAAGTCCGAATGTAGTACTGCAAACAGTTTGTCAGTTCGTGTCCTAACAGTATTGTGAGGTTTTCTTGTTGAGTTTGCCACAGCACAGTCAACACAGTCTAAAACCTCGTTGCCAATTTTCAAACCCTTCATCTCAGGCACAAATTTACAAGTTAGCTCTAAATAGCACTTGGACCGATGGTTTAGCCTTAGATGCCACATTAACCCTAAGTTATCCTTCAGACTTGGTTTAAACATTTTATCTATTACAAACAAGTTCAGGTTGTGTAATGTAGGATCTGATTGTAAGGAGGATTCAAGCTGCACAACTACTTTGGTAAGCTTTTCTGGATTACTCCCTCCCACTGACTCACCAGCTGGAGGTTCTAATAAATCTCTCCCTCCCACTAGGGCATCCCCAGGATCAGACTCATTTACTGTGACCAAACAGAAAAACCTAGGTCTCATACTCATTGGACCAAGGGTTTCCATACACTTTTGTAGATTTGTTGGACTCATTACTTCAAACTTAACCCACCAAAAGTTATTCTTGAAATACCCATTTTAAATCACCTCACCAGTTGCCTCATTTATGAACTGCACAGAATTATCCAAACATACAACTTTCATACCCTGCTTGACTCACTTAACAAACAGAAGAAATTACTGAATAAGAGGTAAGGCATGGTGGATACAGAACATCCTCAAGACAAGGCTGTTGCCCGTTATTCACAGAAGAATTTCACCCTGCTTTGAACCAACAAGATTGGCAGTGTCACCCACTTTAGCACACTCAAAAGCCTGAGGGATCTGCAATGAATGACATTTGAAAGACAGTCTATACTTGATGGGAAATGCTCAGTTGCCCCTGTGTCAACTGCCATAACAACTTTCCTCAATTTACCTTCAGAGGCTGCAAGGACAGTATTAGTAGCTTTAGAAATTTACTTGGCACTTGCGAGTGCCCTTCTCTAACCCACTAGCCCCAGCGGTTCCCTGCGCCTTCCTTTGGAAACCTCTTTCTCCTGAACCCTTAACAGCCAGGCAAGAATTCCCATGTCTAAAAGGGCCACCCACTAACTTGGCACCCAACCTACCAACAAAGCATGGCTAAAATTTGTTCCCTGTGGTCTGTGCATCAATCAACATTTCCTGAATCTCTTCAAATATAGGTTCTCAAAGGTCCAAACCTCTTGGCTGTTCAGTGAAGTACTCAATTAAGCCATGGGTAGCGGTATCCCTTATGGCTACTAAAAGAAAAACTTGTTTTAGTCATTCATCATGTCAGAATTGAGTTTGTAAAGGTTTTTTTTTTTGAGAGTCTTGGTGAAGCGCGTCACAAACTCAACTGCCCTCTCTGCTTTTTGATCAAAGAACATGGAGTTGAATTGTTCAACCAAAGCTGTTACATGCAAAAGTGAAGTGGGCTCAAACAGCTTTGACAATTTGTCCATCATCTCTTTTGGATGATCAAGATCTTGGAGGAGGTCAATGAAATAATCATCCATTGACGATTCAATAAAATATTTTACCTTTTTGGTAACAAGGGGCACTTCCTCATCGATAAAGCAGGCAGGGGTTTGCTCATTGAAGTCTAAAACAAATGAGCACTGCTGTTCATCAATTGAGCTTAGTACTCTCCTCTTCCAAGAACTAAAACCCTCAGAGTTTTCTAATTTAGGCTCAATAGTCCGAAATTTCAGGTTGTCAACCCTCCGGCTGCTAATAACTACTCTATCAAGGGAATTGTGATTATGAGTTACCTCCAACTTATCAAACCTCTTATGAGCATTGTTTTGCAGAGACAGGCGTTGATCGTCACACTCTTCACCATTCTCCGTATTTAGGGCCACAGAATTGTCAACTTCCATCTCCCTTAAACTGGAACCAGTAGTATCAGAGGCAATTTCTGGACAACTTCCAACAGATTGAGGTCACCACTTTGCCTGGGGTTAGCCATTGTTGATACCCAGATACACAAGTCCATTGAGATCTGAAAGGAAAACAGCTGTATCGACAGATAGGACAAGATCACACTAGCTGTGATTTAGACAGGAAGTACAAAGACATTCAGACCACTAATAGATTGTGAATCATTCATTCCTTAGCACCAGTGAGATAAGTTCACCCCAACTGTTCTCAACAGGTTGCTAGCATATTTCTAGTCTCGAAATTCTTATTTCAGAATCTTTCCATCCAAGCCATCATTTTATCCGTTAACTAAGTTGCACAATGGGTAAAGCGGTTGTGACAACACCATATTAGTCAATCCCCCTCATGTCATCTGTGACCCATGTTCTATCAACAGGTCTATTTTAATAAAGAGATGGGTTAACTATTAGAATCTAGGGCAGCGACATCAATGCTCAACACACCGACAGTGACAACAATCAACCGATGGCTAAGGATGGTTATAGATCCCTTTCAATCAATTGCCACCAACACCGATGCATCAACAAACAGCATCGCCGCCCCTGACTCCAAATCCCCACCATGAACTACTTTTAGTCCCATTAAATGTATAATCTAATATAATCTACTTTGAATGGAGGTAATTTATATTTTGAATAATTACAAAAAGGAAGGAGTTGAAATGATTAGTTTTAAAGACCATTTACTGGGACATCTTGATAGCTTTGAGTTAAAATGAGCTAGTCAGATACCTGGCAGCGTCTGGCTAATACTTATAACCCCTTGAATACTCAGGGGTTCTTGATGCAAACGGACAGGTGAACCCTTTCACTCACTAACTGAAAGTACAAGTCATACTGGCCAACTACCACTTATGGCGTAAGATAACATGAGGACCCATATAGGAAATTCAAACTGCTCAGTGAGGATTTTACATACCAGATTATAAGGTTCCTATAGCCCCTTTACCCAAGCTCTCCTAGCTATGGCTATAAGTCGAGTGTGGCCCTCTGTGAGCTGTATGCCAACAAACTCACCCGGGTACCCTAGGCGCTGGAAAGTATCCACCAGCACGGAAAACACTGGTTTTCTACCTAAACCTTAACTTGCGGTCGACCAGGCAAGATAGTTACATCCAACTTGGGCTGATACACTTCTATTGTCATCGCACACTCTGTGTTCAGGATCTGCTGGGCAACAGATTCTGAACTGACATGAAGAACTTGCTTGAAAACCTAGATGTTATGGCACTACCATGTCAGGTGGAACTTCTGGATTTAGATCAAGAACGGCCCGTCGACCGTCACACAGATCAAAAATCGTGTTATCAATTTGACGTTCCCTTGTAGCGGACTGTTTACATACTACCGAGGCTGGTAAAAATCCAGAGCCAAAGCACCAAAAACCGACATACCGACACCGAAAACAATCGACGGATAAGGATGATAAGGCGATGTCCCTATTCTCGATCCCTACAAAGTCGATAGTATCAAAATCGATACATCAGCAGTCAGAGCCGCCGGCTCCAAACCACAACCCCGAAATTAACGAGAACACCATTCTACTGTACAATACTATATTCTACACAGAACTACATTCTACACAAAACTACATTCTAACTAAAATACTGTGCAGTGAATACTTCAAGAGTAGAAAGGCTACCAACTGGTAATCGCGAGATTCGCGATAATAATATTCTAAGGAAGTCCGCCACTCGTCAACTGAGAAAAATCCTCACTGAGCCATTTCCAAGGATTGAAAAATAAATGGCAAACTAAGAGCACAAACTCATTGCATGAGGCCGTTGTCTTTCCGGATCCGTGCTGAGTCAAAACCTCAAATTATTAACAAGTAAACACTTGAATCATCAGATTACTAGAACTCACCGGGTTTTAGAAGCTCATAAAGCAAGAACACAGATGGGTAGATTCCTTTTTAATAAGAAACAAAGAATATTCACAGAAAAAGGTACAACATGGAGCTCGAACAGCGCATGTGTGAAAATCATGGGTTGCAGAACACAAAATCATATAGAACACTGCCATCAGAATATGTAGTTCCCAATTAGGGGTGAAACACAAATTATGAAGCCTTGAATAACAACAAGCTATCTCACTCAGTTGATTGTGGAATAATCCTTTAAAATACTTGCAATATCAATATTAAGTATAATACAAATATTCATTGCTAGATAACACAATTATTTCATGGCTTAGCGTGATTTGGTATCCCTAGGCTGCCTCACATCCAGTGACAGCTGACAGGCCCAGTCATGGCGTCACTAGAGGAGAGTAGGTAGTGGAGTGGGCAACAATATTTCAACAATATTAGTAAATTAGTGTCGTAGTGCCCCATAGATACACCCATCTTGAATATGTGTTTTCGGGATTTCTGCTACCTAGGCGAGTAGGGTGTCATTTTCCACTAAATTTTGGACGCTGAATCCAATAAAATGGGTCCCAGAACAATTGGCACCCACTGGAAGAAGTAATGGGTCAAATTGGGTATTTATTACCCAATTTGATTATGTGTTTTCGGGATTTCTGCTACCTAGGCGAGTAGGGTGTCATTTCCCACTAAATTTTGGACCCTGAATCGATTGGAATGGGTCTGGGACCCGCCACACCCACTGTTTCCCCCATTCGAGGAATAACCAACCCGTGTGTAAGAATTTGCAGCGTTTTTTATATTATTTTAAGAATATCCAACCAAAACTGAAAATGTCCGTCCGCCGTCAGCACCGTTGTCGGTAGTCAACAATTTTCTGTAAATCTGAAATTTTATAATGAAGAATCTGAAAAGTGTGTTTCCGGCTCTACTTGGTCCTCAATACATATCAGCTGGATGGGACCAAATTTGTGATGGGGGGAGAGAGGGGGTAGGGATCAAATATTAGTGTATCTAACAATGTATGGTAGAGCCTCCCAGAAATATTTTTATTTTTTGTCGAACCAGAAGAATTATTACAATTCGTCTTTTACTTAAATGAAAAAAGATTTTATTAATACAGCGCTGATTTTATTGTAATTTTCTTTGTTGAACCTGAAGAATCTTTATAATTTGACATTTGCATTTACACCAAAAAACAATGGACAGATTTGATTCATGACGCTTATTGATGCAGTTGATCATGATGTTATTAACATTAGTATATTACTGTTGTACAGTTATTACTTTTTTATACTAATATTATATTACAATATTTACATTATATTATACAGCATTGAATTTATATAGAAGGAATGTTCATGTTTTGTTTGAGGGGAGATGGAAGAGAGGGCCGCTAGTCCCGGGGATTAGGGTGTATAAATAAAAAATTCAATCAATCAATCAATCAAAGTTTATCATTCGAAAAGTGGGGTATGATTTTCCATTGAATTGCGGGCCCTAAATCCATTGAGATGGGTCCCGGACCGATTAGCACTTACCGGAAACGGGTATGGGTCAAAGTGGGTTTCCATCTACTTATTTCAAAAGTTGATTTTCGAGATTGCTGGTATCTATACGTCTGGGGTATCAATTTCCACTAAATTTTGGACGCTAAATCCAATAAGACGGGTCCTGAAACGATTGGCGCCCACCGGAAGAGGTTATGGGTCAAAATTAGTATCTATCAACGCATTTCGAAAGTAGGTTTTCGATATTTCTGGTACCTAGGCGTGTGGGGTATCATTTTCCACTAAATTTGGGACGCTGAATCCATTGAGATGGGTTGGACGCTGAATCGTTTGAGATGAGTGGAACACTCCAGAGTCACTGTTTTTCCCCATGCTCTTGCTTCTCGTTATTGAACAATTTTCCCGACTCAGGAAAAATGTTTCCTATCTCAATTGACCAAAGTAATGATTTTGATGACGTGCTGTGCTCTGGTGACGGGTGTTCGTTCTTGTTAAGTTCAAGATCTCGAGTCCGCAAGACGGGAAGCGTTTTGTCACCGGTCTGGAGTATATTGAGACGATAAAGCCCATTGGCCGGCAAAAGGTTGAGAACCACCTTGGACCGAGTCAAGATCACGGGCCAGGACGGTTGAAGGCCTGAGAGAGACATGTGCCTCGAGGAAGTAACAGCTGGAAGTCGGCGTAAGGAGGCCAGCCACCGACCCGACCGCTCCAAACCTGTTCCCGCCGCACTCACGGGCAAGTTCAAGTTCCACAAGACCCTTGAGGCCTCAGACCTTCCAACAATTACAGCCAACCCACTTCGATTGTTGACCACGAGCCGATAATATGCAACACAGAAGTCAATTACAACGTAAGGTCCGCGGATTGATTTAAATAGCCGCCAGTAAATTGTATTCACCTTTCAAATTTACTGTAAAAGACATTCTAGTTCCGGCAGACAAACGAAGATTAATGTCCTTTATCTGCTTTCAATTTACGAGGACCTAGCAGAAGGTATATCATGACATACCGAAGTTAAATCCCAAAACACTCGTTCTCAACCCCAAAGATTTTGTTTCTTACACTATTTTCTCTAATTTCCCTTCAATAACCGTGGCCTCCTCTTGGGCTGTTATCCTGTCAATGCAGCCAAAAATTCAACGTTCATGGATATTAAGCGATTCATTCAAGTACAAGTTTCAAATTATGTTCGTGTTGATAACTTTGGCCCATCCAATCCTTCTGCTACCTAGGCGTGTGGGGTATCATTTTCCACTAAATTTTGGACGCTGAATCCAATAAGATGGGTCCCGGGACGATTGGTGCCCACCGGATGAGGTTATGGGTCAAAATGGTAATCTATATACCTACTTTGAACGTGAGTTTTTGAGATTTCTGAAACCTAGGTTTGTGGACTATCGTTTTCCACTAAACATTGGACGCTGAATCTGGAATGAGTCTCCATGTGCCTGGTTCGAGGAATTACCAACCAAAAACTTTACTCAAAAGAAGGGATAGGGGTCAAAATGTGTACTTCGAAAAATGGATTTTCGATATTTTCAATACCTAGGCGTGTGGGGTATCATTTTCTACTAAATTTTGGACGCTGAATCGATTGAAATGACTCTCAGAAAGAATTTGCAGCGTTATTCAATGATTTTTGGCGTATGAGAGAAATCTCAAATGTTTTCTGGAACACAGTTTAGATTGTATTGCGGAATAAGATTAAAATCTTAATAAAGAGGTTTTTTCATTATATGTTAACGGTGGATTTATTCAAACCAGTCGCCACCACACTAATGTATTTCGCAGCTCAAGTTCCATCTCCTACTTCCTCGACGACACAAATAGAAATTAGAACATCCTTCGTGTACGATTAACGCGTCACTTCTGCTAAAACGGGTGATAGGTCGCACCATCCAGAAAGATGATCCTAACCAGAATAACGCGCGGAGGTATTTGCCATACCAGGGCCCTATACCAAGGAGGAGGTGGTTTATGGAACAAAATGTACAGTAATTCAGCAATATCGTGCAGAGGGGAGCAAATAACAGGTGACAACGCGAAGCAGAGTTCACTGAACTCGACTGAGCGCATTCCGAAGGTGAACAAATCACCGAAATAGATAGAATGGGGAAAGTGTTGAGACTCAACAGCCCACGGCTCCTCAAATCCAACGCACTCAATTCCTACAGGTGTCGAAAAAGAGCACGTGGGCTGCGCAGCTTCCGAGATACGCGCCTCCGAGACGTTGCGAAAGGGTGGGCGTTCAGTCGAGAGATTAACCCAAATGAGGGGAAAAAAGAGATAAAAATAGTATCAGAATACCAGTAACAGGCAAAACAGACAGAGGAAAAAAAAGCTGCAAATTTTTCACAAGTTATTTACTCCTTGAACCAGGTGCGGGGAGAGAATGGGGGAAGCAGTAAGAACGGAGTGTCTAGGACTCATTCCAATCAGTTCAGCGTTCTATATTTAGTGGAAAATTCCCCCAAATGCTAATCCTATAATCGAGAATTTGATTATTTATTCGGCAGAAACACCAGACCCCAGTACTCATATCGGATGACAATACTCGATTACTCTGCACATATCGATACCTGAGTATACCCATCAAACTCTGAATCGATATACGGAAATTATCATTATTATTGCGTATTTTTACTACAGTTCAACCATCTATTGCGATTAGTAGCTGACGAAGACTGCGATGCAGGCTATCCAGATATACAGTTATATCTATTATTACATTTTTTTACGCTTACTTATGGACATTATACGAGTATTATGGTTGGTTACTCCTAAAATAATCAACCTGTTTTCATGCAGAAAGTCAACCTCTCCGATTTGCCCCAAATCGTTTTTCTGGGCGTTTCAAAAAAGTCAAATGTCCGTCCGCCGTCCATGCCGACTTAGGTAGTAGAAAATATTCCAAAAAATTTGAAACATCGGTCAGGGACCCGACCCGGCTCTAGTATGTCCTCAAAATTATATAGGCGGAAAGGGTAAAGAAGTGTATTTTATTTAATGGGTTTTCGATATCTGGTACCCAGGCGTGTGGGGTATCATTTTCCACTAAATTTTGGACGCTGAATCCATTGGAGTGGGTCCGGTACCCGCCACACCCATTGTTTCCCCCCATTTTCCCTTTGTTGAAGAAATGAGTCTCCATGCGCCTGGTCCGAGGAATATCCAACCCCTGTGAATGAATTCGCAGCGTTTTTAATCTGGCATTATTGCAGTGATGGAGAAAAAACTCAACTGAACAAATTCACCGCACTTGACGGTAAGTTTTGACTTGTTTTCACAATCCTTCTTCACGCTTCAAAGAACCAATAGCCCATGAATTGGAGGCGTTTGGGGTGTCATTTTTCACTATATTTTGGAGGCTAAATCGGTTGGAATGAGTCTCCATGCTCCTGGACCGAAGAATAACCAACTCCTGTGATAGAATTTGCAGCGTTTTTGTACTCTAATCGCATTATTTTTCATGAAAACCGTAAATTAGGGCGCATAGTGTACTGAAATTATAATGCATAATCCCGCATAATTCAGTTTTTTTAAATAATTTAAACGTCATCCCTAGTCATCTGTCGTTATCTAAATAACAGATCTATTTGCCTTGTCTGCTGCGCCTAGTCAGGGACCGTAGCGCGTTTGAGTGATTCCCTTTGAGGCGACAGCCGTGGATTTATTAAGATTTTAATCTTATTCCGCAATACAATCTAAACTGTATCGTGTTCCAGTGAACTTTTGAGATTTCTCTCCACGTTTCACTCTTTTTTGTTTTTGTTTTATGAGTTTTACGCTGTTATTGAGTTCTGACCGTCACGCGATATCAGTGTTAGTTGAATATTTCATTGTCGAGTGCCGTAATGGAAAGGAGGGTGGGCTCCCCCAGACCAAGGTTTCCTTTCGAAAGGTTTCCTCATTTCCCGCGACCAACTTGCAAAAGTCTTTCTCACATTCCAGCACCAGTCAGCACCCTCGTCGCTCTACCGGAAAAACTAGGTCAACTCAAAGGCCGAACTGGTTGTGAATTGAAGGCGGAATCGATCGAAATTAACCAATCGTTGTCTCACCTGTTCGCATTTGTATTCGATTTTTCTAAAAATACACCTGGTCCGTACACAATCGGATGTCGAAAGAGGGTTTTGAACTGTTGTATGACGACGAATGAGCTCACCGTTTCCAATCTAGTTGCCCGAACAAGAGACTAGATAACGCCAGTCGGCAATGCGGAGGCCACGTCGGTAGAACCACAGCTCATAGATGTCCCCCGACCAGCAGGTCTGTTATCGCGTTTTATAATAATATTGATCATGATGACAACAATAATAATAATAACATCTACTTTTGGATATTTGTAACGATTAGGTTAAATATGAGCGTCAATTATTCCGTAGTACAAGATTCTTCTGTGAGCTTCATTCGGTTTTTGTAATTTTCTATTTGTGACTATGAAGATTATGAGGATAGATAGATAGATAGATGTTTTATTGCGTTAAACAATAGTTTTTCACGAGAGTTCGCTCTATGAATTACATTAAAAATTAAAATACATTGGATCTTCTAAAAACATTAAAATGAAAGTTAAGGACCCTCATTATGAAGATTATGAGGGTAGTACTGCATTTCAAAATCTTATAACCAGTAGGGCTGAGAACCAGCGATGAAATTCTTACGAAAAATCACGTTATTTCAAGCAGAATTGCTTCAGCTAGCAACCCCTCCCCCGTCTTAACGAATTCCTTAACCCCCCGTCTTAACGTGTAGAACAAATTCCCTTGACGGTACAGTGCAACAACGGCAATAGATTAGCAGTCATTTGTTTTTAAATGAAATAAAATATAAATAAATGATAGAATTTTATAGAAAAGGGCTTATTGATTTGGCAATTGAGATGATTTTATTTGTCCTTGGTGCATTGTACATCTTGAAACAGAGCATTACCCCAATTGGAATCTCTGGTTATTATTATTTTCAATGTACTTATTGTTTTTTGCTTTTGTTGTTACAGGTGAGTTTCATTTGTCTACATCCTTTGGTTTCCTTACATGGTGGTAAGTAGGTAGGTATATAGTCTTACCAATTCCACGTCATATTTAAAATTTGATCGGAACATAAACCACACTGCCCATTCACAGGAGTTTATACCTCGGACCCGCAGAATGGAGACTCATTTCAATCGATTCAGCGTCCAATATTTAGTGAAAATGAACCCTATAAGCCAAGGTACCAGAAATCTCCAAAATCCACGTTTGAAATTGGTAGATAGATGCGATCAAAATGGGTCCATTTGGAGTCATAACCTCTTCCAGTGGGTGCCAATCGTTCCGGGACCAGTTTTTTTAGATTCAGCGTTCCAAATTTAGTCGAAAATGATACCCCACGCGCCCAGTCACCAAAATCTCGAGAATCAATTTTTTGATGTACACATTTGACCCCCTCCCCCCAATATTGGTCCAATCGGGCCGAAAAGGCCAACTAGAGCCTAAAATGGGTCCCCTGACCGAAATTTCGGGAATTTTAAATATTGTCTGCTACCAAAAACGGCGGACGAACATTTGCTTTATTTTGATCTAGACACCTTAAAACGCCCAGAAAAAATTTGAAATTGGTAGATAACATGCTCACATTAGACTCTTGACCTCTTTCGGTGGATGCCAAATCGTTCTGGTTCCCCCATTCCTATTGAGTTCAGCGTCTAGAAGTAAGTGGAAAATGATACCCTACACGCCTAGGTACTAGAAATCGCGGAACACACCAGTTTGAAATTGGTATATATCAGATGCCTATTTTGACCCATAATCTCGAAAAGCCACTTTTCAAAAACTGCATTTTGGACATCCCCCCCCCCCCCCCTCCCCAAGTTTTAAGGCCGAATCAGAGTGATTGACTTTCTTCTGGCATGAAACCATGAGTTGATCATTTCAATTGAATAACCACTCATCAAATCGTAACTCAAGGTCTATTACGTAAACGAAACAGCAAAGCGCAGCAGAGTGGCCAATGCCAAGTCTAAATGCAGATTATAACCCAACCAAAAGATCCGGTCTCGAGAGCCACGTAAACGCCTATAGTCTTCTGTGGTCTTTGTACTAAGGACCCTCGGCCATCGACCCTCAACTTGCCACATATGGCAAAACAACTTTGCCCTTCACTGTAAAGCAATCCGCCACCTCAGCAAATAATTAATATTTCAACCTTCCCCAGTCATCCACTACCGGCACTCCAAGGTCTGCGGTTTCCCTCGACCATCTCGGCATTTGTGCTCTTCTATTTTTCTGGCCACTTTTGTGTTCCATTTTTCCACCGTATAAGTCTTCCAGCTATTAAGATGTGTACTCAATTACAAGTTATCATTCCCGCGTTTTTCCTCTTGGCATTTCGAGGGTGAGGCCTGTTCCAGTGATCTCTGTAGGAATGCGGTTCTATCTTAAGGAAATCGTCGTTTTATTTATCGTACTCGTCTCACCCTGGGGGAGTTTGGCGCGTTTCGTGTTGAGATTTCAGGGTGGCTTGCGGGAATGACAACGTGGTTGAAAAATACAAAACCCGTTCTCTTCACAGCTGCGACTAATACACGGAAATCATCATGGTTAAACATGGTTAAATCATGTGTTCTCACAATCATTCAGCCCCTTTGCTTTCAAGACCCGAAATTCGTTTGACCACGAAGAGCTCCAATTGGCAAGATTGAAAACTGTAGAAATATTGATTCAGTTGGGGTTTCCTCAAATAATCGACCTATGCAGAAACTCAACAACTCCGATTTGCCCCAAATCGTTTCTCTGGGCGTTCCAAGGTGTCTAGATTAAAATAGGTAAGTGTCCGTCCGCCGTCCACACCGTTTTTGGTAGCAGAAAATGTTGACGATCTGGAGTGTGGGCATCTTGAGGGCATCTATCTATCAATTTCGAAATTGAACTTTCGAGATTTCTTTTACCTAGCCGTGTGGGTATCATTTTCCACTAAATTTTGGACGCTGAATCCATTGAAATTGGTCCCGGAACGATTGGGACCTACTGGAAGAGGTTGTGGGTCAAAATGGGCATATATCTACCCACTTTCATTTGTGTTTCGA